>CM035430.1:134299561-134669561 GCA_020310875.1 Ceratopteris richardii | reverse complement strand
CTAAGGTTTTTGGTTTCACACTTGTAAACAAACTAAATGAAACTAAAGAATTACACTTAGGGTAAATGCCTATTTTAAGGTTCTAATCCAATCAGGGAAAGTAAGGTTTTGCCTACAATTAAGGATAAACATGTTAGATTAAGGGTTTATTTATAGTTAGGACCTAAACTCCAAGGGCCTTTAAGGGTCTAGGTTAGTATTTTATGGGATAAAACTTGGGTTTTCAAGGGGTTTGAAGGATCAAACCTAGGGTTTCAAGGATCTAGCGTTAATAAGTTAATGAACTATTTACGAATATATAAGCCCAAAGTGTGTAAATGGCATGGTTTTGCATCTCATAATTAATTAAATCAACGAAAAACATGCACAAACTATAGCTCTTTTTTTATCAAATCATCACACCATAACGAGAAAATCAATGAACTTGAAAAACATTGAATGTACACTTCCCTGAGGGATTTCATCCCTACACCCCCCCTCCCTGTCGGAACATCAAGCTTACACTATGCTTGAGGTGGATTTGATCTACATCAAAGGCTATCGCGTAGAAAGAATATCCGTTGGAGAGTTCTCTTTCATATGCTCATTTATTGTATTTTTTGAGAGATTTTTGATGGTTCATTTACCATTATAAAATCCTTGAGCTTTACACATGTAAAGGTAGAAAAATAGAGTCCAAATCCCACGAATTTGTGGTGGTTGAAGTTGCATTCAATCAAGCAATCAAATCACCTAAAAGTAGATCAAACTAGATCTTCACTTTTCCTAGATTGTAGGTAAGTGAATTGATTCCCTCCAACAACCATTCCCACCTTCATTTGAATTCAAACTTCACTTTTAGAAGTATTGGAACACTCCTAGAGTCTATATAAAGACTTGAAATCACTTGTTCAATACATGGAAGCAATATACATACACTTGTGACCATCATTGTCTTGGTCCTTCAATTCTCTACATCATCTTCTTCGCCAACATTAGTCTGGCAGAGGCTTTTGCTCTCTATGTAGAGATCCAAATTGCATTCAACATAGGTCATTGGAAAGTCGTTAGTGTCTAGTTTATGCCCTATAAGTTTTCATAGCATTTAGCTTAGTAGATTGGGAGAAATCAGGGTTTTTCTGTCTCGGGGTCAATCTCTTCGTATTCATGAAAAATAGGAAGTACCACCTGTGAATGTCCCATTCATTCCTATAGCATATTTTGCTTATTCCTTATACTTTTGTGTGCATTCTATACACTTAACCCTATGTGTATCACTCCCATAATAGGATTTTTTCTAAGTGTAATCATGCTGGTCGCTATGGGCGTTTGAAGTTCATTGTCTCTTCCATAGATAGTAAGTTTTTTGAGGTAGTCGATGCACAAACCTATCTGTTTTATATCGAACTACTTTTGAAGTAGGAGAAACTAGGAACATAGCTCTATTCAACTTTGAGTCTCAAAACCTAAGTGAACTTGAAGTGTGGCATAAGAGACTTGCTCATGTGAATGAAAGAACCTTAAAGGATATATGTAGGGATCAAAGTGTTCTAGGACTGTCGAACATATCAAAGAAACACATGATCAACAGGTGTGATGCATGTCAGATTGGGAAGGCACAAAGACAACCATTCAACCACAAAGCCTACATCCACAACAACTTATAGTACTTAGTACATACAGATGTATGGGGACCAAGTCAAGAGCCTTCATTGGTAGGATCAAGGTATTATGTCTCATTTATTGATGACCATAGTAGATGGACTGTTCTATACTTTATCAAGAGTAAGAATGAAGTTTTTGATTGCTTCAACAAGTATCTTGCACATGTGGAGAATCATATAGGTGGATCACTAAAGAAGCTCAGATCTGATGGAGGGGGAGAATACTTCTCCAAAGAGTTTGATGAGTTCTTGCAGGACAAAGGTATCAAAAGGGAAGTGACTACTAGGTACTCTCCTCAACTAAATGGAATTGCAGAGAGGAGAAACAAGAAACTGGTTGGATCAGCCTAAACAATGCTTGAAGAAAAGAAGTTGCCACATTATCTATGGGCAGAAGTTATTTCAATGGTTGTGTACCTTTTCAATAGACTACCATCCAAATCACTTCAAGGTATGACTCCTTAGGAAGCATGGCATGGAAGAAAACCTAGTCTTGGACATTGCAAGGTCTTTGGTTGTTTAGCTTATGTTCATGTACCATCACAAATAAGAGGTAAGCTAGATGAAAGGGCAACAAAGGCAGTGTTTATTGGATATGATTCAACTCAAATGGGTTACAGGTTCTTCAATCCTTCAACCCATAAATTCACTACAAATAGAGATGTTGTGTTTGAAGAACATAGGTCTTGGTATGATGAATTAGGAAGCAAGCATGATACACAGGTCTAGAATCCAAGAAGTGATAGAGATGATGACCAAGATGAAAGAGAAAAGGTTTACAACCTATGGAAGTCAAGAGCCAAAGCAAAGATGCAAGAGGTTGGAGAATGCTCCAAACAAGCACTTAGAAGATCAGTAAGAGAGAAGAAACAACCAGAAAGGTCTTCTTCTTATTCTTCTTCTTCTTCTCTCTCTCTCTCTCTCTCTCTCTCTCTCTCTCTCTCTCTCTCTCTCTCTCTCTCTCTCTCTCTCTCTTTCACCTGTGTGTATCTGCTACCATGCCTATCCAGATCCTTCTCTCTCTCTCTCTCACAGAATTCTACGCACAACTACAGCTACACTATTTCCATTGTCGCGTCACTTCCAATGTCTTATAGAAGACAAAGATGATTCAATAATTCTTACATTCGATTTCATCCAACTCATCTGACTAAATCATTATGACCATGCAAATCATTCAAACAAACAACTTTTTTAAACTAGTGCTTAGGAACAAACACTTCAATGTTTTTGATGCCATGACACATGGTGACTTTGCAAATCTAGATAAGGTTTTTGAATTTTACGTTATTTGAGACTTCCTCCATATTTTTCTTGAAGTTGTAAGTATTTTTTAAGAGCTTTTTTTTTTAGATCAAATTGATTGATGATGGATGTGCACATTGATGAGTATGATAACCTAGCATAATCATGATTCACCTGTGTTGCTAAAATCATCTTGTGTGAGCCATTGAACTTGCTAGTTGACTTGATCCACTAATAGAGTATTCCCCTCTTCTCGAGAGTTCCAATGATTGATGCCACAACATGATACAGCTATTGGCCCATCTCATTCATATAGGTCAAGCTGGAGGTCACATTCTGGAGGAGGAGGTTTGAGAGGAGGGTCTATGGGTGGCAGTGGGTCTAGAGGAGGAGGTGGATGTTATGGAGTGGTGTGACGGATTCAATGTCACCATAGATAGTCATAGGCTGACTGCTTGAGATGCAAGTACACCACACATTACACCATGTGCACCTTAGGATGCTCATGACCATGAAGACTCCAAGTTGTACCATATATAAGATGGAGCTCGAGTATGGCCGACATGTCCATGCATCAGTGGATACGACAATTGTGCATAGTATAGTTTGGACACTCTTTGTCATAGGCAAGTGGAGTGCAGAGGACAAGGATGCTAAGAATTACATAAAAAAGGCAATCTATCGTGAGTATAGGCCTTCATGTAGGCATCTTGTTGTTAGATCAGAGTGGATTCACCACACAACACGTGAGATGATGTCACATCGATGATCAGAAGCTTTCAACACTGTTATACTTTATGGAATATTGGAATGCACATGTGAGAGGATCCATGAGGATGTGAACACACATGGAATTATTCAGATATTTTTGGAGATATTTAGAAGAATATTTAGAAGATAGTTATTTTTAGAAGATAGTATTTTTTAGTTATTTTTGTAAAAACAATAGATCACTTTAGAACAAACACGTCAATGACCACAACCAATCATGGCCACTTTTCCCTTCAATCATCCCTTTTTTACTTTTTATTCTCCTCCTTCTCAATGCCGACCTACTTTTCAACATCCACCTATTTTTCAATGCCCAATTTCTCACCAGTACCCAAGACAAACCCCTTACACTCTACCACTCACTCCTATTTTAGATGATCCTCCTTTGTTAAAAGAGGATGCAGAAATTTTAGTTCCAGAGAAAATACTTGATTACGATGTTATTACTACACACACAAGTAAACAATATCAGAGATATTTGGTTAAATATAAAAATTATTCACTTGAAGAATCTCAACGGATTCATAAGACATCACTAACTCCACATTATGACCATTTGATTTCTACTTATCATTCACAATCACATAAATTCCAATTTTTGAGTTCCATGCATGTGTTTTTACATGGAATATGCCTATAGTTGTTCAGTGATGAGACATGTGACTGGCCATCCATGTCTATTTATTTTTATCCATTGAGGTTAGTTGCTCCTCAATTGGGAGGCATGTTATACTTTATGGAATATTGGAATGTTAAATGGATTTTAATGCTTTGAGGTTTTAATGTGCTTTGAGGTTTTAATGTGCTTTGTGTTTTGATTTAGCAGGTCAAGATCCATGAGAGTGTGAACGTGCATGAACTTATTCAAATAATTTTGGAGGTATTTGGAACCATATTTAGAAGATAGTTATTTTTAAAAGATAGTATTTTTTAGTTATTTTTGTAAAAATAATAGATCGCTTTAGAAAGCAATGTTTTGTAAAAATAGAAAAAAATGACAATTTTGTAAATAAAGAAAAAGCATGCTTTTCAATGCGTGGCCCTCATGTATCTCTTATTCAGACATAATAAGAAATACCTATAAGTACATATGCTCTAATAGACTCGTCTATCAGAGTACGTGGGGAGAAATTGTACCCAATCTGGTGTTGTCTCTTGTATATTTCTATTCTCTGAGTACTTTTGTGTGATTAATTTATTTCTGTACTACCCACTACATTCCTTTCTCCGTAGGATCTGAAGGGCAACAAAAACTTTCAAAGGAGGCTCACCAAAGCCTCTATAGCTCAAAGTTGAGGAGTGGAAGATGATTTAAAATGAGCAACAATAGATTGCAACCAATATGATCAACAACAAGATTTGGCAACCACACATCTACATGTGGTTGGAGCATCACATTTGGGTAGCAATAGTTATGACACAATGGGTCATGAGTTTGTAAATATCATTTTGATGAATGAATTTTCTTAGGTTAAGCACGTCATGTTTCTTGACCTCACATTTTGCATATCTATTGTAGAAGTTGGAAGTGGATCATCCTTTGTGATGCCTAGAGGAGACTTTTGGATATCATCATTGGTTGGTTTTTCTCTTGCACGACTTGGAGGTATGTGGTACAATCATTTAATGGGAAAGTCTATCATGAGGTGAGCTTTTGAAATTGGTTTATAATTTTTTTACTTGTTGTTCATGAACATCGTTTCAATTTTCTTGATTTCATGAATGTGCTTTGTTCCAAGATATATAGATGTTTTGATCCCTTTGCTTTTGTGTATGGCACTAGTCTGCCATAATTCTATATTTGGTTTATATATGGTAGTGGTTTGCCTTAGTTTTGTAGTAGGATTCATGCATGGCTCGTTTATAGCATTATTCTATTCTATATTTCAGTATTTTTTCCAACTCTATTTTGGTTGTATATGATGGGCACATATTTGTTTATATATTACTTTTCATTTTGCTCTTGCATATCTCTCTTATGTTCAACAATGAGTTTTTATTTATCAAATCTTGTTTTGGTTGCCAGACATGCAAGTACATGGTTGACAACCACTAGAGTATGTTTCATAACATGTACTTGTTTTTCTTTTTATTTTTTTGGGTAGAATGTATTGTCTTTTGCTACACAATAGCATTCTCATATTGTTGTAACGAGGGACACTACGCTCTACCCAAAACATTTTTGTAGATATTGTCATTGATATAGTGCTAGTACTTCCATGGACATATGGATGCATATATAGTGCCTATATAGAGGCTTAGAGTGATGCTTATATGGGGGGCTATATAGAGGCTTATATCAACACATTTATACCAACATTATGATACCAACATTTTAATACCTATGCATATACATGCTCCTATATAGAGGTTTATGTCAATGCTTATACTGATGCATTATGAGTCCTATATAGGAGATTATACCAATGCTTATACCAACATTATGAAATCCATGTTGATACTGGCAACTATTCCGACGCCATGGGTATTTTTTGCATGTGTAGTTTTGCAGGTATTATAGCCTGTATGGGGCTCATATGTTGTAGTGTGAGATCCCCTCTATCCCGAATAGCAAGTTCTAGATGCTTTGCACAATTGAAACTAGAGAGCCCAAAAATTTGTTATGGTAGAGCTTGAGGAAGGATGGCATTAAGGTCCAAGAAGGAAAAAATTTTGTCTTCCCTGAAGATCAAATACAAGAGTTCCCAGAGGCAAAAGTCCATAACGAGTTTGAAAGCCTAATGCTCAAAACTCGAAATTGAATATGCCCAAGGGCTTACGATCATATTTCGATCGCGGCTCTCTCTCTCGATATAAATAAATAAACACTTAAAATGTACTAAAAGTCCTCATTCAACAATCATATTCTTGATTGTCTCCATTATTGTGACTCCTTGGTCTAGGAGTTTATAAGTAAGTGAGAAAAACGATCCTAAGCACTATTCATCTCACTACTTTGAGAATGAAGAAGAAGAAAAGAGCGGATTTAAAGAGGATCATTCCTACTAAAGTTTTTGCAAACAAGAAAGAAGGGGTAATTTATACATGTTGAATTTTTATTAATCCATGGAGTAATTGATCGATGATAGGGGTCTAAGTTCTTTCTTCAGCTCGGTAGAGCTATCCTCCCACCTTTTCAATCAAACTCAAATATGATTACGAATGTGTAAGCTCTTAGTAATCCGTACCTGAATTAGGCGTAAAATGGCATGCATTAGAAGTAAGTATGGAAAAATTCCCAACTTCCTGTAAGATTTGTGCATTTTTCTTCCCATTACAGAAGGGCACTATTGGAGGCAAAGAGGAAGAGCAGAAAGAAGTGAAGAAAAGACCCAAAGTAAATACTAAAAGGGGTCCATCAATTTTTCACTTACACCATGAAGCTCGTGAGATATTGCTTGGATGAAACCAAGTAACAAGGAGGTACCGACAGAAAGATACATTGGAAATCAAAGGAAATATATGTCATTTGTGTCTATCTTTGAGGTAAACATGGATATTTTTTGTTATTTTGCTCCATTTTTAGGACCCATTTTGATTCTCAAAGAAGCTCCACAGCCATGTTTAAGTCATTTTTTTCCAATTTCCATGTGTAAAGGATAGTGTTCTTGAGTATAAAGGATTGAAACCCTAATTTGTAAGAAGCCGTTTTGATTACTCAAGTGAAATTTTCAAGAATAAATCTTTCTAAGCTCTTTTCTCTTATATCCTTCTATTTGGAGCTTTCACGGTGTTCTTAAGATGTCCGAATGTCATATCCTTTAATTTTCAGTTTTGTTACATGGTGTAAATATGTATTTTGTGCCATCCTTGTATGTCTTTAGGGTTTATCTTCATTAAGATTGCTCGTATAAGCTCCATAGCTTGTTGGGAAGTTTTTTCATACACTATCATGGTAAACATGCTTGTATTGACAGTCAAAGTTTATCTAGTACCAATAGATGGTAGTTGTGTGTTGTGGTAGTAGGTCTACAACAACTTTAGGCCCCATTGTTGGGGGCGTGCCAGTGCCCATAAAAGGTCTTCATTGAAGTTTGAAGTTTGGGAGAGATGGTAAGAAGCTTTTTTGAAGGTATTGGTGAGCTCATTTCAGTATTTAAACGATTTTTCACCCATATCCCTATTTTCTTGTTCTTCATTCTATTTTAGTACTACAAATAGGTGTTAGAGTGTTTCCTCATGTTGATCAAGTTATACATAGATGAAGTGATTAGGATAGTGTATTGAAATGTGTAGGAGACCCTTAATGTCCAAAAATATCTTTCTTGAGTGATTGCTTTCAACTTCTCTTTGTTTTGGCAATCACGAACCTAGATAACTCTCTCTGTAGAACAAGGGATCCTTTTCATATGTAATCCATTTTTGTAATCTTTAGCTTCTTAAAAATTTAAGATACTCTTCTAAATTTTCATCAAAATTTTCATCTTGTATCTGCACAGTTTGAGATAAATTCTACATGGAGTGACCAATGGTCACTATTGTTGGAAATCAAGCTCCAACCTTAAGAGCATATGAACCAATTCTCATTTTGATACTTGGAGCATCATGAATTGTTTTGATACTTAGAGAATCATGAAGCAAGGTGCCAAGCATGAGAAATCATGCATACAATTCAACTTTTATTGCCCCTCATATCTCTCAATCAATCACTTATGACAGTTAGGTGTGATGAATCCTATGCTCTAGGAAATGAGCATCCTACCTTCTAGGGAATCTTTGTGACTTGTATGTACAAAACAAATACTTACAATTGGTAAGATCTCATCGATGTTATCATTTAAGTAATTTGAATAAGATAGGCCCATTGCTAAGCAATCCTCCTACTTTCTTGAATGATGTCTTCCAACTTTAGGTAGCCATATGGAAGTCTCTACTTTGGCAATTAAGCAGCTAGATAGATTTTGATGTAGAGCAGTCTTTCCTCTTAACACGTTATCCATTTTCTTGAATTTTGGTCTTGTTAGGCTAATATATTCTTATGAATTTTGCTCAAAGGTCTGGTCTTAACTCTACATATTTTGAGAGAAATCATGTCTGAAGTGAGCATTGTTCATTGTGAGCTTACACTCTCTCCTTCTCTCACAAGTTAAGGATAACACCTCCATTCTGCCTATATTATAGTGTCCACTTGTACTATATATCTATATGATAATCCTATGGTCCATGCTAGACTACGAGCATATAGTGGTACTCCAGCACTACATTAGAGAGAGGGTGTTGGCTAGTGAAGTGAAAGGGCAACACATAGGTATGAAGGATCAAGGTTCTGATATGTTCGACAAATCATTGGAATCAACCAAGCTACTAAAGTTAAAAGCGTCATTATAATGATGGAACTCGATTGAAGACTTGAAGGTTCTTCAAGCTTGAGGGAAGTGTTGGAAATCGAGCTCTAATTTAGGAGCATATGAATCACGTCTCTTATTAACACATGGAGCATCATGATGCAAAGAGCCAAGCATGAGAAATTATGCATACAAATTTTAATTTGAATCCCCTTCATATCTCGTAGTCCATCACCTATAACACTTAGGTGTGATGAATCGTATTTTTTAAGGAATAAAGCATCCCATATTTTATAAAGTATTTTCCAAATTCATACATATACAAAAAGTACTTAGATCCCATGCATGTTATCACTTCTAGAATTCGAATAAGATAGTAGCCCCATTGCTAAGCAAGACACCTGCTTGCTTGATTGATTTCAACCAAATTCAAGTACCATATCACACTTTCTATTTTATCAACCAAGGAGCTTGATAACTCATGTAGATCAAGGTTTCCTATTCATATAATATCCATCTGATGTTATTCTTGGCTTTTTAGAAACCCAGTACAGTCTTCTAAATTTAGATCAGATCTCTTGTCTTAATTGTGCATATTTGTAAACAAACTAGGTCTAGAGTGAATATTTGTCATTGTGTGTGTGTGAATGTGTCTAGTAAAGGCAGTGAGTAGTCTATCTTGGGGCAATTGTTTTGCTTTACCTTTTTGTCAATAGTCTTATATGTGGTTTCAAAATAGGCATCAAAAAGACTTTGCATAACTTTTAAAATTTCATCATAGATGGCAATTGAATGAATACAAACTATATACTTATTCTTTTTACCACTCATAAGGTCTTTTAAGTCTAGCCATGTATCAACAAAAGACACCATCGAAGATCCCCAATGATGGATATGTGTATACGTGCACATTGTTTGTCATATTACAATGAAACCCTTTACAATGGTCAGCCTCTTATGCTTGCCATATGTATTAGTAGGTCAAGAATCACAATCACTAGCCTAGTCTGAATTTGAGTATCTTGTGAGGCCCTTTGTGCGAAAAATCATGATGTTGTGTGAGGAAAAACTATCTATGTAGCCTCTTAGTAGATTAACAATGTGTATGACGAGGATAATATACAAACTAATTGAGAATGCCAACTACATAGGAAATATTAGGTCTAGTGTTTTCTAGGTAATATAAAAATGTTGGAGCAAGTCTATGACAAGCCTAAGTACTGGCTTGAGTCCCACAAAGTCCTAAAAGAAGCTTTAAAATGAAGACTATGTAAACTTCACTTGTGAACTACCTCTTGTAACTTTTGAAGAGTTTACTTAATGTAAAAGTGAGAGAATCTTAAGTGGTTGAGTCCACTTGATCAAAAAGGGAAAGAGGAGCCACGAATTCGTGATTTGTGGTAGGTAGAGAATCAAATCAATCATTGATTGATTGGAGAGTGATTGAGGGAAGTTAGCCTCCCAAACTCAACTATAAATAGATGGCAGTTTTAATCGTGGTTAGAGAGACCTATGTGAAGACCTCCAAGAGCTGAGCTTTATGCCATATCAAGGTGTGATTACAAGGCACACATATTTATCAGTAAGTCATTGTATTGTACAAGCAATATACTTTCATTTTCATGATTATTTGAGTTCATATGTCCATGTTCTTGTGAAGTGTACTACTCATTGCCATATCTTTAAGTTTTCTCACTTAGATTGCAGAGATGTTTTCTCTAAGCTTCTGCATCATTTTTAGTGATTTAACTTGATAAAGTTAGCTCTATGAGTCTACTATATGCTCACAAATTTTCATGTCATTTGGATGTTGCAATCTTCAGTTATGTTCATTTGAAGTCAACAGGGTCTGTTCATCTTCACTTCTCTGTCAGGTACCCGACTTTTTAACTCACCTTGTTAGAGCCATTTCTCAGTGGTTACCTATCCAAATGTAGTTATTTAAATCTTGTTGGATTCTAGTTTCTGTCTAGTACAACCCTACAAACTTTCATAATCATTGGATTCCTATATTTTGAGTTATGTTCATTTTTCTGCTCACTGGTCTCAAACTGTAGCAGCCCGTGAAAATCGTGTTGGGAGTGATGGTTGGATGCACTCAAGAAATGAGTTGGTGCTGCTATACCTGCTTCACACCAGCCCTCCTTTGATTCCAGAAATGCTTAGTACACACCTTGAGCTTTCAAATGATACCAAAAAAGCATATATGTGCTTTGCAAATGATTTGTGTAATGACCAAATCAAAACAGACAACTTTGCACTTTACAAATTCTAGAAAACTTGCTATTTCTGTAATGATACCTGCTCAGTGTTATGCTCAGTGTGACCAGCACACTTGCAATTGAAAGAATTCCTTTTGGGAGTATTAAAGTACCTTAATAAGCTACCATTTGCAAGTGGAATGAGAAGAAATGATAAACCACATCCAGAGAAATTGATTTAGCAAAATTATGATTACCCCCGACTTTTTAGGAGAGTTGCAGAGATAGACCAGAGGTGACTTCGAAGCCGATTTCTCGAAAATGGCTGAATGAAATCTTCTGAAATTTTGTATGCTTGTAGAAGACCTTGCGCTGGTTCCAATGAGCTATTAAACTCTTGATTTGGTTCAGTGAGCACTGAGAAATGCTCCTTGGAAGTTGACAGACTTGAAGTAGAAAACACAGAGAACCAGATATGATGGATGTGTATATATCTATTGATTGATATGATTATACAAGCTCATTAGCATGACAAGCATAGCTAATTGAGGTGTGGTGGTGTAGGCTATGGAGTAGCACTAACACACACATAGTTACAACAGTAGAGTGCCTCGGGGAGTGAGCTAAAATTGAGTGACACACCCGCGAGTTTTTTCTCTCCACTTTTATATGAGTTAAGTGATCATTTGAATTTGAAATTCAAATGTAGGCTCCCTAGAATATCTCTACTAAAAGTAGGGAGATATTCTCTCCACTAAGCCATCTACTTTTCCATGAATACAATCAAGTAGGTAGGTGATTAAAGTGTTTATATGTAAATGCCAAGTCATATTGACTTTTACAATGAGTAAAAAGGTAAGAACTTATAAGCATAAGTTCTTATGGTCCTTGCTTCAAATGAAGATATCCTTCAATGGTTCCAAGCTAATCTTCCAAGGTTCCAAGCCAATGTGTGAAGGCTTGAAATGCACCAACAGCTCCCCCTCAAGCCAAACACTTTGGCTTAAGTCTTCATCTTCAATCTTCAATTACTTCCTGCAATCCAATCATAGATTTGAATCTGCATAACTTGCTTCCATCCAATGCTTTAGTGAGTAAATTTGCACATTGCATATTGGTAGACACATATGTCAATTGAATCTCTTTGCTAAGTAACTTTTCCCTCACATAGTGGTAATGAACCTCTATGTGTTTGGTTCTAGTATGATATATTGGGTTAGCTGCAAGGTGAAGAGAGCTTGTGTTATCTCCAAAGATGATTGGTGTCCTTGTATATAGGCCTAACTCTGTATATAGAAGCTTCAACCAGATAGCTTCTTGAGTGGCATTGGCAAGCCCCCTATACTCTGCTTCAGTGGATGACAATGCCACTGTAGGTTGTTTCTTGGCTGACCAAGAAATAGGCTTATCTCTTGCAAAACAAATGTATCCTGAGGTGCTTCTCCTATCATCCTTGCATCCTGCCCAATCTGCATCTGAGTAAACTTTAATGTCAATATCTGATGTATAAGGAAAGTACAAACCATGACTTTGAGTTCCATTCAGATACTTCAAGATCTTCTTTGCTGCCTCTAGGTGAGGTACCCTTGGTTTGTGCATGAATTGACTAAGCACACTAACTCCATATGCTATGTCAATTCTTGTTAAGGTAGCATAATTCAAGCTACCTACCATACTTTGATATCCTGTGATGTCTTGGACTTCTTCTCCTTCATGAGCACTTAGCTTTAGGTTGACCTCCATTGGAGTAGTAGATACTTTAGCATCCTGCAAGCCAAACTTCTTGACCATATCCTGCACATACTTCTTTTGAGTGATATATATACCTGAGTTGGTGTAGACTAACTCAAGACCTAAGAAATACTTCAATAATCCAAGATCACTAATCTTGAATTCTTTCATCATCTGTCCTTTGATGTGCCTAATCCCATTGACATCATTGCCTGTAATGATGATGTCATCAACATAAACACACAAGTAGATTACCTCTGTACTACTTCTCTTTATGAATAGAGAAGTGTCTGCTTTACTCATCACAAATCCTTGGTCTTGGAGGTAGGTTGTCAACCTGTAATTCCATGCTCTAGGTGCCTGCTTTAAACCATACAGAGCCTTCTTCAATTTACAAACATAATGTACCTTTTTTGGATCTTCATAGCCAGGTGGTTGTGACATGTAGACTTCTTCAGATATCCATCCATTCAAGAAAGCATTCTTGACATCTAATTGGTACATATTCCAATTCTTGGATGCAGCTACACTCACCAATATTCTGATAGTTGGCATCTTGGCCACAGGAGAAAATGTCTCCTCATAATCAATGCCTTGGGTTTGTGCAAAACCCTTGGCTACCAACCTAGCTTTGTACCTGTTTATTGATTCCATCTGAATTCTTCTTTAGTTTGTAGATCCATCTGGATCCTATTACCTTCATAGAGTCTTTCTTGGGTACCAAGTCCCAAGTATCACTTTCCTTGAGAGCTTCCATCTCTTCATCCATGGCTTCTTTCCATTCTGGTTTGGTAATTGCTTCTTCATAGGTACCTGGTTCTTCATTCAACAAGTCCTTTGCAAGATATACAGAATGTTTAGTTACAAGTGATGTGTCATACCCAAATCTGATTGGCTTCTTCTTTTCTCTCTGAGATCTCCTCATTGCTTGAGTTGAGGATTCTGGTTTATCTTCTAGTTGCTTCATCTTCATCTTCCCTTTGGATTTCCAAGCCTTGAACTCCTCAAGATTTATTGTATCATCATCATCTGAGCTTGAATCTTCTTTCTGAATTGATTCCTCCTTGGTGAGCTTTGGGAAATCCTCTTCCATGTCATAGGGTAGACTAATCTTCCTGCATTCATTCTCATACCATGAGTCATTCTCATCAAAGATGACATCTCTGCTTACCTTGAACCCTTTGTTTGTTGGGTTGTAGAATCTCTATCCCTTTTGGTTCAAATCATAACCAATGAAGATACATTTTTCAGCTTTGGGGTCTAGCTTTCCCCTTACCTGTGAGGGAATATGCACATATGCTACACAACCAAAGATTTTGCAATGATCCAGAGAGGGTCTCTTACCATGCCAAGCTTCATATGGTGTCATGCCATCAAGTGATTTGGATGGCAACCTGTTTATGAGATAGGTGGCAGTGGATACACTCTCTACCCAAAGATAATTTGGCAACTTCTTTTCATTAAGCATAGACCTAGCTGTTTCTACTATGAGTCTATTCCTTCTTTCAGCTACCCCATTTTGTTCAGGTGAGTACCTTGTAGTAATCTCCCTTTTGATGCCTCTTTCCTGCAAGAAATCTTCAAACTCCTTGGAGAAGTACTCTCCTCCACCATCTGACCTTAGCCTCTTCAACCTTCTTCCTGTTTGATTTTCAACAAGTGCAAGATACCTCTTGAAACAATTAAACACTTCATCTTTATGCTTCATAAAGTATAAAATGGTCCATCTGCTATAGTCATCAATGAAGGACACATAATACCTTGAACCTGAAATGGAAGGGTCCTTGCTAGGTCCCCAAACATCTGTGTGTACCAAGTCTAGGTAGTCTTCATGCGTGAAACCTTTCCTTGAATATGGAAACCTGTGAGACTTACCAAACTGACATGCTCCACACTTGTAAATCATGTGTTGCTTGGACACATTAGGTATCCCAAGCACACATTGATCCCTGCACATTTGCTTTAGGGTTCTTTCACCTATGTGCCCTAATCTCTTGTGCCATATTTCTAACTCTGAAAGTGTCTGATCCTTGTAATTATACAAAGCAATGTTCTTGGTGTCTTCTAGCTCAAAAGTAAACAATCTACCTGATTTCTCCCCTTTGGCTATCCTTCTGAATCCATGTCTTGGGTCCTCCACATATGCTCCATGTTGTGTGAATCTGACCTGCAAACCTTTCTCCACAATCTGACCAACACTCATTAGATTCTTGGTGATGGTTGGTACATAGAGTACCCTGCTCAATAGATTCTGGTTTCCATCACATGTCTTCACATTTCCAATCTTAACAACAGAATGTTTAGTGTCATCACCTGTTTGTACCTGATGTTTGCCCTTGGGCTCTTCCAAATCAGAAAGTAGTGCCACATTGCCAGCTACATGGTTAGAACATCCTGAGTCAATATAAAATAAATGATCATCATTTGTACCTGCCTTGGAGGTCATATTCATGATCAATAGGGAGTCATCTTGCTCCTATGTGTAGTTGTTGTAGTCTCTTCTGTTTCTGAATCCACCTTGGTAGTTACCATTGTGGTTGTGATTGTAGTTGTTGTTGTATTGATTGGTATATCCATTGTAGCTTTGATGTTGGTTGAATCTGCCTCTCCCTTGAGAGTATCCACCTCTTGCGTAGCCTCTTCCTCTCTGATTCTTGTTCTTGTAGCATTCATCTGTGGTATGATTGGACAATCCACAAATGTTGCATGGTGATGAGTTGTAGGGTCTCCCCCTACCTGACTTACCTCCTCTGCCTCTTCCTCTAGATGATCTACCTCTCCCTGCATAATTAGCTTGGGAGGTAGAGCCTTCTTCATCCTGTTTCTTCCCTTTACCTTTATCTTTAACTTTCTTATCAGTATAGAGAGCAGAGGGGTTATTACCTTTTGATTGATCTCATGCCTTTGTAAACTTTGCTTCATGTGTAAATAGTTGGCCCATGAGTGTTGTGAGATCTGGGGTATGCATGTCCATATAGAGGTCCATTGCAGTGGTGAAACTTTCCCACTTATCATCTGCCTTGAGTCCATTTGTTACTTGCCTGACTATTTGCTCCTCTTCAATCTCCTCACCAATGCTTGCTAATTGGTCTGCCACATCTTTAATCTTAGTCACATACTCTAAGACTGGTTGCTTGGGCTGCTTCCTAAGGGTTGTGAATTCAATCCATAGTTGATTCTTCCTAGCCCTAAGGTTTCCCAAGTCTCTTGGGAGGTCTTACAATTCCTTACATGAGGTAAAAGAAAGTCAGATATAGAGTTAAGAAGATAAGACCTTGCCAAAGCATCCTTTGCACACCATTGGTTGAGTTTTTCATGGTCATCCTTTGTGGGTAGTCCTCTAGTCTTGAATGAGGGCAATTCCTCATCTCCTGATATGTATCCAAATAAACTTCTGCCTTGTAGATAGGTCTTCATTCTCAATGACCAAGCTTGGTAGTTGTTCCTGTCCAATTTGTCAATGAATGAAGGAAATCCATCACCCATGTTTACCTTCTTTGCTCTGATACCACTGTTGGGAGTGATGGTTGGATGCACTCAAGAAATGAGTTGGTGCTGCTATACCTGCTTCACACCAGCCCTCCTTTGATTCCAGAAATGCTTAGTACACACCTTGATCTTTCAAATGATACCAAAAAAGCATATATGTGCTTTGCAAATGATTTGTGTAATGACCAAATCAAAACAGACAACTTTGCACTTCACAAATTCTAGAAAACTTGTTATTTCTGTAATGATACCTGCTCAGTGTTATGCTCAGTGTGACCAGCACACTTGCAATTGAAAGAATTCCTTTTGGGAGTATTAAAGTACCTTAATAAGCTACCATTTGCAAGTGGAATGAGAAGAACTGATAAACCACATCCAGAGAAATTGATTTAGCAAAATTATGATTACCCCCGACTTTTTAGGAGAGTTGTAGAGATAGACCAGAGGTGACTTCGAAGCCGATTTCTCGAAAATGGCTGAATGAAATCTTCTGAAATTTTGTATGCTTGTAGAAGACCTTGCGCTGGTTCTAATGAGCTATTAAACTCTTGATTTGATTCAGTGAGCACTGAGAAATGCTCCTTGGAAGTTGACAGACTTGAAGTAGAAAACACAGAGAACCAGATATGATGGATGTGTATATATCTATTGATTGATATGATTATACAAGCTCATTAGCATGACAAGCATAGCTAATTGAGGTGTGGTGGTGTAGGCTATGGAGTAGCACTAACACACACACAGTTACAACAGTAGAGTGCCTCGGGGAGTGAGCTAAAATTGAGTGACACACCCGCGAGTTTTTTCTCTCCACTTTTATATGAGTTAAGTGATCATTTGAATTTGAAATTCAAATGTAGGCTTCCTAGAATATCTCTACTAAAAGTAGGGAGATATTCTCTCCACTAAGCCATCTACTTTTCCACGAATACAATCAAGTAGGTAGGTGATTAAAGTGTTTATATGTAAATGCCAAGTCATATTGACTTTTACAATGAGTAAAAAGGTAAGAACTTATAAGCATAAGTTCTTATGGTCCTTGCTTCAAATGAAGATATCCTTCAATGGTTCCAAGCTAATCTTCCAAGGTTCCAAGCCAATGTGTGAAGGCTTGAAATGCACCAACAAATTGGGATGATGTCATAACTTGTTAAAACTCATTCTCAGTGTGTGGTTTATTATTTTTTATGAGATTACGCTTGAAAGTTAGCTCTTTAAGCTACCTAGACTTCCCCAAGAGGAATTAAGCTAATTGCCGCTGTGCTCAGAGAATTATGTAAAACACTGGACAGGTGTATGGACCAAGAATAGCAAGTTTTCACCTCTGAGCTAACTCTAACTTATGTGTTTTGATCTATCCTTTTGAGAGTGATCTTCCAAGGTACATAGGGCGTCTAATACATCCATTGGCAAGCTAAAAGGGCCCACCATATACTCCTGGAGTTCATTTGGCTGGTGTAGATCAAGGATTTTGCAACACCTCTTCATCTTCAAGCACATACGTATCCATCTCTTCACAGTGGTATCAGAGCAAGGTTGGACAACATGGCAGATGGATTTCCTTCATCCATTGACAAATTGGACAGAGGTAACTACTCAGCTTGGTCATTAAGAATGGAAGCTTATCTCCAAGGTAGAAGTTTATATGGTTATGTGGCTGGAGATGAAGTTATGCCAAGTTTCAGGAACAAAAGTCAACCAACACAAGAAGAGCAAGAGAGATTGAGCACATGGTGCTCCAAGGATGCACTTGCAAGGTCTTATCTCCTCAACTCTATCTCAGACTTTTGGTTGCCTCACATTAGAAGTTGTAAGACATCTCAGGAAGTGTGGGATGCACTTGAAGCTTTCTTTTCTTCAAGTACTAAAGCTAGGAAGCATCAACTATGGCTGGATTTCACAACTCTCAAGAAGGCTCCCAAACCAAATGTGACTGATTTTGTCACAAAGCTCAAGAACATAGCAGATCAGTTGGGAAGCATTGGAGAGGTAATAGATGAAGAGCAAATTGTAAGGCAGGTCATTAATGGCTTGAAGGCAGATGACAAGTGGGAAGCATTCTCCACAGCTATGGATTTGTACATGGACATGCATGTACCTGATTTCAATACACTCATTGGACAACTACTTACT
The DNA here is from genome assembly GCA_020310875.1 of Ceratopteris richardii. Lineage (NCBI taxonomy): Eukaryota > Viridiplantae > Streptophyta > Polypodiopsida > Polypodiales > Pteridaceae > Ceratopteris > Ceratopteris richardii. Next base: position 134,651,063 of record CM035430.1, on the reverse strand, counting down.
CAAGAGGCAAAACTTATCAAAAATGGAGAAAGCTCTAAAGGTAATCAATCTTCAGCTTTATACACTGATAAAAGCAAGTCCAAAGATAACAAAGGAAAGGCAAAGAAAGTGGATGATGAAGCAGGTACATATCAAGCTAACTATGCAGGTAGAGGAAGACATGGCAGAGGTAGAGGAAGAGGAGGTAGACAAGACAGGGGGAGATCCCAAGACTCCAACTCATGTTCTATTTGTGGACTAACTAATCATACACCTGAAGATTGCTTTAGGAATTCCAAGAATCAAAGAGGCAGAGGATACAATAGAGGAAGTTATGGCTACTCAAGAGGAAGGTTCAACAACTACCATGGCAACTACAACAACTACAATCATTCAAACTATCAAGGAGGCTACAAAGGAAGGAGAGACTACAATAACTACATAGAAGACTCAAACAAAGAGGATTCATTATTGATCATGAACATGGCTATGCCACAAGGTAAATCTGATGAGCATGTTTTCTACATAGATTCAGGTTGTTCAAATCATGTGGCAGGAAATGTGGCACTCCTATCAGATTTAGAAGTGTTAGCTCCAAAAATGGTTGGTTTTTATGCACTAATATGTTTGTATTTGGCAGGGGAATTTTTTTGATTTCAGGTACTTGAAGCACGAATTTGATAATTGATGAGAAGCATGTGGAGATATTGATTGTAGGGATGTGGAATTTGAGGTCTCAGATTTGGGAGCGTCAGTATCTAGGCGAGCAGCTGTACTTCAAGGCACTTGAACTGATTGATTCAGATGGGATTCTTCCTGATAATGTCACCTTTGTTAGTGGGTTGAAGGCATGTGGCAAAATTTGTGCAACTAAAAAGGGCACAGAATTGCATGCAGAAATCGCAAGAAGAGGCTCGTTTGAATCAGATGTACTTATGAGCAATGCATTGATGGACATGTATGTCAAGTGTGGCAGCATCTTAAAGGTTGAAGAAGTCTTTGATTGTATTACATCCCGTGACTTAATATCATGGAATACACTGATTTCAGGATTTATGTTGTCAGGAGACAATGGTAGGGTCTTTTCCTTGTTTGATAGGATGAGAAGAGAAGGACAACAACCAGATAGTGCTACTTTTGCAAGTATTTTGCGTTGTTGTAGTCAAGCTGTCCAAATGGAAAGGTGTGAGCTGCTATTGGAATCCATGGGCAAATATTTTGGAATAAGCCCAAGTCTTAAGCACTATACTTGTGTGATTGGTCTTTTGGCCAGATGTGGTTGTTTACATCAGGCTGCTTTCAGGATCATAAACCTGCCCTTTGATCCTGATACAATAGTCTTGCTCACTGTTTTGGATGCCTGCAGAAAGCTTGGGATTAAACAGCTTGGACAGATTAATGGTTACACAAAGCATCCTGGGAAATCCAGTGTTGCAGCTCTTCTATTCTAGAAAATTCAGGTTAAAACAATCCACAGGATGACCTCGCCAATCATATCGAAATATACTTCATGAAAGGCAGGAAAAGAATGGAGCTACTGGGATGGAGTGCGAACCCTCTTGATTGTAAGGTGTATCTGATTTTCACATTGATAGCAGTGAGGGTTGTTGCTTGCCCAAGTGACCCATATGTTCGGGTCGATATTTCTCTTATTTTTGGAACAAGCAGAATCCTGAGTGGTGCTGAGGGCTATCAGGCATTGTTGGAGTTCAAGGAAGTCAATTAGAGATGGAGTGAAGGGACTAGTGTATGTTTGGGGGCCTAGTCATCTTAGTGCCCCTCATACCTTCATCCACATTAACATTGGACCATAGACTTGGGTCCATTGAACATCTTTGTCATGCATAAGCATCACTTTGAGACACGTTTCTCCTCGTTGGAGAAATTGAAGGTGACTTTGGTGAGACTTTTCACAAGCGATTTCCCTATGATCATCGGAGGGGACTTTAATATGTAAGGGACGTACTTGGAGAAAAGGGTGCATTATAACTATAATGGGATATATGTTCTTAAAATCTGAGGATTTAGCCTCACATATCATTCGCAAGGGGGGATGCTCAAGGGCTCTCGCCCTCTTGTTGTTTCACGAACAGATAAGGGGGATGGTTTTGGTTTTTTTGTGGGTTTTTTTTGTGCAGATATTCGAAGGGAGTAGGGAGAAGCGAAGGGGGCTCTTCTACTTACGGAGGGCGGGTCTTGCTCCCAATAGTCTCATCATCTTGAAGCATTGATCTGAGAGGGGGAGTCGCTCCAGCATCTTCGATTGGGGAAGCACTTTGGAAGTGATTACAGTTGGGCCTGGGGAGGATGACAAGCATCATTCAAGGACTCAGGAGGGGGCTTGGCAGCTAGAAAAGCTCTCTCGGACTAGGACATATATGCAGAGGACGCGCACATCTGAGGAGGAGGGAAGACCACAATCACGTTTTCTTTTGAGGTAGCAATCATCAGTTGTGCGTTGCAGAAAAGATCGGAGTTCTGAAGAAACGGGGAAGCGCAAAATTTCTGGGTTTTTTAGAGAGTGCTAACTCTTGCTTTAATGAGATGCTGCGTATATAGAAGGTACTGTTATAATTGACAGATGTGTGATTAATAATTATTATCTTTCACTAATGCTTTGGCAGAAAAGGAATCGTTAAAATCTGACGATGCTGACACATATGGATGATAAAGAAGAGGAGATTATCTTGTTGCTGATCTAAAAATGGTTAAGTTGAAGCGCAAATTTTGGTGTGTTGAATATGTTGTGTTGATAGGTGCTTGGTTTGATTGTGGCTTAGCATACATGCAACATCTGCCTCCATGCCAATTTTCTCTTGATGTACCATTGTGCTGTTATTGTTGCGAACATTTGTTTTATGTAGGGTACAAGTTTCAAATTATGTAAATACCTTTGGGAAGTCTTCAAATACTTCAAGAAGGCTCATATTATTCATAAAATTTAGCAAAAATACCACGTGAGTTCTAGAACATGGTGAGTCAAATTAGTGAGTCACAAGGGAGCTTCAGTGGTGTCCTAGTGGAAGGTCGATGTGGCTAGTTCTCAAAGTCCATCAATACTTTGCTTATTTGAGCACTTGAGTCATGTAATACCTCCATCCAAGTGTCTACCACGAATTTAGATGTATTAGGAAGGTTTTAGATTAGTTTCCCATGCTATAAAAAGAGGAGAAAAGTCGTGATCTTGTGGGATGTCCAAGAGAGTATCTCTATGCTACTCTAGTTTTTGTATGCAGAGCTTGCAGAGCTTGCAGAGCTTGTATCTCCCTCATTATATATCCAAATTACATGTTTGATAGCTCATTTGAAAGCTCTTCTTGTCTACGTTTATAGTACCAATTTTCAAAATCATTGGAGTTGTGAGCTGAGAGCAACACTCTCTGCAAGTAGTGTGTGTTCTCTGTTTTTTATCCCTGCTGAAGGTCTCCATTAAACATCCAACTTGCAGAGGTTATATCTCCTTGTGTATGTATCCAAATCATGTGTTCTTTGGCTTGTTAGAAAGCTCTCCAAGTCTATTGGTATTCTGGAAATTTTCAGATTCATTGGAGTTGTGAGTTAAGAGCAGTAGTCTCTGCAAGTGATGTATGTCCTCAGGTTCATCTCTGTTTCAAGGTCTCCATTAAAGCTGCATATTGCAGAGGTCATAGCTCATTGAATATTTATCCAAATTGAGTGTTCTTTGGCTCATTGGAAAGCTCTTGGTCTCTAGTATATGTGGTTAAAACCGTTTTAAAAACTTTTGAGTGAGTAGAGAGTAGTAAGCTCTGCAAGCATGACTGGTTTTCTATGATGAAGTTTGTGAGAAGGTCAACTTGTTCCTAGGGGGTTCCACCTACTTCCTGCTATACTTTGGAGGTCAATAAACTCCAACATTGGTATCAGAGCAAGTACTTGGAGACTTGGAGAAGGTTATCATACCTTGACGAAGAATTTGAAGCTATCAAAGAAGCAGTTCATCATCAACACTACACAAAGGTAGAAGAAGATTGCAAGGAGGCATCTGAAGCAACATCCAAGCAAAGAAAGGTGCACATACCTCATTTACAAGGTAAATATTATATTTCTTCTCATCACACACATTGGAAAGGAGGCTTAAAGGAGGAAGCTTAGCATTTGTATTATGGGAGACCAACATGCACAAATAGAGAAGCTTGATAAGACCAATTATCAGGCATGGAAGTTTAGAATCACAGCATACTTGCAAGGTAGAGGCTTGTATGGTTTGATTGACGGCACAGATATCAAACCCACATTACCAGAGGACCCAAATCAGCAACAATTGAGGGAGTTTAGACTTTGGAATGAGAGAGACAAAAGGGTTATATTCATTTTATCACAAAATATTCAAGATTCAATGGTAGGACACATACAAGATCTAGACACAAGTAGAGATGTTTGGCTTGCATTGGAAAGGTTGTATGCTACAGGTACAAGAGCAAGGAAGATTCAACTCAAAAATGAGTTGAATAACATAAAGAAAGATACAAGGACATCGGTCAATGATTACATATTGAAAGTTAAAGAGATTGCAGATCAACTAGGATCAATTCAAGCTCATGTGGAGGACGACGACTTGGTTGCACATACTCTCAACGGACTCAAAGATGATGAGAGATGGAAACCCTTCATTACTTCAGTTTATGTCAGAGGAGAATTACCAGATTTTGATCAACTTATTGCCCTCATGGTCACGGAGGAGATGAATCTAAATGGTTCTACTTCAAATCAAAAAGGATCTCAAGGACAAGCTCTTTATGTAGGATCATCAAGAGGTGGAAACAGAGGTGGAAGAGGTTCAAATAGAGGTCGAGGAAGAAGGATCGATGATCAAAGGACTTCAAGTGGCTTCTTCAACACAAGAGGAAGAGGAAGATCAAGCGCTAGAGGTACGAGAGGCTACTACAACTACAACCAAAGACAAAGGAGTGAAGATAATAAGAACAATTGCTATATATGTGGAAGGTATGGACACTATGCCAAAGATTGTTATCAAAATGAAAATAATCAAGGTGGTAATCGAAGAGGAGGCTATTCAAGAAGAGGTAAACAACAAGGAAATTATGCAGTTGAAGGTAAAAGTGATGATTATGATTCTCTTCTTATGATGAATGTAGAAACTAAGATGAATTCCAATAGTGATGTATGGTATGTAGATAGTGGTTGTTCTAATCACATGTCTCATGATGCTTCATGGTTTTCTAATATGCATAATCCGTCATGTAAAGGTCATGTTGAAACAGGAGATGATACAACACATAAGATTATGCAGGTTGGAGATGTTGTTATGCAGGATAAGAGCAAGAAAAATTGCTTGAAGGATGTACTTTATGTGCCAACGATCACTAAGAATTTGATGTCGGTTGGTCAAATGGTAGAAAAAGGTCTACAAGTGAGATTTAATCATGCAGGTTGCTTCATTGAGGATCCAAAGAAAAGGAGGTTAATTGCTAGAGGTCAAAAACAAGGTAGATTGTTTACATTCAAGGTAAACCCAAATCATACAAACTATTTCTCTTATGGTATGCATCGAATAGCAGAGCTTGATCTATGGCACAAAAGGATTGGACACATGAATGTACACAGGTTAAAGGAGCTATCAAAGAAGAGGATTGTTGAAGGATTACCTGATCTTACTAAGCAACATATGGTGCATCTTTGTGAAGCATGTCAAATGGGTAAGCAGAGTAGACAACCTTTCAAGCATTCAAGTTATGTAAGTGATGGTTTGCTAGATCTCATACACACAGATGTGTGGGGACCTACTAAAGAGGCATCCTTGATTGGTAATAAGTACTATGTATCATTCATTGATGATCATAGTAGAATGACATTTGTGTATTTCATTAAACATAAGAGTGAGGTCTTTGATTGTTTCAAGAAGTTCAAATCATATGTCGAAAAGCAAACAGGAAGGTATATTAAGAAGCTAAGGTCTGATGGAGGGGGAAAGTATTTCTCTCAAGTTTTTACTGATTTTTTGTATGATGAAGGTATCAAAAGAGAAGTTACATGCAGGTATACTCCACAACAAAATGGAGTCACAGAAAGAAGAAACAGAATCATAGCAGAAGCATCTAGAAGTATGCTTAATGATATGTGTTTGCCTAATTATTTTTGGGCTGAAGCTGTTAGCACAAGTGTTTACATTATGAATAGAGTTCCGACTGCTGGAGTTCATCATTTGACACCATATGAGGTATGGCATGGAAGGAAACCAAGTGTAAGTCATTTGAAAGTATTTGGTTGTGTATGTTATGTACATGTACCTAGTGAGGTGAGATCTAAACTTGATGCAAAATCAGAAAAATGTATATTTATTGGTTATGCAGATACTCAAAGAGGATATAGATGCTATAATCCTCATACCAATAAGGTTGTTGTGTCAAGAGATGTAAACTTTGATGAATCACTTTCATGGTATGCAGATAAGAATTGTTTGCAGGACATGGATGAAAATGAAGAAGGTGTGGTTGAAGGAGATGAATGCATAGTTCAGCCATCAGGAAGTTTAAATGATGAAAGGAGTGGTCTAGATGAAGAAAGAGGATCACCTTTCAATGGAAGATTAAGGCAAGAGTCACCTCCAAGTGTTAAAAGTAAAGGTAAACTCAAACTTGTTGAAGTTAATGATGAAGGAGAGGAAATTAGTGATGTATGTGAGTATGGAGAATCATCAAAGGTTCCTAATAAGAAAGGAAGAGCATCTACATTGGAGGTAAGAAGAACTTCAAGAGTAAGTAAGCAACCTCAAAGGTATACTTATGAATCTTTCATGAATACTCATTTTGCTTTTATGACAAAAGTTGAGCAGGAAAATGAACCCACATGTTATGATGAGGCCAAAGGAGATGAAAAGTGGGAGAAAGCAATAAGAGAAGAAATGGAAGCACTTCAGGATAACAAGACTTGGAATTTAGTTCCAAGTACACCAAAGCAAAAGGTAATTGGTTGCAAGTGGGTTTTTAAGATTAAAAGAAATAGTGATGGTAGTGTGTCTAGATATAAGGCTAGACTTGTAGCAAAAGGATATAATCAAACTCAAGGTGTGGACTATGAGGAAACATTTAGTCCAGTAGCAAATATGGCAACGGTGAGAACTTTGTTGGCTTTAGCTGCAAGTAAAAGGTGGAATATATATCAACTCGATATAAAGAATGCCTTTCTTAATGGTGAGTTAAATGAAGAAGTGTATATGTCACAACCAGATGGTTATGTGGATGCAAAATATCCTAATCATGTATGCAGGTTAAAGAAGGCATTGTATGGTCTTAAGCAGGCACCAAGGGCATGGAATGCAAGGTTGGTAAAGTATCTTATGCTGCAAGGATACACAGCGAGTCATGCTGATCCTTCACTTTATGTAAAACATGTAGATGGCATGTGTGTCTATGTATGCATTTATGTGGATGACTTGTTGATTACAGGGAATGATGCAAAAGCAATTGATGAGATAAAAGGTAATTTGGGAAAGGAATTTAAAATTTCAGATCTTGGTTTGCTTAGATACTTTCTTGGGATTGAAATTGTGTATAGCGATGAAGGTATGTGGTTGATACAAAGAAAGTATATATGTGATATGCTGAAAAGGTTTGGTATGCAGGAATGTAAATTTGTTTCTACTCCAATGGAATGTAATGTAAAGCTGAGTGCAAAGGAAGGTGATGAGTTGCATGATATGAATGTATATAGATCCATGGTAGGATCTTTGATTTATGCAACAAAAACTAGACCTGATATATGTTATGCAGTGGGAGTATTGTCACAGTTTATGCATGAACCTAGAGTACCTCATATGCATGCAGCGAAAAGAGTGCTTAGGTATTTGAAAGGTACCATGAACGAAGGATTATTTTATAGTCATGATGTTGATCTAACTCTTAAAGTCTTTAGTGATGCAGATTGGGCTGGAAGCAAAGATGACAGAAGATCCACAAGTGGATATGTGGCAATAGCAGGAAACAAGACATTAACATGGAGTTCAAAGAAACAGCCTACAGTTGCTTTATCTTCTATAGAGGCTGAGTATAGAGGTTTAGCATTGGCTACTACTGAGGTTATGTGGTTTAAAAAGTTGTTTCATGACTTGAATGTGCAGGTTGATGTACCACTGATATATGGGGATAACTTGAGCAGCATTCATATGACCTCAAATCCTATTTTTCATGCTAGAACAAAGCATATAGAGGTTCACTATCATTATGTTCGAGAGAAGGCCATGAACAATGAAGTGCAGGTTTCTTTTGTTGGAACAAAGGATCAAGTTGCAGATATCTTCACCAAATCCTTGGATGGACCAAAGCTTCAAAGATTCAACTATATTCTTGGCATGAAGGAAATACCCTTTGAAACTTGAGGGGGAGAATGTTGCGAACATTTGTTTTATGTAGGGTACAAGTTTCAAATTATGTAAATACCTTTGGGAAGTCTTCAAATACTTCAAGAAGGCTCATATTATTCATAAAATTTAGCAAAAATACCACGTGAGTTCTAGAACATGGTGAGTCAAATTAGTGAGTCACAAGGGAGCTTCAGTGGTGTCCTAGTGGAAGGTCGATGTGGCTAGTTCTCAAAGTCCATCAATACTTTGCTTATTTGAGCACTTGAGTCATGTAATACCTCCATCCAAGTGTCTACCACGAATTTAGATGTATTAAGAAGGTTTTAGATTAGTTTCCCATGCTATAAAAAGAGGAGAAAAGTCGTGATCTTGTGGGATGTCCAAGAGAGTATCTCTATGCTACTCTAGTTTTTGTATGCAGAGCTTGCAGAGCTTGTATCTCCCTCATTATATATCCAAATTACATGTTTGATAGCTCATTTGAAAGCTCTTCTTGTCTACTTTCATAGTACCAATTTTCATAATCATTGAATTTGTGAGCTGAGAGCAACACTCTCTGCAAGTAGTATGTGTTCTCTGTTTTTTATCCCTGCTGAAGGTCTCCATTAAACATCCAACTTGCAGAGGTCATATCTCCTTGTGTATGTATCCCAATCATGTGTTCTTTGGCTTGTTAGAAAGCTCTCCAAGTCTATTTGTATTCTGGAAATTTTCACATTCATTGGAGTTGTGAGTTAAGAGCAGTAGTCTCTGCAAGTGATGTATGTCCTCAGGTTCATCTCTGTTTCAAGGTCTCCATTAAAGCTGCATATTGCAGAGGTCATAGCTCATTGAGTATTTATCCAAATTGAGTGTTCTTTGGCTCATTGGAAAGCTCTTGGTCTCTAGTATATGTGGTTAAAACAGTTTTAAAAACTTTTGAGTGAGTAGAGAGTAGTAAGCTCTGCAAGCATGACTGGTTTTCTATGATGAAGTTTGTGAGAAGGTCAACTTGTTCCTAGGGGGTTCCACCTACTTCCTGCTATACTTTGGAGGTCAATAAACTCCAACAGTTATGCGGATATGACCATAAGATGGTGGGTATTTTGAATATAATTCCTTTGAGATTTTCTTAGAGAGCTTTCTAATAACTTCAGGATCAAGTACGTCTTCTTCAAACTGATTCCAAAGATTCTTATGATCTTTCTGATATTTGCTTGCACTGCTTCTCTTAGTTCGATCACCAAGCTGGACTTTAGGAATTCATATTTAATTGGTTCCTTTGGTTGGGGTGCCTCTGGTGCCTGGGTTTGTGTTGAAATGGAGGCACGCAACACTTCTATGATGGCGGTCTGCTCTTTGATTTTGGTATTCTATGTTGCTTGTAATTGCATATACATGTTCTTGAGAGTGTTATTAGTCTCATTAAAGTATCAAAACATGTCTGAAGTTTAGGTTCAAGCTCATGTTCCTATGTGCCCTCTTGCGTTTGGGCTTCTGATGAGTAACTGACATGACTGTCATTATCTTGACTTGGTCTTGTTTTGGCGCAAGAGTAATCTCCTCTTCAATCTATTCTTGGTTTGGGATAGTTTCTTTCTCTACTTGGTCTTGTTCTGTCGGCATGACTTCTGAAGCCATTACTTCTTCGGTTGATACTTCAATGTCAATTACTGGAAGGTGGGTGACTTCTTCTTTGCTCTGATCATTTTCTTTAGTTGTGCCCTGCAGTGTAATGATTGTAAAGCTGATACTATTGAAGTATATGGAGATGGAGGATGAGGAGGGTTTTGTGATGCAACTTGAATTTGATGATTGATGGGATATATGTTAATGATTATGAGGCAATGAGTGGTTCAAGAAATGACACAGAGTTGAAGAAAAGAAATATTATGTGGTAATGATGATTAATGGGATACATGTTGATGATAGATGAAATGAAGATAGTATGAAAGAAGATGAGCGAATGCGTGGTTCAAGAAATGAGAGAGGGAAATGAAAAGGAACTTCCATAAGTCGGTGAGAGTTTTTTTATTCTCTCATGTGAAGATGTCTTCTGAAGCATGTGCAAGATTCAGAAGGAGAAGTGCTTAGACTTAGCAGAGCATACGTACACGCAGGATGCACTTAAATCCCACCTTTTGATGTGATCTAAGCACCATGTCAAAGGTGTTCGTTTCATTCATGGAAGATTTGTAGATGTGTGTTCCATTAGCCACGAGATGAAGAGAGAAATGAGTGAGAGGAATACAGTGAACGAGTGCATGTGCGCGTGAGGGTATATGTGGAAGTATGTGCGAGTGTGTGTGAAAAAGGTATATGCATGAGTGTGAGAATGATGGTGTGGGAGTGTATGGGTGTGAGTGCGAGCATACGAAGGTGTGAGTGAGTGAATGTGATTTAGTGGAAAGAAGGGTGTTAGTACTTGAGGGTCAATGAGTGTGAATGTACGAGAAAAGACTACGTGGATGTGAGAGTGAAGCTCCCAATTTGAGGTATAAACTAGGGTTTTCAAGCAATACGGGTTGACAAATTCCAAGGCAATTGAACAAAACAAGTGCGTACGGGGCACTTTCCCTTGGACTAAGAGATTAAACATTTTGGTGCGTTTGTCGGGAATTTGAGAACTAGTACATATACAAAGGAAGGATTCCTCGAGGGATAATCATGTGCTCCAGGTAATCCAATTGGACCGATTCCGAGGGGTTTGAAGAAAATAAAGGCTTTCACAATCATCTTTTCCTTGGGCTTAGAGGCCTAATCATTTTGGGGCGTTTGCCGGGAAGCATATGAACTAGTACATATACAAAGGAAGGATTCCTCGAGGGATAATTATGGGCTCCAGGTAATCCAATTGGACCAATTCCGAGGGATTTGAACAAAATAAAGCCTCGTATAATCACTTTTTCCTTAGGCTCAAGACATATTCATTTTGGTGCGTTTGCCGGGAATTTGAGAACTAGTACATATACAAAGGAAGGATTCCTCGAGGGATAATCATGTGCTCCAGGTAATCCAATTGGACCGATTCCGAGGGATTTGAACAAAATAAAGCCTTGTATAATCACTTTTTCCTTAGGCTCAAGACATATTCATTTTGGTGCGTTTGCCGGGAATTTGAGAACTAGTACATATACAAAGGAAGGATTCCTCGAGGGATAATCATGTGCTCCAGGTAATCCAATTGGACCGATTCCGAGGGGTTTGAACAAAATAAAGGCTTTCACAATCATCTTTTCCTTGGGCTTAGAGGCCTAATCATTTTGGTGCGTTTGCCGGGAATTGGCTTAGCACATCTCATAGAGAGTGCTACGAGTTCGCTTGGTGCCCCAATCGTGTGGCACAGCCAATTCGATCCCAAATTTGCTCTGATCTTCATTAAAGAAATGGCCCAACAAAAGCCAGCATGTGGTTTGGAGAATGCCAATATGGGGCAACCGAATTTTGGACAAAATAGGAGATGGATAGATTCTCGTCCGACCATGAGACATCATGTGAACCGAGGGTGGCGATTTGGCCCGATATCAAATTATGTGAGATGCTGGTGTTGCGAGCAGATTGTGCATATAGCCAAATATTGCCCTCGTGTATGCACCCCGTTGGATTTTGTCCCCACATGTGAGGACTGTGGGAAAAAGAGACTATGCGAGCACGTGTGTGGCTCAAAAGAGGTGATTGACCTAAAGGTTGCAATGAATGAACTAGATAGGTGCTTATCCTCTTTGTATGTGGAAGTTGACAAGGGTGGAGTTACTTCGTCGACGGAGACTGCGAGAGCAAGTGGAAGCAAGGACACTCGATCTCATGATCAAGACTTGATAGAACTTGTGAAGAGCTTGGAATGTCAAGTCAATTGGTTGCAGGTGGAACGAGATAACGAGAGGATCAAAATAGAGAAATTAGAGGAAAATCAAGTGAAAATGGCCGAGATCCTAGGAACTTGGGAAAAGCAAGTACGAATGTTGAAAAATGAAAACAAGGAGTGGAAAAGAGTAAACAAAAGCTGGAGGCAAGATCTTGTGAAGCCCGAGAGTGAAAGCGTGGTCTGGGACTTGAGATCCGGCTTGATGGTAGCCGACTGCTTTGGAGTTGCGATCGAAGAAGAGCTCTCAAGAGACGAGGATGACCTGATGAGGAGAGTCGAACGAATGGAGCATGAAATTGAGAAGGTACAAAGCACAATCTGTCGATACAGTGATCAAGCGGGTAAGGCATGTGACGAGTTCCACCTGGAGTTAGAAAGAATGAAAAGTGCCCAAGCAGAGAGCGATGAGAAAATGAGACGTGTAGAGAAAGAGAATGCAAGGCTGAGTAGCAAGCTCGGTAGGTGGATGAATCGTAAAGATGACGAGACGCGAGGACAGGTGGAGGATCCGAGAGCGAGGAAAACGGAGGAAGAGCTGAAAGCAGTGTTGGATAGGTTGGATGCGTTCGGAGCAGAGTTAGAAAGAACGAAGAATGAATTGTCAAAGAAGGTAGATGATCTGGATGAAGAAAATATGAGTAGAATCTGGGAGGAGAGGTAGATTCGAGAAGAGGTTGAAAAGTTGTCTGGCCAAGTCGGGAGGAGCGAGGAGGTTCCTTTGGAAATAGAAAGAAAGATTTAGAAGAGGAGAAGAAGAAAATGTGGGTTCGGTTCCATCAAGTGGATGATGAGATTTTTCGACTCCAAGGCAGTGATGAGCGAAAGGAAGAAGGGATAAGGGATTTAGCTTTGAAGCTCGAGGCATTAAGAGGTGTAGTAATGAATGGTGGCCTTCCAGAACGTATCGCCTGGCTAGAGGACAATATCAGCAAGCTGTCGAATCATGTGGAATCTCTGCGAGGCAGAGGATGGAGATGAAAAAGAAAAAGATGATATGATGGATGCCGGTGAGGACGGCTTGAGTTTGATTAGGGTTTGCTTTGTGGATTGCGAGTCAAAGATGTGAGGACGGGTGGACCAAGTGTGTTGTACACTTAGGAACTAAAGTAACACTTTTTGAGGTTTCAGGTCGACAAAGTGGTTAGTATGTGCGGATTTTGCGAGGACGGGTTGACCATGGCATTAGTTGAGTAGCAGCAGAGAGAAGATATGTCTCATTGGGATGTCCACGAGGGGAGTTTATGTGTGTGTGTGTCGTGATTGGGATGGTTGGGAAAAGATCCTTTCTTTTGTCTCCTAATTCTCGAGATGCGGGAATGAAAAGAAAATGAGAAAAATATATGTTTGTGTATGTGTGAGTGTGGCTACGCGCCTATGTGGGCCGATAGGTGGGTGGACCCACTTTGGCCGGGTGGTCAAAGCCACGAACCGACGTCGGTTTCACATAGGGCTAGCTGTCTGTGTGTCGTGCGCTGCGTTGGGTTGGTAGATGGGTGGAACAAACTTGATCGGGTGGTCGAGTCCACGAGTCGCATCCAGCTTCGGCGTAGGCCGGCAAGTGTGAGTAAATATGTGGAAAAAAAAAAAAGATGATGGAAAAGAGAAAGAGAAAAATGTGAAAGAAAAAAAAAAGAATGAGACAAATTCCTCGCTCGAGGGGGGACATAAGAGAGGTGAGAGAGCATGATGCTCGGATGGGAATATATGTGTTTGTGTTGTGGGGATTTGGGTTATGTGTGGGCTCCCGATGAAACATGTCAAATTGAAGCTTAAGCTCGGCTAGGGTTTTGGTTGCGATGTGTCTATGGAAAGCTTGGACTTGAGGAATCCAATCGTGCTAGTTGCATTGTTTGTCTGCAAACCTTCCGGAAGTGTTCAGTTTGGCTCTTAGGTGGTATGACAACTTGAGAAGTCCTGAATCGCGTTGATGATGAGTGGTCCTGTCGAGGTGAGCTCGTGTTAGGCTTGAGTGGTCTGTCGTGTGTCCAGCAATTTAGGAGAGGTGGTGGTGACCTAGCATAGGATCTAGTCGATGAGCAAGCAAAAAACGAGAGATAGATAGGAAGGCAATTGGGAATAGGAAACCCTAGGTCAAAGAGGCATGAAAAGTAGACGAGAGGACTTGATGAGAAACGGAAGAAGAATTGGGGAGGTGGCAGTATAAGCGGGTAGGGCATCAAAAAAAAAAAAAAAAAAGGAATTTAAGGATGGTACTTGCTTACATATATAAGCTGTGTGTGGAAAGTGTGTTGAGCATGCATGTGGAATAAAGATGTGTGACGTGTTGAATGAGTAGTCGAGAAGAGTGACGAGAGCGAATGTGGACATGTCTTCTGCTTGCATGTATGTATGTTGTGTGTGACGAGAATGCATGTGTGATGCGGGATCGTGATGTGTGTGTTGAGTATATATGTGTGATATGGATGATTGATATGGATGTTTCTCATTTTGGTAGTAGATGTGGTGTTTGATGAAAAATGATCTAATATGTTTGATGAGTTTGTAGACAGGTAGACATGGCGGTGAAGATGCGAGAAGATGGACAACGATGGTAAGTGAAATGATTGGATTTTGGTACTGACCAACGATTGTATGAGGATGATTGCAGGTGCTACATTGAGGAAGAAGAGAATAGGCATGCAAGGTAAAGATTTGTATTTGATTGAGTGATGAGCACATGTTGGATGATTTGAGCGCAGGAACAATTTGGCTCGTCGGGGACGACTTCGCAAATAAGAAGAGGGGAGAATGTTAGCTCCGAAAATGGTTGGTTTTTTGCACTAATATGTTTGTATTTGGCAGGGGAATTTTTTTGATTTCAGGTACTTGAAGCACGAATTTGATAATTGATGAGAAGCATGTGGAGATATTGATTGTAGGGATGTGGAATTTGAGGTCTCAGATTTGGGAGCGTCAGTATCTAGGCGAGCAGCTGTACTTCAAGGCACTTGAACTGATTGATTCAGATGGGATTCTTCCTGATAATGTCACCTTTGTTAGTGGGTTGAAGGCATGTGGCAAAATTTGTGCAACTAAAAAGGGCACAGAATTGCATGAAGAAATCGCAAGAAGAGGCTCATTTGAATCAGATGTACTTATGAGCAATGCATTGATGGACATGTATGTCAAGTGTGGCAGCATCTTAAAGGCTGAAGAAGTCTTTGATTGTATTACATCCCGTGACTTAATATCATGGAATACACTGATTTCAGGATTTATGTTGTCAGGAGACAATGGTAGGGTCTTTTCCTTGTTTGATAGGATGAGAAGAGAAGGACAACAACCAGATAGTGCTACTTTTGCAAGTATTTTGCGTTGTTGTAGTCAAGCTGTCCAAATGGAAAGGTGTGAGCTGCTATTGGAATCCATGGGCAAATATTTTGGAATAAGCCCAAGTCTTAAGCACTATACTTGTGTGATTGGTCTTTTGGCCAGATGCGGTTGTTTACATCAGGCTGCTTTCAGGATCATAAACCTGGCCTTTGATCCTGATACAATAGTCTTGCTCACTGTTTTGGATGCCTGCAGAAAGCTTGGGATTAAACAGCTTGGACAGATTAATGGTTACACAAAGCATCCTGGGAAATCCAGTGTTGCAGCTCTTCTATTCTAGAAAATTCAGGTTAAAACAATCCACAGGATGACCTCGCCAATCATATCGAAATATACTTCATGAAAGGCAGGAAAAGAATGGAGCTACTGGGATGGAGTGCGAACCCTCTTGATTGTAAGGTGTATCTGATTTTCACATTGATAGCAGTGAGGGTTGTTGCTTGCCCAAGTGACCCATATGTTCGGGTCGATATTTCTCTTATTGTTGGAACGAGCAGAATCCTGAGTGGTGCTGAGGGCTATCAGGCATTGTTGGAGTTCAAGGAAGTCAATTAGAGATGGAGTGAAGGGATTAGTGTATGTTTGGGGGCCTAGTCATCTTAGTGCCCCTCATACCTTCATCCACATTAACATTGGACGATAGACTTGGGTCCATTGAACATCTTTGTCATGCATAAGCATCACTTTGAGACACGTTTCTCCTCGTTGGAGAAATTGAAGGTGACTTTGGTGAGACTTTTCACAAGCGATTTCCCTATGATCATCGGAGGGGACTTTAATATGTAAGGGAAGTACTTGGAGAAAAGGGTGCATTATAACTATAATGGGATATATGTTCTTAAAATCTGAGCATTTAGCCTCACATATCATTCGCAAGGGGGGATGCTCAAGGGCTCTCGCCCTCTCGTTGTTTCACGAACAGATAAGGGGGATGGTTTTGGTTTTTTTGTGGGTTTTTTTTGTGCAGATATTCGAAGGGAGTAGGGAGAAGCGAAGGGGGCTCTTCTATTTACGGAGGGCGGGTCCTGCTCCCAATAGTCTCATCATCTTGAAGCGTTGATCTGAGAGGGGGAGTCGCTCCAGCATCTTCGATTGGGGAAGCACTTTGGAAGTGATTACAGTTGGGCTTGGGGAGGATGACAAGCATCATTCAAGGACTCAGGAGGGGGCTTGGCAGCTAGAGAAGCTCTCTCGGACTAGGACATATATGCAGAGGACGCGCACATCTGAGGAGGAGGGAAGACCACAATCACGTTTTCTTTTGAGGTAGCAATCATCAGTTGTGCGTTGCAGAAAAGATCGGAGTTCTGAAGAAACGGGGAAGCGCAAAATTTCTGGGTTTTTTAGAGAGTGCTAACTCTTGCTTTAATGAGATGCTGCGTATATAGAAGGTACTGTTATAATCGACAGATGTGTGATTAATAATTATTATCTTTCACTGATGCTTTGGCAGAAAAGGAATCGTTAAAATCTGACGATGCTGACACATATGGATGATAAAGAAGAGGAGATTATCTTGTTGCTGATCTAAAAATGGTTAAGTTGAAGCGCAAATTTTGGTGTGTTGAATATGTTGTGCTGATAGGTGCTTGGTTTGATTGTGGCTTAGCATACATGCAACATCTGCCTCCATGCCAATTTTCTCTTGATGTACCATTGTGCTGTTATGCGGATATGACCATAAGATGGTGGGTATTTTGAATATAATTCCTTTGAGATTTTCTTAGAGAGCTTTCTAATAACTTCAGGATCAAGTACGTCTTCTTCAAACTGATTCCAAAGATTCTTATGGTCTTTCTGATATTTGCTTGCACTGCTTCTCTTAGTTCGATCACCAAGCTGGACTTTAGGAATTCATATTTAATTGGTTCCTTTGGTTGGGGTGCCTTTGGTGCTTGGGTTTGTGCTGAAATGGAGGCACGCAACACTTCTATGATGGCCGTTTGCTCTTTGATTTTGGTATTCTATGTTGCTTGTAATTGCATATACATGTTCTTGAGAGTGTTATTAGTCTCATTAAAGTATCAAAACATGTCTGAAGTTTAGGTTCAAGCTCATGTTCCTATGTGTCCTCTTGCGTTTGGGCTTCTGATGAGTAACTGACATGACTGTCATTATCTTGACTTGGTCTTGTTTTGGCGCAAGAGTAATCTCCTCTTCAATCTATTCTTGGTTTGGGATAGTTTCTTTCTCTACTTGGTCTTGTTCTGTCGGCATGACTTCTGAAGCCATTACTTCTTTGGTTGATACTTCAATGTCGATTATTGGAAGGTGGGTGACTTCTTCTTTGCTCTGATCATTTTCTTTAGTTGTGCCGTGCAGTGTAATGATTGTAAAGCTGATACTATTGAAGTATATGGAGATGGAGGATGAGGAGGGTTTTGTGATGCAACTTGAATTTGATGATTGATGGGATATATGTTAATGATTATGAGGCAATGAGTGGTTCAAGAAATGAGACAGAGTTGAAGAAAAGAAATATTATGTGGTAATGATGATTAATGGGATACATGTTGATGATAGATGAAATGAAGATGGTATGAAAGAAGATGAGCGAATGCGTGGTTCAAGAAATGGGAGAGGGAAATGAAAAGGAACTTCCATAAGTCGGTGAGAGTTTTTTTATTCTCTCATGTGAAGATGTCTTCTGAAGCATGTGCAAGATTCAGAAGGAGAAGTGCTTAGACTTACCAGAGCATACGTACACGCAGGATGCACTTAAATCCCACCTTTTGATGTGATCTAAGCACCATGTTAAAGGTGTTCGTTTCATTCATGGAAGATTTGTAGATGTGTGTTCCATTAGCCATGAGATGAAGAGAGAAATGAGTGAGAGGAATACAGTGAACGAGTGCATGTGCGCGTGAGGGTATATGTGGAAGTATGTGCGAGTGTGTGTGAAAAAGGTATATGCATGAGTGTGAGAATGATGGTGTGGGAGTGTATGGGTGTGAGTGCGAGCATACGAAGGTGTGAGTGAGTGAATGTGATTTAGTGGAAAGAAGGGTCGTTAGTACTTGAGGGTCAATGAGTGTGAATGTACGAGAAAAGACTACGTGGATGTGAGAGTGAAGCTCCCAATTTGAGGTATAAACTAGGGTTTTCGAGCAATACGGGTTGACAAATTCCGAGGCAATTGAGCAAAACAAGTGCGTACGGGGCACTTTCCCTTGGACTAAGAGATTAAACATTTTGGTGCGTTTGTCGGGAATTTGAGAACTAGTACATATACAAAGGAAGGATTCCTCGAGGGATAATCATGTGCTCCAGGTAATCCAATTGGACCGATTCCGAGGGATTTGAACAAAATAAAGCCTCGTATAATCACTTTTTCCTTAGGCTCAAGACATATTCATTTTGGTGCGTTTGCCGGGAATTTGAGAACTAGTACATATACAAAGGAAGGATTCCTCGAGGGATAATCATGTGCTCCAGGTAATCCAATTGGACCGATTCCGAGGGATTTGAACAAAATAAAGCCTCGTATAATCACTTTTTCCTTAGGCTCAAGACATATTCATTTTGGTGCGTTTTCCGGGAATTCGAGAACTAGTACATATACAAAGGAAGGATTCCTCGAGGGATAATCATGTGCTCCAGGTAATCCAATTAAACCGATTCCGAGGGGTTTGAACAAAATAAAGGCTTTCACAATCATCTTTTCCTTGGGCTTAGAGGCCTAATCAAGAAGATCCAAGGAATAAGCATGAGGTACAAACAAGAGATGATACAAAACATCCTGTGCAAAAAATAGGCAATGTCAAAGCACCTGATGGAACCATCAACCTACTTAGTAAGGTACTCTATGTCCCTACCATTACAAAGAATTTGATAAGTGTTGGGAAGATAGTAGAGAAAGGGTTGCAAGTCAGGTTCACAAAAGCAGGAGCATTTGTTGAAGATCCAAGTCAAGGATTCAGAAAAATTGCAAAAGGTGAAAAGACAGGTAGATTGTTCACATTTGAATTATAGGACACTAGAAACATTGCTCTCTTTAATTATGGTAGTCAGACACTCATAGAATTGGAAGAATGGCACAAAAGGTTAGAACATATTGGTGAAAGGTCACTAAAGCAAATTTGCAGGGACCAAAGTGTACTTGAACTCCCTAATTTGTCAAAACAACATATGATTTATAAGTGTAGTGCATGTCAATTTGGAAAGTCTCACAGGTTACCATTCATGAAGAAAGGTTATATGCATGCAGATCTCTTGGAGTTGGTTCATACAGATGTATGGGGACCTAGCAAGGAAGCTTCAATATCTGAATCAAGGTATTATGTCTCCTTTATTGATGATTGCAGCAGATGGGCTATCCTATTCTTTATGAAACAAAAAGATGAAGTTTTTTCATGTTTCAAAAGATATTTGGCTCTTGTGGAGAATCAAACAGTTAAATCACTAAAAAGGCTAAGGTCAGATGGAGGGGGAGAATACTTCTCCCATGATTTTGATTCCTTTCTTCAAGAAAGAGGAATCAAAAGAGAGGTAACTACAAGGTACACTCTTGAGCAAAATGGAGTGGCAGAAAGGAGGAATAGGACAATTGTTGAAGCTGCAAGGTCTATGTTAAATGAAAAGCATTTACCTAATTACTTATAGGCTGAGGCTGTATCTACAGCCACTTACTTGATTAACAGGTTGCCTTCATAAAATCCCTTGATGGGATGACTCCATATGAGGCTTGGAATGGAAGAAGACCAAGCTTCGATCATTGTAAAATTTTTGGATGTATTGCTTTTGCTCATGTTCCTTCACAGGTTAGAGGCAAGACGGATCCAAAGGCAAAAAGGTGTGTATTTATTGGATATGACAACAATCAAAAGGGCTACAGGTTATACAACCCTACCAACAAAGGATTCTTGGTAAGCAGAGATGTAGTTTTTGATGAGAACAATTCATGGTATGAAGATTCATGTAGGAAGATTTATTTACCATATGATCTTGAAGAAGATTTTCCAAAGCTTGGTAGAGAACAACCAAAGATTGAAGAACAAGACACCTCGGAGGATGATGAAGAATCTCAGATGGAAAAGATCAAAGCATGGAAGTCTAAAGGTAAAGCAAAATTGCAAGAACTTGGACATGAGGCAGAATCATCACATCATGGCCTAAGAAGATCTATGAGAGAAAAGAAAAAACCAGAAAGGTATGGGTTTGACACCTCATTAGTAACTAAACATTCTATCTACATAGCACATGACATAAACCAAGAGGAGCCATCATCATTTGAAGAGGCCAAAGCAAAAACAAAATGGAAGCATGCAATGAAGGAAGAGATTGAAGCACTTGAGGAAAACAACACTTGGGATTTGGTGCCCAAGACTTCATCCATGAAGGTAATAGGCTCAAGATGGGTCTACAAACTCAAGAAGAATTCTGATGGTTCCATTAACAGGTATAAGGCAAGGCTTGTAGCAAAAGGCTTTGCACAAACTCAGGGAATTGATTATGAGGAGACTTTCTCTCCTGTGGCAAAGATGCCTACTATTAGGGTATTGCTTAGTATTGCCTCTTCTAAGAATTGGAAGATACTTCAACTAGATGTAAAGAATGCATTCTTGAATGGTTGGATAACAAAAGAGGTATATATGGCACAACCACCTGGATTTGAGAATCAAGTTTATCCTGATTATGTGTGTAAGCTTAACAAAGCATTGTATGGTCTCAAGCAAGCTCCAAGAGCTTGGAGTTTCAGGCTTGTTTCATTCTTCTAGGACAAAGGCTTTCAACCAAGCAAGGCAGATCCTTCACTCTTTATCAAAAAGAGTAATTTTGAGGTCATCTACGTATGTGTATATGTAGATGATATTATATTGACAGGAAATGATGTAGATGGTATGAAGAAGATCAAAGATCAGATGAGAGAAGAGTTCAAGATAAGTGATTTGGGTTCACTTACCTACTTCCTAGGTTTGGAAGTTGTCTACAAAGATCATGGTTTGTTTCTCACTCAAAGAAGGTACATTAAGGACATGTTGGCAAAATTCAAGATGCAAGATTGTAAGATTGCAAGTACTCCAATGGAGGTCAATCAAAAATTGAGCTCATATGAAGGTGAACTCATAGAGGACATCACATCATATCAAAGTCTACTGGGTAGTCTCAACTATGCCACATTGACAAGAGTAGATATATGTTACAGTGTGAGTGTGCTAAGTCAATTTATGCACACACCAAGGAAACCACATATGGATGCTGCCGAAAGGATTCCAAGTATCTCAAAGGAACCATAAATGAAGGACTTTATTATCCTTATGTATCTAATTTAGGTTTGAAGCTATTTTCTGATGCACATTGGGCTGGCTCCAAGGAAGATAGAAGGAGCACTTCAGGTTATCTTACCTTTGCAGGTTCAAAGCTTATTTCATGGTCATCCAAGAAGCAACCCAAAGTTGCTCTCTCTTCTACTGAAGCTGAATATAGAGGTCTTGCCATAGCTACTCAGGAAGCTATGTGGATGAAGACATTATTCAAAGATCTTGGATTGGAGTTTGGAACTCCAACTATTTTTGGTGACAATATGAGTTCTATTCACTTGGCTACTAATCCTATTTTTCATGCAAGGACTAAACATATTGAAGTTCACTATCACTATGTAAGAGAGAAGGTTCTAAGCAAAGAGATTCAAATATCATATGTGTCCACTCATCAACAATGTGCAGATATTCTAACCAAAGCATTGGATGGTACAAAGCTTTGCAAATTCAAGGCTATGATTGGTTTACAGGTAATCTTGGAAGAATGAAGACCTCAAGCATACTTGGCTTGAAGGGGAGCTATTGGAGCAAGTCTATGACACGCCTATGTATTGGCTTGAGTCCCACAAAGTCATAAAAGAAGCTTTAAAATGAAGACTATGTAAAGTTCAGTTGTGAACTACCTCTTGTAACTTTTGAAGAGTTTACTTAATGTAAAAGTGAAAGAATCTTAAGTGGTTGAGTCCACTTGATCAAAAAGGGAAAGAGGAGCCACGAATTCGTGATTTGTGGTAGGTAGAGAATCAAATCAATCATTGATTGATTCGAGAGTGATTGAGGGAAGTTAGCCTCCCAAACTCAACTATAAATAGATGGCAGTTTTAGTCATGGTTAGAGAGACCTATGTGAAGACCTCCAAGAGCTGAGCTTTATGCCATATCAAGGTGTGATTACAAGGCACACATATGTATCAGTAAGTCATTGTATTGTACAAGCAATATACTTTCATTTTCATGATTATTTGAGTTCATATGTCCATGTTCTTGTGAAGTGTACTACTCACTACCATATCTTTCAGTTTTCGTAGTCAAACTGCAAAGATGTTTTCTCTGAGCTTGGTGCATCATTTTCAATGCGTTAACTTGGTAAAGTTAGCTCTATAAGTCTACTATATGCTGACAAATTTTCATGTCATTTGGATGATGCAATCTTCAGTTATGTTCATTTGAAGTCAACAGGGTCTATTCATCTTCACTTCTCTGTCAGGTACCCGACTTTTGCACTCACCTTGTCAGAGCCATTTCTTAGTGGTTACTTATCTAAATTCTGTGATTTAAATCTTGTTGGATTTAGCTTATTATCTAGTATAACCATAAAAATTTGCATAATCATTGGATTCCTATATTTTGAGATATGTTCATTTTACTGCTCATTGGTCTCAAATTGTAGCAGCCCGTGAAAATCGGGATGATGTCATCACTTGTTAAAACTCATTCTCAGTGTGTGGTTTATTATTTTTTATGAGATTACTCTTGAAAGTTAGATCTTTAAGCTACCTAGACTTCCCCAAGAGGAATTAAGCTAATTGCTGCTGTGCTCAGAGAATTATGTAAAACACTGGACAGGTGTATGAACCAAGAATAGCAAGTTTTCACCTCTGAGCTAACTCCAACTTATCTGTTTTGATCTATCTTTTTGAGAGTGATCTTCCAAGGTACATAGGGTGTCTAATACATCCATTGGCAAGCTAAAAGGGCCCACCATATACTCCTGGAGTTCATTTGGCTGGTGTAGATCAAGGATTTTGCAACACCTCTTCATCTTCAAGCACATACCTATCCATCTCTTCACAAAAAAGCCAATTAGTTTTTGGTCAGCATGCATATCCATGAGTGATGATAAGTCCTCTAGTATGAGATTGATGTTTGCATGAAGTGGTGTAGATACCGAGAAAAATCATTCCATGCTATAGATGGAAAGAAGATTAGAGTAGTACTTCTTTTGGGAGAGGAATATAGAATCTTTCATCTTTCATTCTTCCATACCTAAGAAGTAGTAAAGGAGGCCACGATCTCTCGTGGATTACTCAAGGCAAAGCTGCTTGATGATAAATTGGATGTGTTCCTCATCAAAGCCTATTATAATCAAGTCATCTACATAGAGGATGATTATTGAAATAAGGGACCATTTTTGGTATATGTGTAAATTAGCATCTAAAGTGATCCTTTAAAATCCTTTATGTTTGAAGAACTTGAAGATCTTTTCATATCAAGCCCTAGGAGCTTTCTTAATTCCATAAAGTGATTTGGGAAGCTATTTTATCATATCCCTTAGCTACAATTATTTCTTTGTACAGTTATTATGATATTTTATCATTGCTTATGCAATCATTTACTTGATGTTTTATCATCGGTTATGTGTTAGTTATTTTGATTGAAGTGAAACAACATTGCTTTACGATCACTCATTCTATGTGCATTTGATCGAAGACCAAACAAACTCTCATATCCACCAAAAAAAAAAAATCTTTCTATGTTTCTCTCTCTCTCTCTCTCTATCTATATATATATATATATATATATATATATATATATATATATATATATATATATATATATATATATATATATATATATATATATATATATGTGTGTGTGTGTGTGTGTGTGTGTGTGTGTGTGTGTGTGTGTGTGTGTTAGCTTATCAAAGAAGTTCATTGACCAAAGTGTATGGCTATTTAATATAAGAAAAATTTCAATTCTCTTCATATTTTTTAATTCTTGTTTTCATAAATCAACATATGCATGCATATATACATAATATATACAAGAATTAATATAAATACATACACATATACATAGGCATACATGTACACATACACATACACATACACCTACAGATGCACATACACATACACAGAACATACACATATGCATACACATACACATACACATAGACATATACATGCACATACACATAGAAATACACATACACACAAACATACACATTCACATACACATACACATATAAATACACATACACATACACATACACATTCCCATACACATACACATACACATACACATAAACATACACATACACATACACATACACATAAACATACACATACACATACACATACACATACACATACACATACATATACATATACACATACACATACACATGAAAGAACTTGGAGAAGCTTGTAGGAGGTAGAAAAGTGAGTTTCTCAGTGAATAAGTTGGTTCTAGCCAACCAGCACAAGACTAGCCCTTGCACCTATGGATGAGAAAATGAACTTCAAATGCTCATAGTGGCCATCGTGATTAAAATTAGAAAATTAATCATTTTATGGGTGTGATACACATAGGGTTGAGTGTATAGAATGCACAAGAGTACAACAAATAATCAAAATATGCTTTTGGAATCCTCTTTTTCAGGAATACGTAGAGATTGACCTTGAGACAAAAAAAACTTAGATTTCTCCCAATCAACTAAACCAAATGTTATGAAAATTTATAGCCATAACCAAGAAAGTAATAAATTTGCAATGAGCGATCATTCATCCCTTCAGAGCTATGTAAAGAGAGCAGCAGCCTCTGCAAGTTTACTGTTGTCAAAGAAGATGATGGAGAAAATTGAAGGAGCAAAACCATGATGGTAACAAATGTATTTATATTGCTTTCATGTATTGTACAAGTGATTTGAAGTCTTTAAATAGACTTTTCAAGTGCTCCACGACTTTGAAAAGTGGAGTTTGAATTCAATTGAAGGTGGGAAAGTTTGTTGGAGGGAATTAGTTCGCTTTCCTAGAATCTAGGAAATGTAAAGACAGGTTTGATCTACTTTTAGGTGATTGATTGATTGTCTGAATGAAACTCAACCACCACAAATTTGGGGACTCTAGGCTCTTTCTTTCTATGTTTACATGTGTAAAGTTCTAGGCTTTACAATAGTAAAAGGTTTACGAAACATATTTTTAAAACATACAATAAATGAGCATAAGTAATAGAACTCTCCAATAGATATTCTTTTGATGTAATCGAAGTGATAGCTTTTTGATGTAGATCAAATCTGCCTCGGGCATAGTGTAAGATTCATGTTCCAATACCTACCCCTCAGCTAAATTTTGCTTGAGTCCTCATTCTCTAATAGGTTGAATACCTACCACAGTTTTGAATCTAAAAAGCTTTATTCCATCAAGTGCCTTTGTTTAGCTCCTGAGCCCAAGGAAAAAGTGATTATCCGAGACTTTATGTTGTTCAAAATCCTCAGAATCGGTCCAATTGGATCACTTGGAGCCCATAATTATCCCTCGAGGAATCCTTCCTTTGTATACGTACTAGTTCATATGCTTCCCGGAAAATGCACCAAAATGTTTACACTCTCAGTCTAAGGGAAAGATGCATATACACGCTTATGTTTTGCTCCAACTTCCCAAAATCAATTCACTTGCCTTACTAGTGATGCACCCAATAGAAAGCTGGCTTCAATTCCACACAATGTTGGGTCCTTTCCATAGTCAGGACCAAATGACCAAGACTCATGATTGGTTGTTCCCTTTTCAGAATGACCACGAGAAATGGCAACAAAGCACCAATGCCCATTCAAAGCGCAAAAAGTTGTTGCATTGCATTCCCAACATAGTCACCAATGTTAGGACCACTAAATAGTTGCCCAATCAGACCCAGATTCAATGCCATTGGAATGCTCATTCTCAGGTGATCCCATGTGGACAAGTTACCCCCCGTCCATGTTGCTGCAAAACCGTTGACTGCCTATATTAATGATAGCAACCTCTTCAGTTGAAGCATGCATCCAGAAACCAACGTTTTTCTTATCACATAAATGGAATCATTAGTTTTTCAGCATAGAAAACCTTTCAAACAAACATGTAGAACTCAATAATAGATGCTTTACTCTTCAAATCTCTCGTACTGGCATGATAGCTTATTAGAGTAGCTACAAGGATACTAAGGCAAAAAATCATGCCCATAGGAATGTAGATGAAACACCCACTACCGTTGCCACACCATAAGCAGCTATCAGCTTGCATGCACACCCACAAGACCCACTCTTATCCTAATCTAACTGTATAAGATTGGGTGCAAAAAATCCGATCACCTTCCCGATCGGGATGTCCTTGAAAAGTGCAATGACTATGGAGAAGAAACTCATGAACACTGTTATGAAAACAAGTGGTTTTGTCAAAGCAAAAGCCCTACTAAAAACAATGATTGCATGTGCAGATAGAAACAAAGCTGCACTATAATTGCTCGAACAGTGAGGATGCAGCTAGCTGCTACAAATGCAGAGCATTTTTTATGAAGAAAAGGTAGTTTTATAGAGTGTGTCGTTCTAAGGACAAAACTGACCACAAGTGCCCACACGTTGGCTTGACATGGTCGTTTCAAGACATCTTCGATAAATGCTCTCATGAACAAAGTATCGATAGAGCTATCCACCAATGATGCTATGGTGTTTTGTTAGTGCTAATAGTTTTTTCATGTCTCTTTCGCTTGCTCCTGAAAGGTACTTGGTTGTGTAAAAGAAATTTACCAAGTCAACATACCAAGGTATCTTAGCATTGACCTGAAATAGATGTCCATCAAGAGCATCATCGGACACACGAGAGATTGGATCCTCATTAATAATTTGAGACGAATGGTCAGCCAGTATGTGCATTTTCCCTAGTTTGGGTACCATGGTAAACTCAAATTCTTGCAGGGGTAACATCCACCTCATAAATCATCCTAACAATTGGGGTTTATTGATGATTTTCATGATCCACATAAAATGTAAAATGTTTAACCATCAAATAGTGTTGATACTTGTTTACTACAAACATCACTGAGAGGCACTTCCTTTTCATAGTCGTGTGGTTTCTCTCAGTGTTGTACAAGTTCCAACTTACATAATAAATGGGATGATCCAACTTCTTTTCATCAGCTTGGCATAGCATTACTTCCACCATTATATGTGAAGCATCTATATGCACATGGAATTCTTTCGTCCAATCCGGTGCTACCAGAATCGGTGCATTTATCAATTTCTCTTTAATAGAGTCAAATGCAATCTAACACTCTGCGATCCATTGATATTGCTAGTATTTCCTCAGAACGCTCATCACTGGTGTGGCTATCGATGCAAAATTCAATATAAATCGTTAGTAATAATTAGCATGTCCCAAGATTCCTTTGAGTTGTCGCAAGTTTTGAGGAGGTGGAAGTTGTCCAATTTTTTCTACCTTATCCTTGTCAATAGAAATCCCTTTCTCAGAAATCACATGGCCCAAGAGCAAGAGTTTTCATAATCCAAACATGCTTTTTGTTGGATTCAATGTGATGCCTTTCTCAATGCATCTCTTCTTAATGGCTTCGATTCTCTCTATCATATTTTCATAGTCTCCTTGGATCGCAAAGTCATTGAGGAATATCTCCGTCCAGTTTTGCAAATAGCCTTGGTCAATTGTGACCATTACTGTCTGAAATGTGGACCCTGCATGGGATAGACCTAACGACATATGATATGCATATGTACCCCACTCCGTGGTCTCTTCAATCTCTCATCATTCGGGTCTTTTGTGCCCATCTCTCTCACTAAGGTTTCAATCCTATGAATGTAGTTGTCCATGCTATCATTGAATCCTTGCCGTAGATAGTCCATCTATTGGCCAAGTCTATCTTGGAAGCCTTGTCATCAAAACTTTGCCAAGAAGGCATCCTTGAGCATCTGATAAGTTCCCCGCTCTTGTGGTGTCAAATTCCCATACCACTCGGCTGCCTCATCACAAAGAGTAGATGAAAAAATCCTCAATATTTCACCTTGGTCAACTACCTTGTTGGCTTTACAAGTAACTTCAAATAGCTAGATAAAACTACCCAGATCCTCATCCCAAGAATCTATGAAGTTGGCAAAGTCCCCCAAATGAACTTTTATATGGCCTATGCCATTTCAAACACAATTTTGATGTGAACATCACTCTGATCTTAGAAATTCAAAGCACTAGGTTTTAGGACTCTTAGGACTCCCTCAAGCCTCCTTACTTGAGATGCAACTCTTCCTTGATAGTACCTCTTTTCATCGGACTCTCTATGACTATTACAAAACTCTTCATATGTTGTCTCTCTCTAGCATTAGCCCTGCAAGCAACTCGCTCTTCTCTTTGCATAGCATCCTTCAACTTGACATATAAAAAAATATAAAATTTGACTTCAAGATTGGTTATCTCTATAATCTCTCTCAAGCATTTTTTATAAGTTCTTTTATTTGACTAATCTCTCTAGTGCTTGCACGTAGAAAATTTATGGGAATGAGAAGTGATCACATATCATTATGCATGACCACTTATTTAATTTGTGTACACCTATACATGTGCATGTGTTTAAGGGTTTACCATAAATGCCCATTTAGATGTGTGATTGTACATGGGTATAAACCTATATGTCTAGCTACATATCTGAGTATTTAATTAAGAATGTGGGTATTATGTGAATGTGTTTGATCATTACCATAAATACGATATGCGTGAATATTGGAATTAACAAATATATGGTTACAATTAATTAATATATAGTACCTTTTATAAATTTCTTTAATTTATCTTATCTTATGCTTTAATTATCTAGAATAATAGTGTCTGCGTATAAGATTATTAAAGTACTTAAATAAATTGTACCTTAATGCGAACCTAAATATAAAATATTAAAGAATTTTTAAAATAAGGATCATAAGAAAATTTAGAAAATAAAAAAGAAATAGTTATGAGTGGTCTGTGTGAGTGCAAGTAAAAGCATGGAGTGGGTGAGTGATACATTTAAAGTGAGGTAAAGTGTGGGATTATATGTGGAGTGTGTGAATGCAAGTTGAAAGAATGGTGTGGATGCATTGTGTAATTAAACTCATTAAAGGGAAAATTAAATGTGACGAGTATGTGGAATGTGTGATTAAAGTAATTAAAGTGAATGTGTTAAAGATTGGTTCTTTGTTAAAGTGTGAGTGTGTATCTATATATCTATATATATATATATATATATATATATATATATATATATATATATATATATATATATATATATATATATATATATATATATATATATATATATATATATATATGTGTGTGTGTGTGTGTGTGTGTGTGTGTGTGTGTGTCTGTGTCTGTGTGTGTGTGTGTGTGTTGTTCTATTTTTCCTAACTTTTTTCTTGCACATATGCATATTTTCCTCTTCTTTGCCTCCTGTGTGCATAAGAGAGAGAGTCGTTAGTTTTTCCCCTCTTGGTGCCTTCCGACAACAGAGAGAGTACAAACGGAGAGAGAGAGAGAGAGAGAGAAAGAGAGAGAGAGAGAGAGAGAGAGAGAGAGCTAATGATTCTCCCCCTCCTCTTGGTGGCTCTATCAATGCATGTAGTAGGGGAGAGAGAGAGAGAGAGAGAGAGAAAGAGAGAGAGGATAGCGATGGTGGAGACTATAGACAACGATAGGCAGTTCTTAATGTAGAAGAGAAAATTCAGATGAGAGAGAGAGAGAGAATTTTGGTTTCAATTTCATTTAGGCATGTGTTTTATGTGAAAATGCATTTATAGATGCATGCATATGAGTATATGTGAACATGTTTATGTCAATAAGAGTGTTTATTAGAGTAATGCATGATGATGGTTTGAATGCATGTTTATGAGAGTATACATGTGCATGATTAATCTGTGTATGTGCATGACTAATGTATACATAAGTGAGTGTGATCATGAGAATGCATGAGCATGTAAGAGTTAAGATGCAAGTGAAGTAGAAATGCATGCATGAGTATGTATCCAAGTATGAATATATGAGCATGCATACGTATGAAATAGATGTATGCATTAGAGTGCAAGTATATGCTTAAATGTGTGCATGATCATATGCATGAGTATAGAGTTAATCTATACATGAGAATGTACGAGCATGTGCATAAATAAGATAGAAGCATGAGGAATATCCATATATGCATAAGATGTGAGTGCATATGCATAATAGATGCATGTGATAGAATGTTGCATGACAATAAGTTTAGATGCATGTGCATGAGAAATGCATGTATGCATAAGAAGATATGAATGCATATGCATGGATGAATGTAGATGCATGTGTGTGTGCATGATCATGATGTATAAATGATATAGGTATGCATTAATATGCATGATATATGAGAATGAGGATGCATGAGTATCTATGAATTAGATGTATGTATGCCATGTGCATATATGAGAATGCATATGCAAAGGAAAGTTAATATTTGTTAGCATGCATATATGAATGTGTGTTAGCATGTGTATCAATTTATGAAAGTGTGTGTTAGCATGATTTTATGAAGGTGTAATATACATATGAGAATATGTTAGCATGAACATATGATTATGTGTTAGCATATGAAAGTGTGTTACCATATGTGAGAGTGTGTCAACATGTGCATGAGAATGTGTGTTAACATGAATATGAATGTGTGTTGAATACATAAATTCATGTGCATAAGTAAGTTAGCATATTGATATAGAATGATGTGAACATAGGTATGAGTGAATGACTGAGCACATACATAGTTGAAAGTAATAAGTATGTTTTATGTTTCATAAAATATTCTTATGTTTTTTTCTCATATTTTTCGTACAATGAGCATTGATAAAAATTGACGAATATTGACAAAGAGTGACAATTATTTACGAGATCAAAGTTTGGAGCTGCATATACACTGCTTCATCCACCTTCTCTAAATCCTATTTTAAGCTTAACTTTGTATTAGTCTTTTGCATCAGAATACTTGTATAGGGTTTATTATAGTTCTAAATCAAATTAGTATATTTTATCACTCAAAAAGTCTTTAGCATTATAAAAAATAGCTTAGAATTATTCATTAATCAATTGGTAATTTTCATTATTCTAAATTTTTGATGTCTATTGAGCCTTTGAATGAGTCTGGGAGTACTCAGTCTAGGGATGAGTTTGTGCATAGTGAGGCTATGAATGAAAATACAACTTCTAGATCTTTCATTTTTGAGGTTTTAGTACCACCAATTGTTAACACTACCACTCAACCTAAAGAGAATGAAGCTAATAAAGAAGTAGAAGAAGTGGAATTTATTAAAGACTATATTGCTAATGAAACTCTAGTGTCACCATCTTATGAATATTGTTTATCTAGATTTGTAGCTGCACAACCTTATGATCATAGCTTAGAATAGGCCATTAGCTCCTAGATAATCACACTTTTCTTTCATAATCAAATGCAAACTTTCATGTCCCTCAAGTATTGAAAGACAATTTGAGCTTTATGCACAAGTAATTAGAGATGTTTGGAATTACTATTAATCCTTTCTTCAAGTTTTTTATGAGTCATCTGAGTTTGCTCCAAGCATGCAGTGTCCAACATTGGATTTGGCGGTTGACTTGATCCACCAACCGAGCGTCTACATCTTCTCGACATATGTGAACCCAACGTGAAGAATCAAAATTGCAACTCAAGTATACATTTCAAGTTTTGCTTTGCATATGCATATATACGAATTGACAATTGTTGTGGTTGCTTCTACATCCTTGGGAGCAATGGTTGTTTCTTAAAACCTTGCAATCTTCTGGGTGTTGAGGGCTAGTCTGTTTTATCTGAGCACCTCCACAAAGATTAGCAAGTGGGTGATCTTCATCATGCCACCCCTCTCATCGATAATTGAGGAACCAAATGATTGCACATACACATTATATGTTTAGCAAAAGTTGTACTGAGGATTTGATCAATTGACAAAAAATGTATCAAAATCACATGAGCATGACTTTTGAACCTCTTCTTCAAGCCTTCTTTGGTATGTTTCTTCTTACTTTCAAACTCTTTTCTTTAATTGCAAGTCATTGTTACATTTTAAAACATCAAAATGGACACTAACGAGATTCTAGAATTGGTAGTTGAACATAAAAAAAAGGTTAAACAAGAAGTTCAAGAAATTGTTAAATTTGTTCAAACCAAATCATCAAGATATAAAAATGGACGAATTATTTAAGAACATGATGCATGAAACTCAAGGTTAAAAAGTTATTGAAACTCTATTAAGGGACAAAGGAAAGTTCACAAGAGCAAATGTAATGAACTACTTAGATACATTTGAAGAATTAGCTAAGATTCATGGCTTAAGTCTAAATGGATAACATATCTAGGTAGACTTCCCATAAGAATAGTTATGGCTATTATCGAACTACATGATAAACGCGAATGAGAAGAATTCAGGAAGGAGTTACACAAAGAATTCTATTTAGAGGATTTTAGCTAATGAAATGGGTTAGTTCCCCAAAACCTCAAGTTTCTATTAATCAACTTCATAGTGAGTTTATGAAACAATTTTTTGAATTACCAAAATATGATAGGGTAGCCCTTACTCCGGACATAGTCTTATATTTCCTTAAGATTTTGACCCCGGATGTAAGAGTAGAGGTTGATCGAAGACTTGAGGAGCTAGGTAAGCGATATGGAATTACTTATGATTGGGCTATTGTAAAGACAGTGGTTGAAGTTGTTGCCCATATAAAGCAATATCAATCATTTCTTTATGATTCAATGCCTAATCCATCTCGTAGTTTTTCCTCCACTCATGAACCTAGATATACTCATATAACTTCTAAGCTTGAGCCAACTACATCTATATCTAAGGTCCCAACTGATTTATAATTTGAAATTTTATTTAATAAGTTGGATAACATGATGCAAATGCATGGAAATATGTCAAAGGAGGTATCTGCTTTACAGAATGTAGTGTATGCATTGAATTTAAAAGATAAACCCTCTGTGCAAACTCAACCTACTATATATCCTCAACATATTTCAACTCCTAGTCCTCCAATAGTACCTCAACCTATTCCTCAATCGACCAACTAAAGGAATATCAATGAGTGAAGATCTCCCAATGTTAGGAAATGTATCCGATGTGATTCAATAGATCACCTTACCTATACATGTGAAACTTTAAAGTAAGCTAAAGAACAATGACTTGTTATTGACATTCAAAAAAGGTTGTGTGATTATCAAACACATCTTCCTTTAGCTGTTAATTTGGGAAAGTGAGGAATGCAAAAACTCTACAAGAATCTTTCTAAATCTAAGAAAGGATCTTCTGCTATCAAATTAGAGTGCATAGATAGTGATTATGAAATTGATCAATCTAGAGAATCAAGAAATTACTCTATTGAAGCTCTAATTAAAGCTAGGGATGACATCATGCAAAAGATTGCTTGGAATTCACCTGTTGATCAATTCTCTATATATTTGCATATTGCAAATGTTGAAGAAAAGAGAAAGCGAGATGATGAACAAAAAATAAATGATTCAGGAAGAAGAGTTACTATGAGCAAAATGAGAGAGTAACCTAAACCAAAGAAAATACAATTTGAACAAGGAGAAAGTTCCAAGGCAAGTGAACAAAGAAGAAAATAAATTAGAGAGGGAAAACAACCCATGATCAATAAACCAAAACAAACTTCATAAAATTGGAGGAAACTCATAAAAATGAAAAACAAATTGATGATAAACAAGTAAAGAAACCAAAAAGAACTCCTAAAGCTATTCTCATATCAGAACTAGAACAAAAGATTGATGCAAAAGAAATATTAAATGATATCTTGTTGAAAATCTTAGCAATTATGACACTTGAATAAATACTTTTAATTGCTAAAATTGAGTTCAAAGAAAATTTCATTAAATTAATTAAAAGAAAGAGATTCCCTCTTACATAAGAGGTGGAAATGCAAGATGTTGCTGATGTAACTCAATTAATACAAGAGTCTCTATCATCTGATTCAGATGATGAAGAGGAAAATACTTGTAAAGTCAATAAAAACATTTTAGGTCCAATTATGACAGATGATGAAAGCAAACATTCAGAGAGTAACTTTCAGAAAAACTTTTGGGCAAGAGGCACACCTCAGATGAAGATTAATCTAGGTGACCAAAAGAAATCATATTCTGCTTTGGATCTAATTGATTATGGGTCTAAGACTAATGTGATTTCAAAAGAGCTATATGACAAGCTTAAATGGTGAATAGATAAAAATCATGGTTGGATTATGAGAACTATAGACAATGGGTGTGGTTCACTCTTAGAAACATGTGAAAATATACCTCTGATGATAGTTGGAATCTCTGAGTCATTTCATTTTTTCATACATAATAATTGATCCTATGAGGTTATCTTAGATCAATCCTTTATATGCGAGGCCAGAATGGAAACCAAAGTTATGAATGATGAGTCTGCATATGTGAGAATTAGATCTAGAGGATGATTTGCAATCACTCCAAGTAATGATAGTAAGTCCTAATCACATACAGAATCAAGAACAAATTAGAAAGGCTCCCATCCATTCACATGAGAAGGTCTGCGATGATCATATGCCTCTTCGTGAATTTGAGACCTATTTGATCAAAATTTTGCATAGACGCCACTATTGAGCGAGACAAGGGTGGTCCTTGGATTAATGTCTCGCATCCCTCTGTATTTAATCTAGATAGGTTTGCACTTTATTTTCCTTCATCTTATTTGCAATTCATTCATTATAAAGAAATCCCTAAAAAAATTATAAAAAATGATGAAAAAAATTACAAAGAAAAGGGATACATTCCATTGGATGAACATATCGAACATGTGATTGAAAATTCATCCACACTTTCATCACTTGAAGAACTTCAAAATATTTTGCATGAAAAAGAAACTTTCAGATTTTTGCTCTTAAATTCAATTGATGAATATGAACTTATTGCTAAATTTGGTATGAATTACATTAATGACGAAGCCAAATTTGACACGAACTATAAAACTACCTATAAGAAGATTAAACCTATTTCCCAACCTTTACCAAAAGGGAGTAAAGAAAAATTCAAAACATGTCTCAAAAGATCCTTGTTTATGAGAGCATACAAATATTGGTCATTCATTTATAGATGAAACTTTGAAATTAATCAAAATAGGAAATAATTATCTATTTCTGTTACCTGTTGAACATGACTTATTCCAAAGAGTTATTAAAAATCATGGAAAAACTTTTTCATTACATCCTCATGAGATAGGTTGTTCTGATCCACAAGTTGCATCTCTAGTGACTATCTTTACTGTACCTCATGTCCCATGGAATCTATGTCCTATACCTATCCCAAAAGCTCATTTACCTGAGTTAATGAGGCTACTTAAGGAAAATATTCACATGAGTATTCTTGAGCCATCTTCTACACCTTAGTCAAATCGGTGATTCATTGTACGTAAGAAAAATCACAAATTACAATTTATACAAGATTTACAACTTGTGAATAAAGTTACGATTAGGAATGTAGGAATTGGTTCTATTGTAGGAAAATTCGTTGAAGCATTTGTTGGTCATGTTATCTATTCAATGGGAGATTTATATTCTGGTTATGATCAATTTCAACTTACTATTGAAAGTAGGGATATCACGACTATGAAAAATCCTTTAGGTTTAGTCCGCATGTGTACTTTGCCACAAGGAGCTACTTACTCACTAGAACACATGATGAATGCAATGAATATGGGTTTACATGACTTCATTCCTAATGTAACTATGCCATTTATAGATGATATCCCTATAAAGGGATGTGGCAAGAATGCAAAAGATGAAACTATA
Organism: Ceratopteris richardii; assembly: GCA_020310875.1. Classification (NCBI taxonomy): domain Eukaryota; kingdom Viridiplantae; phylum Streptophyta; class Polypodiopsida; order Polypodiales; family Pteridaceae; genus Ceratopteris; species Ceratopteris richardii. The sequence goes on along the minus strand of CM035430.1, from coordinate 134,614,719 downwards.
GATTCTTCTGGCTGTAGAAAGTTTGTGATAGACCATATCCCTCAAAGAATTTTTAGGAGATTTGAAGAGGTGGATCTTACATTTTCAGTTGAGAAGTGTGTTTTGGTGTTAATGAGGTTCTCATAGTTGGTCTTTTGTGTGGGCATTATGGTCGGAGACCATATCCACCTAAGGTTGATACCATAAACAACATTTTTGAGACATATAGCAATATTAGTGAAGTGAGAGGATTTCTTGGTGTGTGTGTGTTTTATTCAATTTTCATTCCTGACTATGGACATGTTGCTAACTGTTTATATGCATTGCTATGAAAGAATCAGAAGTTTCTATGGGCAAAAGAGCATTCAAAGGCTATTAGGAAATGAAAGAAATTGCTTCTTAATGCTCCTATTTTAAAATGTGTAGATTATTTTGAACAAAAGACCATTATCTTGATTCTCGATATGAGTCCCATAGGCATAGGATGGGTTATTGGTCAGGATGACGAAGAGGAAAAAAGATATGTAGTTAGATTTGGAGCCAAAATATTACATGAAATGAAAAAAAATTATCCTCAAATTAAAAGAGAACTTTGGGGTTTAGTCATCACATTAAAAATTGATAAAGAATATTTTATTAGAACCACTGTAATTGCAGAGATAGACTATTTACCACTTATAGGAATGGTAACAAATTTTTCATCACCTGATATTGCTATGGCAAGATGGATTTCTTACATTAAATTTATAAGTCCGGTTTTAATACATATTGGAGGAAAATCTAATTTTGTTGTTGATATGCTTTCTAGAGCTAGATTGATGAAGAAACAAAACTAGATAATAATGCAATTAATTATGAATCTCATGCATATGTGTATGAACACTTTAACACTGATGAATATGAAGGAGAGTCGCAAGACATTGGAAGATATCTTAGTACTTTGATTAGATCACCTGCATGGATCTCAAATAGGTTTAAGAATATTAGGAAAAGATTTTCCAATTTTTTCTTAAAAGATGGAATAATTTGGAGACATATTAGGGGAAAATTTAAATTTCCACAAAGAGTAATAGGAACTAAAAAACTTCAAATGCAAGTTATGAAAAATATGCATGATACTTTATGGGCTCGGCATAAGGGATTTGTGACTACTTATGAGAAGATTAGAGAAAGTTATTGGTGGCCAACAATCTATGTTAATGTCAGGGACTATGTGAATTCTTGTGATCTATGTCAAATACATTCATCAGTTAAGCATAGGGATCCTTTAGATCCTACGTATCCACCATTTATACATTATAAATGGTTAGTTGACCTAGTGAGCATGCCGAAAAGTATAAAAAAAATGAGGTATATATTACTTGCATGAGAAGATCTTACAAACCATGTTGAAGGCCGAGCCCGATGATTTAAAACAACATTCAATGTTTGTAAATTTTTACTTGACGATGTAATATCGCGATTTGGTTATGTTGAGAAAGTCGTGGCTGATAGGGGTGAATTAAATTCTCAAGAACTTAGAGATTTCTTTGCTAAGCATGGAATTCATTTAGCTCTTACCGCTGCTCAAAAGCCTGAGGCTAATGGGAAAATAGAAAGAGGGCATTCTCCAATTATAAAGGCAATTTCTAAAGCTTGTAATGGTGTTCTTAAGAATTGGCCAAAATTTCTACCATTTGCATTGTAGGATGATAGAATGACTTGTACTAAAACAATGGGGTATATACCAGCCAAAAACCTATTTTTCCTATTCATACTCAAATTCTTACTTGGACTACTCTTCCATGGCATGACAATCTATGTACAAAAGATCTTTTGGCTTTAAGAATTAAATAGCTTGAGTACAGAAATGAAAAGATAGAGGAAGCTATTGCTAAGTTAAAAGAATCTCTAATTAAGAATAAGAAATACGCTGATAAGTCGCATAGGTTAAGGCCAAAGCCAATTCAAATTGACAATTGAGTTTTAATTTACGATAGCATATTTGATTCCTAGTAGGATGCACGTAGGAAGTTAGAAAATTGTTGGTTTGGACCTTATGTGGTGCTCAAAATTCATGACAATGGAGCTTATGCTTTACGAGAATAGGATGGAATACCTCTCAAAAATTTAATTACAGGCAAAAGGACTAAGTTGTTTAAACAAAGGAATGATGAAAACTATGAGTCGATGTATGATGAAGAGAATGAATGAATTTTTATTGACTTATGTTTATAGAAAAGGATGTATGGAATTTTTCTCTTAATGTGGATTTTCTTTTGCAAGAATGAAGATAAATGTTTGGTTATGAAAGCTAATTATACTTGAATATCTAGATGTTGATGACCTTTTAGCAGTAATTTGGTGATGATTTGAGCAAACAAATTGAAGACTTTTCATGAAAAATTTATGATGAATTTGAAGAGAGATGATTGAAGATGAAGCTAATTTCTAGGTTATATTTATCTATGATCAAAATTCTTTATGTTTTTGATCTATGCATATAATTTACATTCATGACAAAATATAATCATATAATCTGGAATGAGGATGATCAAATTATAAAGTGATTCTATTTAGCCACAGTAGGAATACAAAAATGATTTATGTTTTGAAGTTTATGATTTGAGTGGGGATTTGATATGAGCAAAAGGATTTTGTAGCTCATTTCAAATCATGAAAGTAATTGTATATATGTAGGAGCATATAGATACATGAATCTTGTATGTGAGATCCTATATCTGTCTCCTACATGCATCTAGATCCTTAGCTTAGATTAACGGGTTAAGCCTTTCACCTTCAAAACAAAAAAGTTGCGAATGTAAAAGACAAGATAGAAAGAAAATATATGATGAATAGAAGTTTATACCTTCTTTCACACCAAAAACGTATTTATGAATTTCACCCATTGATGAATGGAAGTTTATACCTTCTTGCACCCGAAAAAGGTATTTATGAATATCACGTACATGAAGATTACAAATCATACTTGTACGAAGCTAAAGATGAAGAAACGCTAGATGTGGCAAACATATCTAGTGATTAGAAATTGGGAAAACAAGGTGGATGTATGTATGAGTAGATCTAGTTGATTTCTTTGACATGTTGTATTGCTTATATGCGAGTATTTATATAGCAAGAAACTTGATTTTGAGTGAATGAAGATGAATTTTGTTTCATGATGATCTTTATAAAGTTTATAAATGATTAGAACTTAGATTAATGATTTTTTGACCAAAATGATTGATAGTTGAACGTTGTAATTTGATATGTTCTAAATGCCAAATTCAAATTAAATAAATTTCATGGGCATTTTGCATGAAAAATTGATACATTTGATATGATAAACTTAAAAAATTATTTATAAAAGAATTTAATATTGCTATATGAGTGGATTTGAGGATGGTCATCGAGATGCCACTTCCCATGATCTGGAGGTGGCCCATCGGGATGGTGTGAAGGTTTGGTGGGGGTAGATGTCGAAATGATTTCATCCTTTAACTTGCCATATAGAAAAATTTAAAATTTGACTTCAAGATTGGTTATCTCTATAATCTCTCTCAAACATATTTTATAAGTTCTTTTATTTCACTAATCTCTCTAGTGCCTGTACATAGCAAATTTATGGAAATGAGAAGTGATAAGATATCATTATGCATGACCATTTGTTTAATATATGTCCACCTATAAATGTGCATATGTATTTTAGGGTTTACCCTAAATGCCCATTTAGATGTGTGATTGTACCCATTTATATGTGGGTGTGGGTACAAACCTATATGTCTAGCTACATATATGATGAACTAAAGTTTATACCTTCTTTCACCCCAAAAAGATATTTACGAATATCACCTACATGAAGATTACAAATCATACTTATATGAAGCTGAAGATGAAGAAAAGCTAGATGTGGAAAACATATCTAGTGATTAGAAATTGGGCAAACAAGGTGGATGTTTAAATGAGTAGATCTAGTTGATTTCTTTGACATGATTTATTGCTTATATATGAGTACTTGTATATGAAGAAATTTAATTTTGAGTGAATGAAGACAAATTTTATTTCATGATGATCTTTGCAAAGTTTATAAATGATTAGAACTTAAATTAATGATTTGTTGAACGAAACCGTTGATAGTTCAACTTTGTAATTTGATATGTTCTAAATACTAGATTCAAATTAAATAAATTTCATGAGCATTTTGCATGAAAAATTGATACATTTGATTTGATAAATTTGAAAATTATTTATAAAAGAATTTAGGCTAGATAATTGGATTTTAGGATGGTCATTGAGATGCTGCTTCCCATGATCTGCAGGTTGGCCCATCGAGACCATGTGCAGGTTTGGTGGGGGTAGATGTGAGAATGATTTCATCCTTCAACTTGAAATATAGAAAAATTGAAAATTGACTTCAAGATTCGTTATCTTTATAATCTCTCGCAAATAGTTTTTATAAGTTCTTTTCTTTGACTAATCTCTCTAGTGCCTGCAAGTAGCAAATTTATGGAAATGAGAAGTGATCAAATGTCATTATGCATGACCACTTATTTAATATTTGTCCGCCTATACATGTGCATGTGTTTTAGGGTCTACCCTAAATGCCCATTTAGATGAATCATTTACATGTGGGTATGGGTATAAACCTATATGTCTAGCTACATATATGAGTATTTAATTAAGAATGTGGGTACTATGTGAATGTGTGTGATCATTAACATAAATGTGATCTGTGTGAATATTAGAATTAACAAATATATGGTTAGAATTAATTAATATATAGTATATTTTATACATTTAGTTAATTTATCTTATCTTGATATTTAATTATTTAGCATAACAGTGTGTGTGTGTATATAATTATTAATTTATTTAAATAAAGTGTACCTTAATATGAACCTAAATTTAAAATATTAAAGAATTATTAAAATAAAGAACATAAGAATAAATAATTATGAGTGGTGTATGTGAGTGCAAGTAAAAGTGTGGATTATGTGGGATTATATGTGGTGTGTGAATGCAAGTTGAAAGAATGGTGTGGATGCATTGTGAAATTAAATTGATTAAAGGGAAAATTAAATGTGAGGAGTCTATGGAATGTGTGATTAAAGTAATTAAAGTGAATGTGTTAAAGATTGGTTATGTGTTAAAGTGTGAGTGTGTAAAGAATGGTGTAGATGACAAGGTGAATGTGAATGTGTGCTTAATACATAAACCCATGTGCATAAATAAGTTAGCATATGCATATAGAATGATGTGAACATAGGTATGAGTGAATGAATGAGCATATACAGAGTTGAAACTAATAAGTATGTTTTATGTTTCATAAAATGTTCTTATGATTTTTTCTTACGTTTTTCCTGCAGTGAGCATTGATAAGCACTGACAAATATTGATGAAGAGTGATGGGTATTTATGAGATCAGAGTTTGAAGCTGCATATATGTTGCTTCATCCACCTTTTCTAAATATAATTTTAAGCTTAATTTTGTATTTGTCTTTTGCATCAAAATATTTGTATAGGGTTTATTATAGTTCGGACTCAAATTAGCAATTTTATCACAAAAACTTCTTTAGCATTATCAGAAAAATAGTTTAGAATTATTTATTAATCAATTAGTAATTTTCATTATTCTATATTTGTGATGTCTACTGAGAGTTTGAATGAGTCTAGGAGTACTAAGTCTAGAGATGAGTTTGTCTAGTCTGTGAATGAAAATACAACTTCTTCATCCTTCATTTTTGAGGTTTTATTACCACCAATTGCTATCATTACCACTCAACCTAAAGAGAGTGAAGCTAACAAAGAATTATAAGAAGAAGAATTTCTCAAAGACCATATTACTAGTGAAACTCTAGGCTAGCCATCTTATGAATATTGTTTATCTAGAATTCTAGCTTCACAATCTTATGGTCATAGCTTAGAATAGGCCATTAGCTCCTAAATCATCACACTTTCCTTTCATAATCAAATGCAAACTTTCATGTTCCTCAAATACTCAAAGACAATTTGAGCTTTATGCATAAGTAATTAGAATTGTTTGGAATTACTATTAATCCTTTCATCTCAGTTTGATCCAAGCACCTAGCATGCGCCATTGGATTTGGCAGTTCAATTGATCCACCAATCGAGCATCTACATCTTCTCGACACCGCAAGCTTGATCAGCTTGTGGCACTAGGTGAACCTATGGCACTCTCTTATAAAGACGTGCCAAGCTATTCTTGACAAATGCACCAAAATTTTTGATACCTGGACCCAAGGGCAAATGCCTATGTACAATGATCTTTTGCTCGAACTTCTAATACTAAGTCAGCTTTTGTCGGTATAATCCCACAATTATATTTCATAATGTTTTGGAATAGGTGGATAAAAATGGGGACCCGAGGGTGTATGCTATCGAAGCCAAATGTGGATGAGTGGTCCACACCTTCTCCTTACACACTCTCACCTTCTCACAAACTCTTTTACTCACACACACACACACACTCATACCATTCCTTTTTCACCTTCTCTCATTTCTTCCCGTCCCTAGCATACCCTCATATGCCCCCTTAGTTCCAAGACTCACTTACCTACTATCTTTCAAAAACTTATCTACATACTCTCTTCCTTTCCCTCTTTTTCTATTGCCCGATTTGACTCGATTCATTTCATTTGGCTCGGTTCATTCTCGTGTTCTATTTATTGTTTACTCTCATCTACGTACATGTCCTTTTCTTATGGGACTCCCTTCGTTTTTCAAGGTTAAAAGTGCATCACATGTGACCCCATGTGTTCTTAGAGTGATTATTTCTAAGATCAAACTATAGGTCTAGTCGCTCACTAGGGTCGGCATGAGCACACACAAAGCATGTTCTCTTTGACTTTCTCTACCAATATAACTATAGTAATTGAAGGGTAGCACAGAATCACGAATGCACTAAGTTAAAGTCATTCACACCCCAATTGACTTGGCTCTAAGGATTGATGGATTTTCAGTCAAGATTTTTCATGACCTCATCTCTTTTATGCCGTTGTGCTTCAACTCCACCCATTAGCAATTTACATACGTGACAAAGAAGTTCACTTTCTCATGGATTGGACATTTCATCGTTACCTATCGCACTTTCAATGGAAGCATTTACATTTTCCTTATGACTCTATAAAAACATAAAAACCAGATCAAAAATCTATTACCCACAAGAAACATACATGCTTCTTCTCAAACACAGATTAGATAAACCACAATTGCACCTCAACCAATCGTTAGAGAGTTTATGCAGAAGAACCAACTATCGAAGCGCTAACTCTCCAACTTTTCTGCCTTCCGAGAAAATTCTACTCCTTGATGGGTCGTTACTTCACCTCAACTGAGAAACTGTAAATTTTAGAATGCATATCTGCCTTGATAAAATAGTCTCCTTACGTGTCTGCACATGTTTTTTCCTGTGTTATATTGATTGCAATGCTTATTCCCATCAAAAAGATGATCATGGATCTGCTTCCACAACAAATTCACATCCCCATTTCCCATGGAGACAAAACAATCTCGAGGCACTAAGATTGCTGTAGTTTCTCATGAAATGGGGCAAGCCTATTAATTGAACATTCAGTCTTTCAACGTTGAAGTCGAATGTAGTGCAACACAATTACCCGCATGCTTTAGCATAGTTTTGAATATATATATATATATATATATATATATATATATATATATATATATATATATATATATATATATATATATATATATATATATGTTCATAGCACCCTATTAGAATACAACCATAAATAGGATGCCAACCAATTAACGATAGGAACGAGGATGACTCAAATCGCATGTAATGATTGTGAGATGACTAGAGTTATGCACATTAACATTACTACAATAGGGCCTATTGCCAATGAAGAGATTAAAGAGCATCAGAGTTGGGAAATGCTACCTTTGCTCTCGCACATGGAATTTAAACCCAATAGTGAGGGAGAAACTTTTGATGAGCACTCATTGTCTTGGTTGTGAAATTTGTTGATGATATCTGTACAGTTCATGATCTGTCAAATGGCGATGTGATTTTTGCTTCTGGCATTTTATGTCGTGGGCTGTATAAGCTCATAGACTATGAAAGACCTGTAAATGATTCAACATGTGTAGTACATGATTCTGAGGCTATGTCAGATGCAAAGCTTTGGCATGCACGCTTTGGTCATCTGAATTTTGCTAGTCTGCTATGCCTGCAAAAATCTGATATGGTGTCTTCTTTGCCCAAGCTTGAGGCACCTAGAAAACATGTATGTGAAGGCTATATTTTGGGCAAAATGCAACGTTCCTCCTTTCCAAAAGATGGTTCAGTTTGGGCTACACAGGAATTGCAGCTTGTACATAGTGATGTCTGTGGTCCTATGTAGACACCTTCTTTTGGAAATTATCTTTACTTCGTGACTTTCATTGATGATTTTTCCAGGCATGCATGGATATATCCATTCAAGGCAAAGTCCAAAGTGTTCATGTGCTTCAAAAAATTTTTGGTTTTGGTTGAAAATCTATCAGCATGTAAAATGGGCACCCTCCATTCAGATCGAGGTGGGGAATATAAGTCTTCTGATTTTAATGCATTTTTGGCTGAACATGAGATAAAACACCAGTGTATATTGCCGTATACACCTCAACAAAATGGGGTTGCTGAACAAAAGAACATGTAACTCACGGAGATGGCAAGGTGTATGGTGAAGAGTCAGGCTTTACCACATAGTTTCTAGCTTGAGGCTCTCATGTGTGCATCATATGTACTTAACAGGTATCACAGTACAGCATTGTAGTCTATCACTCCATATGAGGCTTGGTATGATCGCAAGCCATCTATTTCTCATCTACGTGTTTTTGGTTGTTTGGCATATGCATTACTGCCTCAACAATATCGTAGAAAATTGGATGATAAAGTAATAAAATGTATTTTTGTTTGGTATAGTTCTGAAAGTAAAGGCTATCGTCTGTATCATCCATAGACTTAACACATTCTGGTTAGTGGTGATGTTGTTTTTGTGGAGGATGCTATTTAGCCATTGCTTTCATGTACTAAGGAGACATCTGTTAGCTCGAAAGACATGTATGATACTTTGCTGCCTGTTTTTATAGGTGGACAGTCTAGTGCTGGTCCCAAGGAGGAAACTTCTAAGCCTTTGCAGATTTCATGTGATGATGCAAATCATTCCATTTCTTATGCAGATTTACATGATGCACTAGTTGATGAGAGAGCTGATATTGAGCAGGCAAAAACTATATCAAAATGGCTGGTGTAGACTTTTTGTGATAGCAAATTAGATGCATCCCTATCATACCGTACTCGTTCAGGCTCTCATAGTGCCTCTTTTGCATCAGATTGCTATGCTATGGTTGCATCTAGTCTTTGTGATAAGAATGCACTTATTTCTTTTGATGAAGCACAAAATTCAAGAAATTGGAGAATGGTACTTGGTCTTTATGTGACTTGCCTCCTAGCAAGAAGGCCATTGGGACAGAGTGGGTATACAAGCTGAAGCATAAGCCTAATGGTACAATTGACAAATATAAGGCTAGACTTGTTGCAAAGGGTTATGTGCAGGAAAGAGGCATTGATTTTGATGAGACCTGTGCACCTACATGTCGTATGACTATTGTTCAGAGCATTTGTGCAATTGTGGCCCATCATGCTTGGAATGTACATCAGTTGGACATTACAACTGCATTTCTGAATGGTGACTTGCATGAAGAAATGTATGTTTTTCAGCCTCGTGGCTTTGTGCAGAAAGGGCATGAGAACTAGGTGTGTAGGTTAAAGAAGGAATTATATGGTTTAAAGCAAGCACCACGTGCTTGGTATGAGAAGATGCATGCCTATCCGATTGCACATGGTTTTGTGAATAGTCCAACTGAAAGCACCTTATATGTTAAGCGTGCTAATGATGTGCTTCTGATCATTGTTGTCTATGTTGATGGCATGCTGCTCACTGGTCCTACTGAGAAACATATTGCTGATTTTAAGGCTGATTTGCATGCCTCATTTGAGATGTCTGACTTGGGGTATTTGCATCACTATTTGGGCATTGAGTTTATGCATGTTGATGATGGACTGGCTTTGTGTCAAATGAAATATATTGACACATTATTGTAGTGTTTTGGCCTTGAAGACTATAAGCCTATTGCCACTCCCATGGAGACAGGTTTACGATTGAGTCTTTATGATGCTGGAGATGCATTTGATATGTTCTCTATCAGTAGGCTGTTTGATGTTTGATTTACTTATGCATTACTCAACCTCATATTTAGTTTGTTGTCTCACAGATGAGCAGGTTTATGCATTGCCCAGGGGTCAAGCATTGGTAGGTGGTTAAGTGCATCTTTCGCTACTTGAGTGGTACTCGGCTACTTGGGTTGTTTTATCCCAAGGTGGGAGCATTACCGCCAGATTTGCATGATTTTTTCTTTTACTTTGATTGCACTAGTTTCTATGACACTCGTGTGTCCACTAGTGGCTTTTGCTTCATGCTTGGTAGTTCATGTATATCTTGGTTGAGCAAGAAGCAACCTATTATGGCCACTTCTAGCTGTAAGGTTGAGTATAGGGCAGCTTTCACAGCTATTGTTGAGTGTGTGTGGCTCAGATGCCTTATGGCTGATTTGGATGTTGGTCAGTCTTCTGCCACCACCATCTTCACAGATAGTCAGAGCACATTGGCAATTGCAAGGAACCCTGTGTTCCATGCTCAAACTAAGCACATTGAGGTGCATTACGACTATGCCAGGGAGAGGTTATTTGCTAGGGAGATTAGCTTGCATATGTGCCCACACAGGAGAACATTGTAGACCTTTTCACGAAGGCTCTACTTAGGGAGAAGTTTGAAACTTTCTGCAAAGCTTTGGGCTTACTTCCTTTTGTGGATTTATTCCACATAACTTGGCACTTCCTTATACATTAGTGCCAGCTCCTTGTTCATCGCATCACTTCTAGGGGGGATTTCTTGATATATTTAGGTAGTGATGTGTGTGAACACACTAGGGCTATCATGGCACTTTTTCCCTATTTAGGAGGTTTTTTTCCCTGGCTTGTATATATGCCTATTTCCCTAATGGGCTACTTATCTTTGTACATTCTCTAGTAATACATTCAGTATTGTGTGTTGTGCTCCAAGCTTCTTCTTCTTCTTCCTTGTGTTGTTCTTGTGCTTCCACAGACGTCTAACTCCAATAATTCTTCATTAGCTGATCTGACTAAGGTTGTCCAATACCTAATATAGGGGACTGCCTACATTCAATCAAGTTTTGACATAGAGAAGAAAACTATGCAAAAAGATTTTTGATATTAGTTAGAGAGGAGAGTAGTAGATATCGCCACTCTCAAAGAGGAAATCATCACCTTGAGAGCAAAAGAATCACGATTATAGTAGAAAGTGCAAGACAAAGGCCACGAAGCAGAAGTGCTGTGCAACGCAATAGCTGAGAAGAGTGTGACTTTGGAAAAAGTAGGATCACAACATGCCTATTTTAAGCGTATAAAATTCTAAGCACAACAATTGCATCGAATGGAAACCATGCTCAACAATCAGAATGTGAAGTTGAAAAATATTGAAGCAGAGGTGGAAGATAGTAGAATTTGGTGCAGAGCTTCTTTAAGAAATTATTTTTATCTCCATGAATCCTTTTTGATAGAACAGAGTAGAAATATTATTGATCAAGCATCAATTGCAAGTTCTTCAGGCCCTGATGCACACTTGCTAGATGCAGAGCATGTCCAGAAAATATTGAAGGCATTGTAAAAAAAATAAAGTGTTGTTTTGAAGAAGCTCACACGCTATATAATAAAAAATTAGTACACAACGACTTTTTCACATAGGGTTTGAGTCCACTATGCATGCCAGTGTTAGGCTGGTAGTGTGATCTACTGTAAATATCTATAATTTTGGTGAAATGTTGTATTTTCCAACCATTGTAATCCTTTCTTCATGAATTAATACAATGAAGAGTTGCATATGTGGGAGTTGTTGGTGCAATTAAGTCCAATCTTACATACTTGATAAACTCACATAAGCTTGATGTATTGGCATATCATTTGGAGGACTTCAAATGTACAACCTCTTATAACTTTGCTTCACAATTACCCATTGTAAAAAGTCAATAAATCCACAAGGAGTTAGGAAACATATAATCTCATATCATTTGGTAGTTGAGCATAGAGAGAATCAATCCTATACTTTAGAATTCTTTTAGGTGTAGATTTGAATTTGAATTCAAATCGTCGGCTCCAACAAAATATATAAAAAGAGATATGAAAGGCCCGCATGTATCTTGAGGTTCAAAGACCATATTCATGTACTTTCATTTAGAAGAGGAGCTCACCTCATAGCTCACTCAATTCTCACTCATTGAGCAATGGCTTTGCCAATGACATTGTACTTTTACATGATTTAATTCATACATAATTGTTACTTCCTATTCTCATATCTTTGTCACACTCCATTAGAACAGTGAACTTATCAGAGCTTCTTCTCAGTGTATAGTGGATCATTTCTCTTGATTTAAAGCATGATATCTCAAGCATACTATCTACTTCAATCTTACAAAGTTTTCATTAATAATGCTTCTTGTGATTTTAAGATATTAATCAATCTCTACTCACTGGTTTATGACTATCAAGGCCCGTAAATGTCAAGATGCATGATTAATTTGCTAAACATATTTCACTGCATATAGCCCATCATTTTGGATGATGTCACTCACAATTGGTAGCTTGATATGCTAATTGAAGTTCCCCCAAAAGGAATTTTATAAATTTTTGCTATACTCAGAGAATGGTTCAAAACTCTCAGTAGGTGTCTCAACCAAAATAGCAAGTTTTGAAGCTTGAATCATATGTCTACCTATCTGTTTTGATCCCATCATTAGTGGATCATCTTTCAAGCAACATATGTGATTAAGTATGCTTATTATCTAGGTAAATAGGCCCACAACACTCTCAAACCATTCATTATAGAGTTGTGCAGTAGGTTTTAGCTACACCTGCTCATGTCTTGTGAGTATCCACCATCTCCTCCAATAGTGGTATCAGAGCAAGCACAATCAAGTTGGGAGATGGATTTCCATCATTCATTGAAAAATCAGACAGGAACAACTACTCTGCATGGTCCCTAACGATGCAAGCATACCTTCAAGGAAGAAGCTAGCAAGAATCAACCAACAAAGGAAGAGCAAGAAATGTTGACCACATGGTGTGCAAAGGATGCTCTTGTCAGGTCATATCTATTAAACTGAGTCTTTGATTTCTTGTTACCACATGTTAGAAATTGTAATACCTCCCAAGATACTTGGGAAGTGCTTTCATTATACTTCTCATCAAACACAAGAGCTAGGAAGAATCAGTTGTGGATGGATTTCACAACCCTCAATAAACAACCAAATCAAGGACTCACTGATTATGTTAGCAAAATGAAAGATGTAGTAGATCAGCTTGCAACCAGTGGAGAAAAGATAGAGGAAGAGCACATAGTGAGGCATATCATCAATGGAATTAAGGCTGATGACAAGTGGGAGTCCTTCACCACAAAAATGGATCTCTCAACATGGATATGCAAGTACCTAATCTCAACCCCTTGATGATGTTGATATATCTAGGTAGTGATGTGTGTGAACACTCTAGGATGATTAGGGCACTTTTTTCCCTCTTTAGGAGGTTTTTTTCCCCTGACTTGTATATACGCCTATTTCCCTACTTGGCTACTTATCTTTGTACATTCAAGTGTTAATACGTTCAGTATTGTGTGTTGTGCTCCAAGCTTCCTCTTATTCCTTGTGTTGTTCACATGCTTCCATAGACGTCTAACTCCAACAATTGGTATCAGAGTAGTTCATCGCTTCATATAGGGCATTGTCTACACCTCTCTGCCTGCAGTCTCAGAATGACACAAAATTTGGTAAGCATACTCAGGGTGTTTCAGAATCAAAAGTGCTTCTCTTTGTGGTGCTGAGATTGTGATCTAAGCTCGTTTCGGCCTCCAAACACACTATTGCAATGCTTGTGCAGGTTATTTTGACTTTTTGTGCCAAAGATATATATCAATTTTGGTTCACCAATATAAGTGTCTCAAATCTGCTATAGTTCTAGCAGAACTCGTTTGGTTAGTTTTGTTCAACTTTTTTAGATACAGTCATTTCTTTGCATCAAGGTATTTTAGTCAATGGCCATGGCCGAGAGCAATGATGTATTTCGTATGTTGGCCATTGAGGATAAGTTGGATGGTATGAATTACCCATTGTTGGCTTTTATGATGCATCATGTATTGGTCACAAAAGGACAATGTAATATTTTGCAGTGTGTTGAAAGACATTCTGTTGCACCTCCAAATATAGGTACTGTAAATACAAATGCTGGAGCTGATGGAGATGGTGTCGAAGATGATGATATTCTGTAGATTCCTGTTTGTGCTATTGTTTTTGTTGCACCTATTGTAGAGCAAATTTTTTGGGATGGCAGAGATGGTCAGACATATGCATTGATAGCTTTGTCTATCAAACGTGTCATTAATCCTCACATTCGCTCTTACAGAATAACTAAGGATTCTTGGGATACACTTACCACATTGTACCAAGCTAGGAATGAGGCTCGTGTTGCATACCTCTGAAAACAATTGGAGAGTGTGCACATGAATGAAGGTGATTCTATGGACAATTTTCTCACAAAGATCAAGGATTTGAAAGAATAGTTGATTTCTGTTTATGAAGTTATACCAGATAGTTGTGCACACCATTCTAAATGGTCTTCTTGACTCATATCAGAGTTTTGCTTCTACTCTTCATTTGATGATGAAAGGCAATCCAAGTGCCTTGTCAATTGAGGAGTTAGTCTTTGTTTTGTTGCAGGAAGATCAATCTAGGTAGAACATGTCTATTATGCATGTTGTAGATCAAGCTTTCCTGGCTAGTTAGAAGGGCAAAGGAAAATCGAGGTCTACTAGTAAGTAGAAAACTGTAAATGATGCACATTAGAAGAAGGAAGACAAAGATGAAAAGAAATTAGAAATGCAAAAATTGTTTTGTAGATACTATAAAGCAAATGATCATGGTATTAAGAGCTGTCCAAAATTGGTTGCTAAAGAGGCGAAGAAGGAAGAGGCCGGAATGGTTGTTGTAGAGGCCTCTCCAGCGAAAATAGAGTCTGCTAATCTTGTGTAGGATAAAGAATGGGTGTTTACTATTGTTTGCAGTTTTCACCCATCTTCTCATGAGTAGTGCATGTCTGTAGTAGACTCAGATGTTTGGTACTTTGATAGTGGGGCGACCAACCATATAACCTCATAGTGAAATTTCTTCTCTTCACTCGAGCTTGCCCCTATAGGGAATATAGTTACATGCGCCAACAACTCCTCCTATCTTGTTATGGGAGTTGGTAAGATCATTTTGACTACTACTGATGTTAGTTCTTTCACTTTATCACATGCTTTGTTTGTGCTAGGGATCAAGAAAAAATTATTATCAATTTTCGCATTAGCCAAGATTGGCTTGGTTGTGAAATTTCTTGATGATAGATGTACAGTTCATGATGTCAAATGGTGACATCATTATTGCTTTTGGCATTTTATGTAATGGGCTCTATAAGCTCATAGACTATGAAAGATTTGTAAATGATTTGGTATGTGCAATACACAATTCTCAAGCTATGTTAGATGCAAAGCTTTGGCATGCATGCTTTGGTCATCTGAATTTTGCTAGTTTAATATGCGTGCAGAAATCTAAAATGGTGTCCTCTTTGTGCAAGCTTGAGGCACCCGGAAAAAATGTTTGTGGAGGCTGTATTTTGGGTGAAATGCAACATTCCTTCTTTCCAAAAGATGGTTTAGTTTGGGATACTGAGAAATTGGAACTTGTACATAGTGATGTCTATGGTCTTATGCAAACACCTTCTTTTGGGAACTACCTTTACTTCATGACTTTCATTGATGATTTTTCTAGGCACGCATGGGTATATCCATTGAAGGCAAAGTTTGAAGTGCTTATGTGCTTCAAAACGTTTCTGGTTTTGGCTGAAAATCTATGAACATGTAAAATGGGCACCCTCCAATCTTATCGGGAGGGGGGGTATATGTCTTCTAACTTTAATGCATTTCTGGTTGAATGTGGGATAAAACATCAATGTACAATATCATATAAACCTCAACAAAATGGGGTTGCTGAATGGAAGAACACATCACTTATGTAGATGGCAAGGTGTATGATCAAGAGTCAGTCTTTACCACATAGTTTCTAGCTTGAGGCTATTATGTGTGCATCATATGTACTTAACAGGTGTCCCACTAAGCACTGCATTCTATCACTCCATATAAGGCTTGGCATGGTGGCAAGCCATCTATTACTCATTTGCATGTTTTTTATTGTTTCGCATATGCATTAGTGCCTAAACAAAATCAGAGAAAATTGAATGATAAAGCAATAAAATATATTTTTGTTGGTTATAGTTTTGAAAGCAAAGGCTGTCGTCTATATCATACACAAAATAAATGCATTCTCGTTAGCCATGATGTTGCTTTTGTGGAAGATGCTATTCAACCCCTACTTTCATGTAGTAAGGAGACATCAGTTAGCTCAAGAGACATGTATGACACTTTGGTGCCTCTTTTTACAGTTGGATGGTCTAGTGTTGGTCCTAATGAGGCAACTTCTCAGCCTTTGGAAGTTTCACATGATGATGCAAATCATTCAATTTCTGATGCCGATTTACATGATGTACATGTTGATGAAAGACCTGATATTGAGCAAGCAAAAACTATGCCAAAATGGTTGGCGCAGACTTTGTATGATTGCAAATTAGATGCACCTCTATCATATTGTACTCAATCAGGCTCTCATAGTGGCTCTTTTGTGTGATATTGCTATGCTATGGCTGTGTCTAATCTCTATGATGAGAATGCGCATGTTTTCATTTAAAGAAGCACAAAATTCAAAAAATTGTATGGCTGCTATGCAATATGAATATGATGCTATAATGAAGAATGGTACCTGGTTTTATGTGACTTGCCTCCTCACAAGAAGGTGTTAGCAGCCGGTATGGACAACCACTTTTCTTGTAACAAAATTATCATTTTCAATGTAATTGAATGCAGATTTATGGAGATGCTAAGAGTTTCTAGGATTGTCAATTTTGATTTATTCCGTATTTCGAAAGTTCATAATGTTGTGAAGCCTTAACAAAGAAGTATGGTGTTGTATCTTAGGGATAGATTCCGGAAGTGGGGAATACGTAGTGTACAACTATGCAGATCTGAAAATGGATGAAGTATGTGTTCTTCGAAGTATGATTATAAAGATGATACTCCGATGTATCTCAATTCATACTTTATACTCAAGAGGGTATTTGCTATTGAGGAAGTATGATTCTGTGTACATTATGTGCTATAACTTATCTCTATTTATAATCAATATTATTATAACTAGTGTGGAACAAAAACACATATTTACGAGTATTGTATATTCGTAACTCTTGGTTCCCCAACGTGTAAATTGGGGTACTGTTAGTCTATGGGCAATAGATACGGTCAACATTATGGTGACCATGATGGGATGGGGTAACAAAACACAACACAAAGTGGATTGATGCCGGTACAAAGTGGCAAGGAGTACTTACAAAAGACTTATCATCATGGTTATCTAGAAGAATTCGTGCAGCATACACTCGCAATATTGAAGCTTGAAGACATTCCTATTGAGGATAAAATTACTATTCTAGCGGAAGTGTAGTTTTGGGTGTAAATTGTAGTTTTACCCCCAAAGCTTTTGAAGGATTTACTTTTTGAGTGGAAGGATGGCAAACTAACTAAAGTATTGTGGCAAGGGGAATTCAAGGGGACTCACCAGTAGAACCACTTGTAGGAAGAGAAATACCCTGTGGAAGTAGGTCAAATCGTGGGTAGCAAAACCCTGCCAGAATTGTAGTCGAATCACCTCAAACTAGTAACTTAGAGATGCTTGGTGAGTTGATGGCCAATAGGCACCCATTACCAGTGTTAAATTATACTCATTTTCATGGGCCAGTGGACCAAGATCGAAATGTGCACCTACAAACATTTGAGAATAAGTAGTTATGTAACCATCGTAATATGCATGACAATCGGCACAAGTTCTAGGTGTTCCAAGCCACATTAGTCAGCGATGTAGTAAAATGGCTTATTGAGTACCCTCATGATTACTTTTCAACTTATGATGAGTTGAAGGTAATATATTTAGAGCGATTTCAGACTGCTGAGTGTTTCGAAATTTACATTCTTCACTTCAGTATATGATACAGAAAGGGATGGTCGAACAATATGCATCTGATTTTAGATCTGTGCTACGAGAGTTGATGGTAGAAAAATGTGTTGCCAAAAATATGTGAACAAAATTCTTTGTTGATGGACTTTAAACACCCATCAAAGAGAAGATATATATGTATACACTAAACCAATCCTGTAGGCTAGGTCAGGTTATTGACTTAGCAGTAAGGATGGATCGAAAAATGCAGTTTGCTAATTTGGGCTCTGAGAAGACTAATTTGGTGTTCATGAAGTGTGCAATCCTAGAGAAGCAATTGTATTGCCTACGGTATAGGAATGCGGGCCACATCACGACCGATTGTGTGCTTAACCATGTATTTTTCCCAATTTGCAACAAGACTAATTACAGTCTAGAGGAATGTTGCTTTAATGTGAGAAATACCTTGGTTGCTATCGTACAAGTAGAGGTACCTTCTTGGAAAGGGAATTAAACTGGATATAAGCCCCAAGTTTCTATCAAACAATGGTAGAATAGTCAGGATGCTAGACCTGTAGGACCATCCGAATATCCGGATTCATAGCAATTTTTGGAGTAGTGGCATGGCATCCGAAAAAACAGATAGGAGTTGAACAGAGGATGGAGATTCCATCAACCTAGACTAGGAAACCTCGATAATTGACTAATTTAGTGTTAGTAGTTTCTACAATATGGTCATAGAGGATGTTAATGTGAGGAGGCTAAGGCATATCATCAGCGGAAGTAAGAAGCTAAGCTCAAGGTGCCTATGCCCAATGTGGTGACCTTGGAGTATCTAGAGCCGTCAGCATTAGTAGTCACTAAGTCCAAGAAGGAGTAGTCAAGTGGATAGAAATCGGATTATTTAACTTCTAGGGAGCAAAAGTAAACTCTTAAGAAGGTAGAACAATCGGCAACAGCGTACCCGCTACACTAGGCTGAGTCTCCACTATTCCCACTGGAATCTTCCAAAAAGAAGCATATACAAAGTATAGTTGGTACAAAATCTGAGGAAATCATGCAAGAGCCAAAGATGGATGTTGGACCAGATACAGGTTTACCACAGAAACAAGACCCAAATAGATGGA
The DNA here is from genome assembly GCA_020310875.1 of Ceratopteris richardii. Classification (NCBI taxonomy): domain Eukaryota; kingdom Viridiplantae; phylum Streptophyta; class Polypodiopsida; order Polypodiales; family Pteridaceae; genus Ceratopteris; species Ceratopteris richardii. The sequence continues at coordinate 134,595,406 of CM035430.1, read as the reverse complement.
AACAAGGGTATAAACATCACAAACCACAAGTGAATAAGGAGTATTGTGAGTTCCTATAGGAATCACACATCAAAATCTCATTGGGGCCATTGTTGGAGTTAGTCCCAACATTCCGAAAGCAATTACTACAACAACGACAAGAAAAATATACACCTTCCAAAAATCTAGAACCCTTAGTTTCAAAGGTAAGGAATGTACCAGACAAGATAGTGGACTATGCGGTCCCAATGATTATAGTACAATATAAAAATAAAGCCATTTCAAAGGTTTTGATTGATAGGGGGTTCTAGTATCAATATTGCATCTACCACCACGTGTAAGCAAATGGGCTAGAATAGCATGGATTGAGCTCCCTTCTTTGTTCGGATGGTAGACCAATCATGGGTACAACTAGTGGGGCTGGTCAAAGACATCCCTATTCATATTGCACTGGTTCTATTTAATATTACATTTGTTGTATTGGAACTGAAGGGGAAAACTTAGATTATAACTTGTTATTGGGCAAGCCATGGTTGCACAATGCTAAAGTTTGCCAGAATTGGGATGAAAAGATAATTACTTTTCGAAGAGGGCATGCCAAGTTTTCTGTTCCCTGAGACAAAGAGCAACATTGCCTTCCGAAGCATACACCAGTATTAGCAGAGCCTCCGCATATGCAAGATGGACTTGATGAGGATGAGGAACATCAATTTTTGGAATCAAATAGGAATTTACTCTCGTTCGATGGGGTCGATGTGAATTCATTCATCAGCTCCGAATGGGACAGTATGGAGGTTGTGGTGTGTACCAAACCTTTGGAATTGTAGGATGAGGATAGCGTTGAACTAGTGATAAAAGATCCTATGGAGAATGGAAAGATACATGTGGTAGAAAATCTTTAGAAGTGGTAAATCTGGGAACTACGAAAGAGCCTAAGCCAGTCCAAATCTATTCTCAGCTTGCTCAAAAATTCCGGATGGCCATGATTGCTTTGTTGCAACAGTACAAGGATGTTTTTGCTTGGACATATTCAGACATGAAAGGCCTAGATCCGAAGCTTTATCATCACTGAATTTTGCTTAAGCTAGATACTACTGCAGTGATGCAACAGAGGTACATAATGAACCCTAATTTTGTAGAACGGGTCAAACACACGTTGGACAAACTGATAAAAGTCGGTTACATTGTTCCCATTGAAAATCCGGAATGGGTCTCGCTGATAGTGATTGTTTCGAAGAAAAATAAGCAGATACGGATGTGTGTTGATTACAAGAAACTAAATGCGGCTACTATACTGGATCCTTTTCCCTTACCATTTTTGGACAATATGCTTGATGAGGTTGCCAGAAGGGAAATGCATTCATTCCTTGATGAATTTAGTGGCTATAATCAAGTTCAAATGGTGGAAGCAAACATACCTCAAATGGCCTTTATTACAAATTGGGAGTTTCTGAGTGTAATGTCATGGGGTTTGGATTACAAAATGCACCGAGTACTTTCCAGCGCTGCATGCAACAAATCCTTGCTCCGTATGTTACCTCATTCATGTGAATTTTTTTTGGATGATTTCTCTGTTTTGGGCACAATGGTAGCTCACCTAGAGCATTTTCCAGCTTGTTTTAATTTTTTAGGCAAGTCCATCTTTTTTTGAATCTAAATAATCAACTTTTGTTGTTCAATGTGACAAATTATCGGGTCATGTCATTTCGGAAAAGGGTATAGCAATGGATTTAGATAACATCAAAGTCATCTTAGAAACTCTGGTACCTCGCAATCCAAAGGAAGTGTTATTTTTTTTGGGATAGGTGGGATGGCATGGTAGGCATTTATGGGGTCTTGCTCATATCACCATTCCATTAAACAAGTTAAACATGTGAAACAGATGGATTTTCTGTGGACGAATGAAGCAAAAACAACATTCGAGTGATTACAGAAAATATTAGCCACAACATAAGCACTGAAAGCTCTAGACTAGATGCAACCATTTCATGTATTTGTGGACGCTTCATATAGAGCTATTGGAAGTGTCTTGATGCAAAAGGAGGATCACAATTGGTTCTACCCTGTGTACTATGCTAGTTGGAGACTCATAACTGCTGAGGAGAATTACTCGACGATGGAATGGGAGTGCTTAGGTCTAATTTATTCAATAAAGAGTTCTTTGCATTATTTGTTGCGTTGAGCATTCACTTTTCATGTCAATCACAGTGCTTTGTTATATTTGGTTAAACAACAGAACTTGGTGGGATGCCTTGCTCGGTGGGTCTTGCTATTGTAAGAATTTGAATTTGACATCATTCATGGCCTAGGCGCTAGTCATGCTATTGCAGATTTTCTATCATGCATTGATCATGGGGAACCTCCGGACAGAGTCAATGACACTCTTTTGGACACAAAAGTTTTCCCGGTAGTGGAAGTGGAGAATGCTCTTCAAACCTATCCCACTTGGTACGAAGAAATGCTCAGTTTTCTCAAAAACGATATTGCTCCATCCTACCTAAGTTCAACAACACAGAAAAAACTTAGACTTCGCAGTCATACGTTTGTCGTTATTGTGGGCCAATTATATCATAGAGACCCAACCAACATTTGGATACGTTGTGTTCCTCCACACAAGATGCAGGCAGTCATTTCGGAGGCCCATGTACGTGAACCTTGTAGACAGACACCTTAGTCATTTGGTTGCAGTGCAAAAATTCCAGCAATCTAGATTATGGTGACCAACTATGTACTTAGATGTGCTTCAAGCAGTATGAAATTGTGATCCATGCCAATGTACTATAGAACCTCATGACAATGAGCACTTTCTGTTACAACCTATTCTTCCTCTAGAATCTTTCCAAAAATGGGGTTTGGAATTCATCCGTCCCATCAACCCACCTGCAATGCACACTAGTGCCCTATACATTTTGACCTCTATATTGAACGCAATGGGCCAAAGCATAGGCAAGTAAGCAAGCGACTACATGAATAGTCGTAAGGAAATTGCACAATGATGTCTTTCAAGGTTATGGATTACCATTAGAGTTAGTCTCCGATTGGGGAACTCATTTCTTAAATCAGTTGATTGTCGAACTTATCGCAGATTAGCAAATTAAGCATAAATTTAGTTCTCGGTATTATTCTCGGGCGAATGGATTGGCAAAAGGTACTACCAAAGTTTTACTACACATACTCCAAAGACTATTGCTCGATTCAATGGATCAGTGGGAAATCATGCTCCCCACTGTCCTATGGCTTACAATACTGCTTATAAAGTTTGAATGGGTAGCATACCTTTCAAATTGCTCTATAGACAAGAGGCCATGCTACCCTTTGAATTTCTAGTACCGAGTCTCATGATTGTAGTGTGGAAGTGGTTGATTTTGGAAGAGTCTTTTGCATATCTAATCGACTAGTTGTAGCAATTAGATGGACAACATTATCAAAGCCTTTTATTGTTATAGGAAGTCTAGAGCAGACAAAAGAAGTGGCATGATCGAAATCTCTGAACTACGATTTCTTGACCTCGGGATTTAGTACTGTATTTTCACTCCAAAATGAAGAAAAGTATGGGTAAACTAAAATTACGATGGACCGGTCCATTCCGAAATTATGAGATGTGCGGCCTAGGTTCATCTCGGTTAGCTATGTTGAGAGGATAAGTTCTTCCAGCTATCATTAATGGATCTAAATTATGGCTATATTAGTGTGTTGAATAAAAAAAAAAAGATTTATAATTACAAATATCACCATTAAATATATCAGATCGTGGAATGTCAAGCATTATGCATAGTGTAACTACTTTATATGCAATAGTACAAGCAATCAATGAGCAGCGATGGCCACAACATTTCAAATCTGATGATTGTTTCTTATTCTGTGAGCTGAAATTAAGTGTAGATTCATGAGTTTTGATTCCTTAATTAATAATCATGGCTTAGACTCGCAACTCTCTACACAAGCAGCAAGGCATAAAAGGCTGTGAACTTTGCTGAATTTGGCTTTTTTGGTGAGTTTGTGTACAGAGAGACTATAGCGAGCAAAGATCCTATGTGTTGGAACAGTGAAGCAGAAGAGAAAAAGTACAGGTATGGTGGTCTCTTTTTCGGATTGCCACCTACTATATATTCTAGAGACGTTGTCATAGGAATAGAAGGACTGGTTTGAGTGCAGGGGTCTCTTGCAGTATGTGATGCTAGATTAGCGACGTATTCAACCTCATGCATAGGCAAAGGAGCTTGCCATGGAGATAGCGAGACAGACCGATGGTTATGAGATTAAGTCATAGGAACTTAGTATTAGAGTTGGGCAGGAAGCATTTGAGTTGAACTGTGTGCTAATGGCTGAAAGGTTTAATGTGGAGAATGAGGGCATTACATCCAGTATAGAATCTATGGATGCCATGGAGATTTGCGCATTGCTTAATAAGCCCTCTTGTGATGAATACAAGTTCGTGCGTTTGTCCGATGATAATCCTTTGAAGTTGGGTTTGTTATTAATGGCCATGATTATTAAACTGCAAGCTAAGCATTATGGAGTCTCCCAAAAACTTTATGACTCAGTGAAGGAATCTAGGAAGACTCAAGTAAATTGGGCGAAGATTATCTTCCAAAAACTAAAGAAGGAGGTTTGCAGACTATTCTGATATACTGGATGAGTAGCAAACGCAATGTTGGACTCCAAGGTGGGAGTAGTTTTTACTTTTCTCTTCATGACTCTGACATACATACCTCGAGAATACATAGTATGATCGGGTTAGATATTTCTACAGATTCTAAAGAAAAGGGAGACAAAGCAAAAATCCAGAGGTAATACTTCTCATGATGAGGTAGAAATAGAGATATATGAAGAGGAGGAGTCCAAGAGGCGACAAGTGGTGGAGAATCAACATAGAGAAGTAGAGAGAAAAGCGAAGAAGTAGACAAAAAAGAAAAGGAAGAAGTAGAGAGGAAAGCAAGAGAGGGAGAGGCAACATGAAATTAGGAGGAAGAAGAAAGACAACAACAATAGGTGAAAGAAGAATCCAAAAGAAGAGAAGGGGAAGAAAGGGAAAAAAGAGCTGTCAAGAAGGAAAGAAACCAGAAGCAACAACAGGAACAAGGGGATCATTCGGGAAGCTCCTCAAGTAAGATTTCGGTACTACGTATGTTTCAGGCATGTGGACTTGTAGATAAGTGGAAGACTAAGGAAGGAAGAGTGAAGTTACCCCTACTTTGGTGTACAGATAATATTTATCCTTGGATGTTTAATAATGAAGCCTTCAAAACAAAAATAGTTAGTGATCTAGCCAGAGGGTTGTCATGGAGTGCGGTGAAGCTTGAAGAATTCCAAAATAAGTATAACTCCATGATATTGGAAGAAGACAAGTGGTTTATGGAAAGGGATAAAATGATGATGGAGATTGCTCGACTTCATGCAGAGGTAGAAACCACTCGAACTAAAAGTGCCGACAAAGAGAGTATATCTCACGAAGAATTGATGGATGATTTAAACGAGGCTATTTCAAGGTAACTATTGAAAAGAAATAAAAAATCATAGTGAGATTACAAGCAAAAGTTGGACAGACATAAAAATCTCTATAGAAATTGAAGAAAATCAATAAGGAGTTAGCTGATAAGCTACAAAGAGCCAAGCAAGAAGTAAAGAAGTTGAAGGATAAAGTCAACAAATAGAGCGGTAAAATGAAAAAGCAAAGTATATCAAATGTATAAGTGGAAGAAAGATTGGTGGTCTGGAATTTGGAATTTATTGCCTTAGAAGAGAAGCTCAGGACTATGCAAGAAAATTTGGATATGGTGATGGCACAAGTTGCAGGGATCCTAGAGTCAAAAAATCAAGTTAGTCAATGGAAGCAACATTGCGAAGATGCGAACATGGTTTTGGCGGATAAGGAAGCGGAGGTGGAGAGACTCAAAAAAGAGGCATCACTTTTGGAACTTACTTGTAAAACAAAGTGAGAAGAAATGTCCAAGGAAGCTAGGGAATATATATCTCAGTTATCTGATGTTACTATAGTTTCTGGCAAGCTATTAGAGGGATCTCAATAGCGTATCCCTAAATTAGAAGCTTTCGTACTTAGATATAAAACTTCTAGCCAAGAATTATTAGATCTGAAGGAGTTTCTTGAAGTAGACATACTAATAGCAGAAGAAAATATTAGATAAATGTTTAATGAATTGCGGTTTGATATACAAAGAATCATGTTTCCAAAGATGCAGAATCAAGATGATGACTTGTAAATATTATACTTTGTAATCAGTGGGTTCGGATCCACCAGGCATGCGAGTGTTAGCAGCTAGTGTGGACGACCACTTTTCTTGTAACAAAATTATCTTTTTCAATGTAATTGAATGGAGATTTATGGAGATGCTAAGAGTTTCCAAAATTGTCAATTCAATTATTTTGTATTTTGAAAGTTCGGAACGGTGTGAACCCCTTAGGAAGAAGTATGGTTTCATATCTTACAGAGATTCCGGAAGTGGAAAATACAAAGTGTACAAATACACAGATATGGAAACGAATGAAGTCTGTATTCTCCAAAGTATGATTGTAAAGATGATACTGTGATGTAACTGCATTCATACTCTATAATCAAGAAGCTATTTGTTATTGTGGAAGAATGATTATGCATACACTATGTGGAATGAATTATCTCTGTTTATAATCAATGTTATTATAAGTGGTGTCGAAAAGAAACGCATGTCTACGAGTATTGTATGTTCCTAAATCCACGTTCCTGAACCTATAAATTGGGGTACTATTAGTCTATGGGCAACCAGTATGCTCAACAAAGGCCATTGGCACAAAGTGGGTATACAAGCTAAAATGTAAACCTGATGGAACAATTGACAGGTATAAGACTAGGCTTGTTGCAAATAGTTATGCGCAAGAAAGAAGCATTGATTTTGATGAGACCTTTGCTCTTACTTGCCAAATGACTACTATTCATAGCATCTGTGCACTTGCATCTCATCATGGTTGGAATGTACATCAATTGTACATTAAAACAACATTTTTGAATGGTGACTCGCATGAAGAAGTGTATGTTTTTCAGACCCATGGCTTTGTGCATAAAGGGCATGAAGACCAGGTGTGCAAGTTAAAGAAGGCATTATATGGTTTAAGGCAAGGACCACGTGCTTGGTATGAAAGATACATGCCTATTTGATTGCACATGGTTTTGAGAACAGTCCAATTGAAAGCACCTTATATTTTAAGCGTGCTAATAATGTGCTTCTGATCATTGTGGTATATGTTGATGACATGCTACTCACTCATCCTCATCACATGCATATTGTTGATTTTAAGACTAATTTGCATGCCTCATTTGAGATGTCTGCTTTGGAGCATTTGCATCACTATTTGGGCATTCAATTGATGCAAGTTGATGGTGAAATGGCTCTCTGTCAAACAAAATACATTGACACATTATTACAACATTTTGTCCTTGAAGACTCTAAGCCTATTGCCACTCCAATGGAGACATGTTTTCTGTTGACTCTTCATGATGCTAGAGATGAATTTGATGTTGTTCTCTACCATCAAGCTATTCGATGCTTGATTTACTTATGGATTACTTAGCAAGATATTCAGTTTGTTGTCTCATAGATGAGCAAGTTTATGCATTGCCCAAGTGTCAAGCATTTGCAAGCGCTTAAGCACATCTTTCACTACTTGAGTGGTACCCGACTACTTGGATTGTTTTATCCCAAGGGGGGATCACTATCACTAGATTTGCATGCTTTTTCTGATAGTCTTTGGGTTGGTTTTTATGACACTCATGTATCCACTAGTGGTTTTTGTTTCATGCTTGGTAGCTTATGCATATCTTGGTTGAGCAAGAAGCAGCCTAATCTCGCCATTTCGAGTTATGAGGCTGAGTGTAGGGTAGCTTTCACAGTGACTTTTGAGTGTGTGTGGCTCAGACCCCTTATGGCTGATTTGGGTGTTGGTCAATCTTCTGCCACCAACATCTTCACTGACAATCAGAGAACATTGGTAGTTGCAAGGAACCATGTGTTCCATGCTCACACTAACCACATTCAGGTGCATTATCATTATCTCAGCGAGAGGTTCTCTACTAGGGAGATACGCTTGGCATATGTTCCCACACAGGAGAACATTGCAGTTCTTTTCATGAAGGCTCTACCTAGGGAGACATTTGAAGCTGTTCACAAAGCTTTGGGCTTACTTCCCTTTGTGGATTTCTTCCACATAGCTTGACATTTCCTTATACATGAGTGCCAGCTCCGTTGTTCACCGCATCACTCCTAGGGGGATTTGTTGATATATCTAGGTAGTGATGTGTGTGAACACTCTAGGACCGCGAGGGCACTTTTTTCCCTCTTTGGGAGGTCTTTTTCCTATGGCTTGTATATACGTCTATTGCCATCATGGGATACTTATCTTTGTGCATTCTAGTGGTAATACATTTAGTATTATGTGGTGTGCTCCAAGTTTCTTCTTCTTACTTATGATGTTCGCATGCTTTCGTAAATGTGTAACTCCAACAGATTGGACAACTTTTCAGCCATGAAGAAAAGCTCAATAGAAATGGTGACAAATCAAGATGTAACCAATCTTTTGCCCTTTACACAAATAAGAATAAAGCTAAGGATAAATGTAAAACTAAGAAACAAGATGAAGATCCTAGTACCTCTCAAGATAATTATGCAGGTAGAGGAAGAGGTGCTAGAGGTAGGCACAAAGGAGGAAAACAAGGTAGGGGGAGGCGCTACAATAATTCACTATGCAACATATGTGGCCTTAACAACCACACTACAAAAAAATGCTACAGAAATACAAGGAACCAAAGGGGAAGAGGCTTCCATATAGTAAGCTATGGAAAATCTAGAGGCATGGACAGTTATCAAGGAGGCTTTAGAGGAAGAAGGGACTTCAAAAACTATACTAAAGATCAAGAAGACTCTCTACTCATCATCAACATGACATCCAAGCAAGGTAAAGATCATGAGCAACTCTTCTACATTGATTTAGGTTGTTCCAATCATGTGGTAGGAAATTTTGCTCTATTATCTGATCTTGAAGAACCGAAGGGGAAGCATGAAGTACAAAGAGGTGATGACACTAAACATTCAGTCAAGAAAATTGGAAATGTCAAAACATCTGATGGTATTATGAACCTTTTGAGAAAATTTTAGTATGTGCCTACTATAACCAAAAAGCTAATTGGTGTTGGGAAGATTGTAGAGAAAGGTCTACAGCTCAGATTCACTAAGCATGGAGCATATGTGGAAGACCCCCAACAAGGATTCAAAAGGATTTCCAAAAGTGAGAAGTTAGGTAGATTATTTACTGTTGAAATTGAATACACAAGGAACATAACAGTATTCAGTTATAGAGACCAAACCTTATCTGAGTTGGAAATATGGCATAAATGGCTAGGGCACATAGGAGAAATAACTTTGAAGCAAATTTGTAGGGATCAAAGTGTGCTTGGCATTCCCAATGTGTCCAAGCAACACGTGATATACAAATGTGGAGCTTGCCAATTGGGCAAAGTTCATAGGCAACAATTCAATAGGAAATGATATATCCATAAAGATGATTTGGATCTTGTACACACTGATGTGTGGGGTCCTAGCAAAGATCCATCCATCTCAAGTTCAACGTACTATGTCTCATTTATTGAGGATCATAGTACGTGGACAATTCTTTATTTCATGAAGCATAAGGATGAGGTATTTACATGTTTTAAGAAGTATTTGACACTAGTTGAAAACCAAATAGGAAGGAGCTTGAAGAGAATTAGGGCTGATGGAGGTGGTGAGTACTTTTCACATGAGTTTAGTCTATTTCTACAGGACAGAGGCATAAAGAGGGAAGTAACAAACACATATACTCCTGAATTGAATGAAGTGGCAGAGAGAAGGAATAGGTTAATTGTTGAAGTAGCTAGGTCTATGTTAAATGAGAAAAAATTACCAAATTATTTAAGATCAGTGATCTAGGGTTATTAACCTACTTCCTTGGCTTAGACCTTGTGTATATAGATTCAAGTATATTCATCACACAAAGGAAGTACATACATGATATGTTGATAGATATTAAGATGGAGAACACTAAAGTTGCAGGTATTCCTATGGAGATCAACCATAAGCTAAGTTCAGATGAAGGTGAAGTACTTGAAGATGTTACAAGCTATGAACAACTTGCGGGTAGTTTTAATTATGCTACTTTGACAAGAGTAGATATTGACTATGTAGTAAGCTTATTAAGTGACTTCATGCATATACCAAGGAAGCCTCATATGGAAGCTGCAAAGAGGGTGCTTAGGTATCTAAAGGGTACAATGAATGAGGGATTGTTCTATCCCTTCACTTCTGACATAGATATAAAGATGTATTTCGATGCAGATTGGGCTGGCTCCAAGGATGATAAGAGGAGCACTTTAGGCTACCTATCTTTTGTAGGTTCAGAACTCATATCTTGGTCATCCAAGACACACCCAACTATGATATTATCTTCCAGAGAAGCAAAATATAGAGGTTTTGCAAATGCAACTCAAGAAGCTATGTGGCATAAACAATTGTATGTAGATTTAGAGATACATTCCTACACTCCAATTATCTTTGGAGGTAACACTAGTTCACTTCATTTCATTACTAATCCTGTGTACCATGAGAGGACTAAGCACATTGAAGTGCACTACCATTATGTTCGGGAGAAATTTCTAAACAAGGATATCTAATTATCCTATGTATCATATCATTTGCAATGTGGAGATATACTAACCAAAGCATTGGATGGAACAAAGATGAACAGGTTCAAATTGATGATTGGGATCCAAGAGATCAAGGAGCAATGAAAATCAAGCATGCTAGGCTTGAGGGGGAGTTGTTGGTGCTATTAAGTCCAAGATTACGTACTTGATAAACTCACATAAGCTTGATGTATTGGCATATGAGTTGGAAGACTTCATATGTACAACCTCTTGTAACTTTGCTTCACAATTACCCATTGTAAAAGGTCAATAATATTGTATCATTTGGTAGTTGAGTCAAGAGATAATCAATCCTATACTTTTGGATTCACCTTTAGGTCTTGATTTGAATTTGAATTCAAATCTTTCTCTCCAACAAAATCTATAAAAAGAGGATATGAAAAGCCCACATGTATCTCGAAGTCCAGAGATCATATTCATGTACTTTCATTGAGAAGAGGAGCTTATCTCATAGCTCACTCAATTCTCACTCATGGAGCAATGATTTATTGCCAATGACATTGTACGTTTACATAATTTAATTCATACATGATCATTACTTCTTACTCTCATATCTTCGTCACACTCCATTAGAATAGTGAACTTGTCCGAGCTTGTTCTCACTATATAGTGGATCATTTCTCTTGCTTTAAAGCATGATAGCTCAAACATGATGTCTACTTTAAGCTTACAAAGTTTCATTCATAATGCTTCTTGTGATCTTCATATATTAATCAATCTCTGATCACTGTTCTGTGATTGTCAAGGCCCATAAATGTCGGGATGCATGATCAATTTACTAAACATAGTTCTCTACATATAGTCCATTATTTTGGATGATATCACTCATGATTGGTAGCTTGTTAAGATAATCAAAGTTACCCAAAAGGAATTTTATCAATTGCTACTATACGCAGAGAATGGTTCAAAACTCTGAGTAGTTATTTACACCAAAATAACAAGTTTTGAACCTTGAATCATATGCGTGTCTATCTGTTTTGATCCTATCATCAGTGGATCATCTTCAAAGCAACATATGTGATTACTTACGCTTATTAGCTAGCTAAAGAGGCCCACAAAACTCTCCAACCATTACGTGTTGCAGGTTTCAAGGAGGTTTTAGCTACACCTACTCAGCTCTTGTGAGTATCCACCATCTCTTCCAATAGGAGTCCTTCATGATCAGAACATAGGGATTGTTTGCGATATTAGGATCACTTTGCTCACTAAGTTCATTAATCTATTATTTTTTTATCAATTGGTTATCATTGAATTATTGATTAATAGCTCTTTAGAGTGTGGTTAAAAGTTAAATTAGTGAGAAGATTAAGTGCGATCGATAGTTCAATAAAGTTTGAAGTTATCTACGAAAGTTAAATTGAATATTATATTATCAGTGCTATCAATCTGTAATTGAATATGATAGTGAAGCTATAACATTTCACTGTTGAAAGTGAAGCAGTGATAAGATTAGGCACTAATCTATAATGAATTGTGGAATTATCGACGTAATGTGAAGTGTAGAATTTAATGTTGAATGTATGATGTAATTGTAGTGGGAGTACTATAGAAGATTGTGTTGAAATAGTACTATGTGAAGAACAAAGTGGAAAATTCATGGTGTACACAAAATAATAAGTTAACTACCACCCAAGAACCCTTAGTTTAGTCATTTTGGACTCTAGAGGACTAATAGTAGCAAAAGAAAAGGTATTAGGTATTAGGAAATTGACTACATTAATTTAAGTTAAACGATCAAATAGATGTAGATAAAGAGAGATACATAGATGGATAAATAGATAGATATAGAGAGGGAGAGATCTACATATTCATGCTACACATGTACATAAAGATGTCACACACATATATTCATACATACACATTCACCCAAACAAATTTACAAATGCATACATGCATACATATCCACATACACCTAGATGCACATGTTCATACTTATATATCCACATACACAATCACAAAAATACACATTCACACATACATATAGTACATGCATACATACACATTGATTTTTACTCATTGTGAAAGTGCATAGAGAGAATCACTTCTAATCACGAGTTTTTAGGAAGAATCTTTTCACGAATCAGTTGCTGAGCTAGCTAAAGATTGAGATCCTAAAATCTAGTGACACCTTTTGGTAGAAGTTTGAATTCGAAAAAAAAAACCTCCAACCTCAACTATACAAATAGGGCTTCAAAATTCGTGTGCGGCAACCCCCGATTGCACAAATTTCAGAGGTTTTCAAGTGGCATATTGAGCTCATATCATAGCTCTATTATTTCCCTCTGATTGTGCAATCATTCATTGCCAATGGCATTGTAATCTATGTGCATTAATATATACATGTTGATCATATCTCACTCTTTCTTGTCTATCATGTTTGACTCAAAATAGTGAACTTCTCAGATGTGGTTCTTAGTGCATACTTGATAATTTGATGTGATTTAAAGTGGTATAGATTCAATAAACTATCTATTTGATTTTCGTAATGTTTCATTATCATTGCCTTAGGCAATCTCAAGATATCTTCAAAACTTTGCTCGCTGCTCTACATAGTATTGAAGCCTGTAAATGTCGGGATACACCTTTAACTTGATTAGCATCATTCTCTGAGTATAGTCTATCATTAAAAGTGAGATTACTTGCAAACATTAGCTATTCTAGTTCACTAGATATGCCCAAAAGCATTTTACTCAATTGCTAGGAAAGGAGTATTGTTCATCTCTTTGAGCAGGTGTGGTGACCAAAATAGCAAGTTTTGGTTCATAGTTGAAACTCCTACTCATCTGTTTTGATCCAATGATTTGAGGATCATACTCCAAAGTATTAGGGTGATTATTGGTGCTTCATAGAAGGCCCACCAAGTCTACTTTGCACTCTAGAACTCAATTTTGGCTGGTGTGAAGCACGAGGTTGCAACACCATCTCATTTCCAGAAAGTGTCCACCATCTCCTCCAACATAAGATATGAAACCAAATAAGGTAATGTGAAACCTTTTATGCCACATAATCATGGTTTAATGTCGATGCCAAGTGTCCACGGTGAATCAAACTATTGGAAAAGCTGCACTCGATAAACGTAGTGCACTTCGTTGAGAAAAGAAACAACACTTAGTCTTCATTATGCATATGTTGAAGGATAGAAATAGAGTCTAAATCGAGAGGAGGAGGAAGAAGAATGACCAATCTTTCGGATCGTCACTAACATTCGACTGTTTATGATGTGAACTCGAAAAGAATCGTGTGACTTCATGATGGGAAATTATACGATAGTAGCAGGAAAAGGCGAGTGTTATGAGCATTAGAAGAATTGCGCTAAGAAACGACGATGTTTAGAAACTCTCAGAAAATAGTAGTTCTTTTCTGAACGGCAACTGTACTTCAATGGCTTTTCGGCCGATCAGTTGAGGTGCATATGTTGAAGGATAGAAATACAGTCTTAATCGAGCGGAGGAGGAAGAAGAATGCGAGTCTTTCGGAAAGCAAAATCTTCACTAACATTCGACTGTAACAGAGTATTCCCGTGAACAAGTCTCACTTGAATTGCCGTTCTCTCTCTCTCTCTCTCATGATGAGAGAATGAACAGCGATGAATGTTAAACGTGAAGGTCCCCATCGAATAGAAAACTGCCACAGACCTTATCGAATAGAAAACTGGTTCCATAGGAAATCTGACTGCTGTCCTCCATCTTTCTTTTCTCAACAGTTTTTGAAGTAGATGTGTTCTTTCACAGAATCGAAAAAATTCAGAAAACATGAATTTAATTGTCCAATTCATGATCTAGAAATGCTTGTTGTGTTACATCTACTGTTAGAGGTTAAGTTTGAGTTGAAAAAAGATCATCAGAGTTTAAAATATACTTTCACACAGGCATTGCGTAACAACAGGGAAAAAGGTGGATTGAACTATTAAGTGAGTATGATTTTGACATTAAGTATTAGATTGGTAGCTAAAATAAGGTTTGCTGATGCAATGAGACGAAAACCTTTATGTAACTCCAGTTCTATAACAGATTCTGATTTTTTTTAACAAATTCAAGAATAGCTGAAGCATGATTCTTTTTATGCACTCATTTTAAAACTTTTGCATGCGAACACAAGATCCATGTATGAAGAAAAATTTCATTTGTAGAATGGATCTATATTTTGTAACATTCAATGAATGCATACTTTTACAACCTCTCTTGAAAGTTCAAATATTACATGATTGTAATGATGCACCATGTTCTACATATCCAAGTTATTCGAGGATCTACGTCACAAGAAGATATTCTTATTTTTTACCATGAATGAAGTAGGATATTAGAAAATATGTTAGTGAATGTTTAAAGTACCAACAATGAACTGTGAGTTTAAAAGAATGCTCAGAATGCTACAGCCTTTCCATGTTTCAAACCAAAAGTGTGGTTCTATCTATGGACTTCATCACAAAATTTCCTATGATCAAAATTGAACATGGAACTATATTTGTGGTAGTTGATCGACCTACCAAGATTGCACATTGCTTTCCTATGAAAAGAATTAATATTGCCTTGAATGTTGCAAAACTATTTGCAAAAGGAATTTTTTGACCGGGTGGGATGCCCAAAATCATAATTTCTAATAGAGAATCTATATTCACATGAAACTTTTCTCTCATTTCTTCTTTTGAACTCCAACCTATGCCTCATGTATACTATATTCCCCTCAGGTTCTATGTCGCACTCTACCCATAGGCTACCTATGCATGTCCTCATAGGCACCTTTGTTGTGCTCTCACAAGCTAGAGGTGGTATAGGTTTCCTAAAAATAAATAGATAAAAATGAATAAAAACATGCGTTATAATATCATTAGAAATATTAAGTTATGAAAAGAAAACATACCTATGGATAGATAAATCTCTTCCTACAAATGGAGCCGTAGAGGAGCCTTCCTCTCGCCACACGGTAAGCATTTGTATGGTAAAGTCTAATTCCTCATCCGACATGTTTGAATACTCATGCACGACAACCCCTAAAGAATCAGGCAAAACTTTCCCTCTCATAAGATTCTTTATGGGAGTAAGTTTTTCCTTTGTCTCTCCACTACGATCCATAATATCTGTACATATACAAAACAATGGATTAGATCTCTCTCTCTCTCTCTCTCTCTCTCTCTCTCTCTCTCTCTCTCTCTCTCTCTCTCTCTATATATATATATATATATATATATATATATATATATATATATATATATATATATATATATATATATATATATATATATATGTATGTATGTATGTATGTATGTATGTATGTATGTATGTATGTATGTATGTATGTATGTATGTATGTATGTATGTATGTATGTATGTATGTATGTGTGTGTGTATGTGTGTGTATGTGTGTATGTGTGTGTGTGTGTGTGTGTGTGTGTGTATATATATATATATATATATATATATATTCCAATATATATATAATATATATATATATATATATATATATATATATATATATGTGTGTGTGTGTGTGTGTGTGTGTGTGTGTTTGTGTGTGTGTGTATGCATATGTATGTGTGTATGCATATGTATGCATGTGTATGTCTTACTCTAGCACAATGGCAAGTACCAACGTGAGGAGATCCACCTCATAAATGTCAATCTGCAAAGTCATGAGGACTGGTATGAGGACCGTGAGGAAGTGAAGGCACAACTACGTGAGTGAAAGCACACAAGCATGCACACACATATACACACACACAAAGTAAGAGCAAAGAGTGGAATAATGAAAGGACTTCGATTACAAAAGAAATCTATTACAAGAGCTCAATTCTCTAACAATCTGCCCTAAAATATGAGCTCTCTAGCTCTTTTCATAGTTTTTTGAGAGGTTTTGGCCCTGTCCAAACCTAGTGTTAGGCCTAGTTAAAGATTAGGTTCCAAGGCTTATTTTAGGGCTCAAACGTAGTCTAAAAAATATGAAAATTGGTAGGATGATACTTCTAATACTCCTCAAGCTCGAGGACTCCTCGAGTTGAACAAAATGGAGTTGCAAAAATGTGAAATGATATTTAGAATGGTTTTTAGTGATGAAAATGACTATTTTCATAGGGATTTGTTTGGAAAATTTGACATGTGCTTCTTGGAGCTCCCTATGTAGTACTTTGAGAGGTCGTGTCCATTATATTTCAACAAGAGTGGTCCATGTGCCAGATGTAGCTTGGTCGATTCTCTAGTTCTTCATTTTTTTCACTGTTGGCCCTTGTAGGTTGTAGTCCCTTTGTATGTACTTCTTCCTTGTATTGTAGTTGGATGGTGTATTTGTGAGCTTTCAAAATTTATTAGCTGCTAAAAAGAGGATGTCAATGTTGTTTGTGTGTGGCTCTCGATGGTGGATTGCTTTCTTTCTCTTACTGTTGTCACCTTGATGTCCTCTGGTTCTTTCAATCATGGTTTTTATAATTTTTGAGTCCAAGTACTTGTAGCCCATAATGGATTCAGGGTAAGTGTGTTAGTGCATGGGCTTGAAGAATATATGTGCCTTGTGCACGGCCTTGTAATGTGGCCCTATGTATGCATACTTGGGGAATGCATTGGAAGAAGTATGGTGCAAGAAATTGGGTCTTAAGCTAAATGCTTGAGGGTATGCTGACGAAGAGGTTTCCTAATCTATCATGGTTATAGTGTTGTTGAAGCATACAATTCTTACCATGGTGAAAGGTTTGTCAATAGTCGTCTCTTTGTGTTGTACTCCCATCATAGTGATTGATCAATGGCATGATTTTCTTGTTGATGGATGTCCTTGTTGATGGTTCACCGATGAGATTTTTTGAGCACCTCGTCCTATTTTTTATTCTCTCTTTCCCTTTTTTTTGGAACAATGGCATAAAACAAGAAGAAAGAGGTTAGTATCAATAAAACATTTTACATATGTCAAGTGTGTCTCATGTGCCTGGGACTCTCAACTATGTCTATGCATGGCCATGTAATGTGGTCCTATATTGATGCATACTTTGGAAGTGCATGACCTGAATGGTGCAAAAGACAAGGTTATGCCAAAGGCACATGGTTGTTGCACATCGAGGCTTTCAATGTTCTTGGCAGATGTTGATGTAGCCCTCTTTGGAGATATCCATTGGATTTCAAAATACAACTGATTTTAGAGACCCATTTTGGAATTGTGTTGGGTTGCGTACAAGTCCTTTTTAACTTCTTCATCTCTGGTTGATTTCTTAAATTTTGCATCTCATGTGGTTGGTTCTTTGGTTTTGTGGGTGTTGCTGGTACTTTTGGTTTCCAAACCCATATCCTTGATGATTGCCTGCTTATTTTTTCTGAAGAGGTGCTTCTATCTTCTTTTTTTCTCTGTGTTGTTCTTATCCTTTCTCTCCTTGGCTTCTTTGTTGAGACCTTTTGCATGGTGGAGAGCATAGGCCTTTGTGCATGTAAGAGTTCTTTGGGAACCCACATGTGTAATCGCACTTGTTGAGCTGCAACTAATTTCTTAGGTACCCAAATTTATCAGATACTTTGTTGTTGAGCTCCTCCTAGTTGCTTGGTTCTTCTTCCATCATGGTTGGTCTGCTTGGATGGGAATTGTTGTGGCGACATGGATGGTTGCTCTTCTTTTCATACCTAGATCTACTTCATGCCCAAAACTAGTTTCTTCTTAAATTCTTTTCGACTCATTGATCTAGCGGTCATCTTGTGTAGGTTGACTTGCCCCTTTGGTTGAATTGTTGTGGATGACATGGTCTTTGAAAAAGAGGAAAGGCCCACTCACCTTTGAGACTGTTCTTCTTTGATTGAGTCCTCCTGGAGCATAGAGTTTTTGATGCATACATAATCTTCTTCTCTAAGATTAGGCTTAGAAGAACTAAGAGAATGTGTAACATCTAGCTTTGTGAGCATGCAATTCTCTAATTCTAATGTAATGCATTGTATATGTACCCAAACTTGAAGATGTTGGCTTCTGAGATTTAAGTTTACTGCATGGTCAAAAATCAAATCTTGACCCAAGACAAGTGGTTCCGTAAGGTCCTCATATTCACACACTAGCATTTTGATCGTCATTGGGACAACTTGAAGGTAGATGGGAAGCTCCACCTCGTCCAAACAAGGGGTCTCCACACCTCCCAACCCTATGACATAGGCCTCTATGGGATTGATGTTCAATTGAAAATCTGAGCAGTATGAGAGTCTGATTGTGCTATTTGTTGCACCTGAGTCAATCAACGCTCTCAGAGTCCTTACATCCTTTCCTTTTCCTACCTCTATGGTCACAAAGGGATGTCGATCAATTATACAAGAAGCATTCACACCTGATGTCTGGCACATGGCCATGTGATATCTTGGGGCTTTTGGATCGAGATCTAGGCCTAATCGCCTTAACGTATTTCAGCTTATGTGCTCTCTGGCATCTACCTATGCTTCTTCTCTAACCCTTAGCTCTTCTTCTTCTTTCCTCTTAGTAGTGTTGAGTCTAATAAGCATATCATCTGTAAGAGCTTCTTAATACAACTTGACTCGGCATCCATTAATATAACTTGGCAAGATGTCACCGAGTCTAGATTGGCCAATTGAACCGCACCACTAGTGGAAATTCTATTAATGATCATGGGTCCATATCTTCGCTTTTAAAATTTTTGGGCATGTTGCTTTAGTGTATAAACCAGCACTACGTCTCCTTTTTTCAACCCTTTATCCTTGATGTGGGCATCAAAGTATGCCTTTTGTCTTTTCTTTGCAGCATAGATGCGTGCGGCCGCTCATAACCTTGTCTCATCTAAGCATTCTAGATCAAAGATCCGAGAGGAAAAGTCATGTCCATTCCACTCATGCTCTTGTGCTACTCTTGAAGCTAGGATTAGGAAATCCAATGGTAGCACAACATTCTGTCCAACGACCATTTGAAATGGGGTGCCATTGAGTACTGTTTTGCAGGCAACTCGATAAGCCCAAACAGCATGATGAAGTTGTTTGTCCCAATCAGAGCACTTATTGTTTACACATTTTGTTAATACATACATAGGATCTTATTTGTGCTCTCAACTTGTCTGTTAACTTGTGGATGATAAGGGGCAGACTTCTTATGTATTACCAAGAATTCGTGAAGAAAGTTGTTGATGACTTCATTCAAGAAGTGCGTGCCTCTATCACTTACTAACTCTATTGGTAGTCCATATCTAGTGAACACATTCTCAAATAAGAACTTAGCCGTCGTTTGAGTGTCATTCTTTGTTGTGGCTTTGACTTATACCCACTTTGTAATTTGTGGCTACAATAATGTACTTGGCATGGGAGTTCCTAGCTAGGGGGTTAATAAGACCTACAAAGTATGTAGCCCACTTCAAGAATGCACATCCTCCCATCATTGGCCTCAAAGACATCTCGTCTCTTCTTATCCTATATTGTGCACATTGGCATGTGTCACATTTCTTCACATATGTATGTGCATCCATATGAAGAGTGGGCCACCAAAGTCCTGAGAATAGAATGGTCTTGATTACTCGATTAGGGCCAAAGTGTTCACTTGTAAAATGCTATGGGCAGTTTCTAAGATTTTCAAATAGTCTGATTCATGAACGCACAATCTTAGGTAATCATCTTTGCCTCTTTGGTATAGGTTTTCTCCAACTAAGGCATAGTTCGGAGCCTCCTGATCCATGCTCCGTTTTCTTACTAGGCTAGCCTCGCTGGGTAATGTTCCCGATCTCATGAATTCTACCAATGGGGTGCTCCAATCTAGAATTAATGACATCTGATAAAGGGTAGCATGCTCCACTAGGGGTTTCTCTTTGCACATTGGACAATTCTTAATCCACTCATGTATTTCTCTATCCATGCTAGGCCAGTACACTCCTCAACGTTTCAGATTATGCAATGTTCGTTGTTTAGAATAGTGATTTCCTAGCAATCCTTCATGGGCTTGTCACAACCAACTACTATGTCCATCGTGATCGACACAACAAGCTAGTACACCCTATGTGGCTTGTTTGTACATGCTTCCTGCCAATATGTGATATTTTTGTGATTTTTACAATTTCATCTTTGTTCGTTTGCACATTCTTCTTTGCAGGGCTGAAGGTTAGGGCAGGTACCAACTTATTTGCCCATTTAGGAACAACTTCCAAATTAAACAGATAAGCATCGGGCAATTCATCAGACACTCCCTGTGGTGGCTCTCTTGAAGTGATGCAAGAAAGGTGATCTGCCCTAAGGTGGGTCCTACCTTTCTTGACAACAACTTCAAAGTCATATTGCATTAGTAAGAGGAACCATCTTACTAAGCATCCTCTATTGCATGAATTATTGATCAAATATAATAAAGCTTGATGATCAGTGAAAAACTTGAACTTGTTGGCCAATAGATCATGTCTAAACTTCTTCATGGCATATACCATGCCTAAGCCTTCTCGCTCGATTGTGATATAGTTTCATTCCACAGTGTTTAGCTGTCCACTAGCATATGCTATAGGCAAATCTAGATTTCCTTCACATGTTGGTTGTGCTAGCACACATCCTATTGCATGATTGGATGCATCCACATGGACATGGAATGGTTTATTCCAATCAAGAGCAGTCACTATTGGTGATGTGCACAAATGTCTCTTCAGCTCAACAAAGCAATAGTGAACTCACAAATGACTCGAAATTTCTCAACAAAGCATAAAGAGGTTTAGCTATGATTGCATACATGTGGATGAACCTATGGTAATATCCACCACGGCCCATAGAGGCTTGTACCTCTTTAACATTCCTTGGCCTTGGCAATTCTACTATGGCTCTTACTTTGTCCTCATTTGTTGATATTCCATTCTTAGAAACAATATGACCTAAGATTTTACCTTGACGAACCATGAACACAAATTTTTCTAGATTCGGACAAACTCGATACTCTCTGCACTTGTTGAAGATCTATCTGAGCTCAAGGATGTGGTATCTTCTTTCTTGGGAATGAGCACATAAATCGTCCACATATACTTCTAAGCTCTTTCGCAAGAACTCTTTGAAGACATGACACATGAGCCTTTGGAATGTTGTAGCTGCATTGGTGAGCCCAAATGGCATCACACAAAATGCAAAGATTCCCCTCTGTGGCAAAGGTCATTTTGTGTTGATCTTCTAGGGCAATGGCTACTTGTTTGTAACCTGAAAATCCATCAAGGAAGCTATAAAATTCCTTTCCTGCCACACGCTCCAATAAATGTCCGATGCTTCGAAGCGGATAGCTATCTCTGATCGTAGCGGTATTAAATTTTTTAAGGTTAATACACACTCATAAATTTCCGTTCTTCTTGGGCACCACTATGGTGGGAGTTACCCATTCAATATGCTCAATCTCATAGGCAAATCCAGCTTCAATCAATCTATCAATTTCTTCTTTTATTTTAGCTGCATAGTGTCATTATATGTGTAGGGCTTCTGTTTGGTGGGGTTGGCGTCAGCTATCAAGGGAATCGTATGAGAGCATATTTTTGGATCTACTGCCTTCAAGTCTCTATAGTGCCATGCAAACACGTCCCTGTATTCCCTTAATAGAGCTACAAGCTCTGGTTCTTCTTATGCACTTAGGTCTTCTCCTATGTACGTACATCGCTCCTCGTTTTCTTCAATGGTTACAACAAATTTTTGGTCCTTTATTTATCATCATATGCTTCTCCTATGATGGCCTCTCTCTTAGTCATTCGTACAAAAAATTTTCGATCCTAAACTTCATATTTCTTGAAGTTTTCTGGTACTTCAAACAATGATTCCTCCTCTTCTTGTTTTACTACTCTTCTTTTCTTTTTCTTTTGACCAAATTCACGTCCACCCTTTGAATGTACCATTTCTATGTAATAAGCTTATGGACTATCTTCATGGGAGTAGTCAAAACTCTGAGCATGAGAGTCATTTTCTGAGACCAATGGGGTTATTGGAACCAATGCTCTATTAAGGTTTTCCTTTGCCACTGCATACTTAACTAGAATCACATTGGCAAGAGCTCGTGGTTGGTTTCCGAGGACTAGTTGTGGCCTATATGGTGCCTGATATTGCTGCTCGAATTGAGGTTGATATTGTTGTTGCGGCCTATGATATGGCTGTTGGTATTGGTTTTGATACCTACCCTGTTGGTAAGGAGCATTAGGATTTCCTTGGGGTTGAGCCATCATTGAGAAAACACTAGCCATGTGGTCTCCTCCACAGTTGTAACATCACTTCAATGAGGTGACTCTTGGTGTTTGTCTACTTTGAACTCCTAGCTTCTTGGCAACCTGCTCAGCTATCTCATCTATCTCAGTGGAGGTTCTAGAGGTATGAATAGTAGAACTGTCAAAATCTTATAGAGTTTGGACAATTCCAATGCCTCGCCCAAGTCCTCTTCTATGTCAATGCACATCCGCACACACTCTACTATGGATCTAGGCTCTTTCAAGTACACATATGATCTTAATTTGGTGCTTAATAAGCCATCTAAAAACAACGCCACTTGTTTGGCCGGTGTGGGTAACTCTAGAATAGGGCATCTTTCTAAGTATTGTCTGAACCCTCTTCCTACAAGTCGCACTATTTCTTGGGGTGTCTGCTTGAAGCTATGGATCAAGGATGATGTACTATGCATGATGCCACTCTTGGAGAATTCTACAATGAATTCTTCTAGCACCTGACCTATGTTTTGGTAATTGTGACTGTTTAGAGGTTGAAATCAAGCTAAGGTAGTACCTTTGAGAGTCAAACCAAATGCCTCAAATTGTGTGAACAAGTCCTCAACTTGTTCAGCTCTTAACACTTATTTGAACTCAGCCACATGATAATAAGGATCTCCCAACCCATCAAAATATTTCTTCATTGACTTGACCACTTGAGAGGGTCTAAGGGTTCTTGGGTGCTCTCGGGGTCTAGGCAATGGAAAATCATGTTCATCTCTTTGATGCATATGAGCTCGATGTCTCTATCTTTCAGGTCTTTCACTATCATGTTTTGATCTGTCTTTGCCCACCATGTGTGCAAAACTTACCTCAGGTCTCTCTTTGGTTCTTTCCCTCTAGGTTTCATGAGCTTTGGATGATCCTGCTCCTTGGAGACCATGAGCAACACTAGATCTTGCTGGAAGGAAAATCAATTCGCTCTTCCAAGTGTATGCATGCCTATCATGCTCTGTTATCAAGAACATTCTCTTTAATGTGTGATCTAGATAGACAACTCTGCCTAGTGCCTCAGGGTCTTTGAATTCGTAGATTGTGACTATTGGGCTAGGTTGATCTGGCTTGAATCTCCAAAAGGCTTCCTTTGTTTCTCTATTCAAGAACAATTCTATGTTTTTTTTGTCTTGGGGAATCCACTCTGGAGTGATCACTCTGTTCAGAACTAATTTAGCTCTAAGAGTCTTGGGTTCTTCTTCTACATCTCCTTACTCTAGGTCTCCTATCTTGTTCTCAGGAATGACATTTCAAAACTCATATGTCCTATCTGCTAAGTTGGTGACCACATACATGGTTCCTTCCTTATCAATGTATGAACCCTCTTTGAACTTGACCACTAGGTGTTCAAGTCCAAACGTTTGATCTGGATTTTTGAGTTGGACCACTTATCGTCTCAGGCCATCCTCGTAGATGTGTGCACCTAATTGGTTGTTCCTGATATACTCCAATTGTGTTTTATAGGGACCTTTTGGAGTTTGTAAATAGCCAGTTCCTGAGGTATGTGTGGGTCTTTCCATGCTAAAAGACATTTCTGAGTCACTTGTTTCAAAACTTAGCGTGTAGGGATAACCACTAAGTTGTTGTGCCCAAGACCTAGCTGTATGGTTGACAATAGCCTTAGATGATCTAATGCTTTGTCTATCCTTGCTTAGGTGTCCAGTAGATCTCAAATTCATAAGCTTTGTCTATTAGTCCAAATTTTCCCTTTGTATTGCTCACAATCCTTTCGAACCTCCTTGGTTTTCTAGTCCCACCTGAGGGTCAACTTCAATATACTATATCTATAATTTCTGGTATTAGTTTTCCAATGAACCCAAAATCACAACAAATGGATTTCGTTTGAGAAAATTATGTCGGTTCACGGTTCTAGGTGTTAAAACAGGGAAACAGGACCTCTTTGGGATTATTGCAAAACAGGCTATACATGATACTGGGTGTGATGATACGATACTTATGGTTGGTGATACGTGGAATTCCACGATACGATACCAGATTTTCACAATACGATACCTCTGTTTTCCATGATACACGATACCACTATGGATGATACCACCTTAGGCGATAGGATACTGCAAAGGCGATACCAACTTCCATGATACGATATTGCTATCAAAGTGATACAATACTGGAAGTGTTAACAATACGATATCTCTTGGTTCACGATACGATACTAACTTGTCTCACGATACGATATTGTTGGCAAGACGATGTGATACCAGGAGATCTAAAGCATGATACGATACCAAGTTCTACGCGATATGATACCTTCCAGACGATACGATACCACTTTCTCTCACGATACAATATCGCTAAACCAATGATATGATACCTCAGGTTTCATGGTACAATATCACTTGTGGATCATGATACGATACCACAAGATGCGGGATACGATACCACACAACTTTTGTGGATATGTGTACCTTAAGCCCTTCTTGTCACTCTTGTGTGTGTACAAATGCAAAAACTCTGACCTATTCCACAACATTGAACTCGTGATACCAAACACAGGTCCTCTCATGCCATGTGACTGTTACTCAACTTTTGGGGTAGTTTGAGCATATTTCAAGAGTATTCTTCAGTGTTTCAGCTTTGCATCCCCTCTAGGCTTCTTGTTCGCAGCCACAAGTGAATATTAAGTGAATGTACACTCCAAAATGGAGAAAATCTGAGAAGATGAAGGTGGGAGGAAATGGTGGTGATAGTGAAGATGAAGATGAAGAAAACCTGAGAAAATGAACTGAAAATGGTGACTTTTTTACCTTCCAACTTCGCTACTCTACGTTTTACTGTCACACGCTCGTCCTCCAAGCTCTATCCCCAGCAACGGTGCCAAATTTGGTGTCACTCTAGCACAATGGAAAGTACCAATGTGAGGAGATCCACCTCATAAATGTCAATCCCCAGAGACGTGAGGACTGGTATGAAGATAGTGAGCAAGTGAAGGCACACTGCGTGAGTGAAAGCACACAAGCATGCACACACATACACACACGCATGCACAAAGTAAGAGCAAAGAGTGGAAAAATGGAAGGACTTTGATTACAAAAGAAATCTATTACAAGAGCTCAAATCTCTAACAAGCTTCCCTCAAAAATGATCTCTCTAGCTTTTTTTATAGTTTTTTGAGAGGTTTTGGCCATGTCCAAACCTAGTGTCCGGCCTAGTTAAAGATTAGGTTCTAAGGCTTATTTGAGTTTTCAAATGCAATCTAAAAATTATGAAAATTGGTAGGATGATACTTCTAATACTTTTCAAGCTGGAGGATGCCTCGGCTTGAACAAAATGGAGTTGCAAAAATATGAAATGATATTTAGAATGGTTGTTAGTGATGAAAATCACTATTTTCATAGGGATTTCTTTGGAAAATTTGACATGTGCTTCTTCGAGCTCCCTATATGCTCCTTCTTTTTGTGTGTCCACTTCTTTGACATGTTCTCATACCTTCTGCTTGACCTTGAGTGCCAACAGTATGTATGTGTGTATGCATGTGTATGTGTGTATGCATGTGTATGTGTGTATGCATGTGTGCATGTATGTGTGTATGTGTGTGTATATGTCATGTGTATGTATATGTGTGTGTATGTATATGTGTGTGTATGTATATATATGTATGTATATGTGTGTATGTGTATGTAGTGTTGGCGAAAACTTCAGCGCTAATGCCACTGTTGCGGAATTACTTTCGCCCTCAAGGTGGGTTTCGCGACAAAGCTTGAACTCTGTCAGGCCTGCGGAAATCGTCGCGCCACCGTAGTAGAATGCTAAACTAGAGTGATTCAGAACACCTCTGTAATCAACAGTAGCTCAGCCTAATTAACGTTGCCTTAACTGTGTTATCCTGCGACACAAGTTCCACCGGAACTTCACCAGACTGTCACTGGACTGACACCGTAGTCGTACCGGAACTTCACTGAAATGAACTGCTACTTTGGTTATAATTACTTCAAGTGAACATACAAGAAGTAAGAAAGTGATTCGTGAGCTTTCTCCACTTAATAAACTCTTCTGAAAGTTTAAGAAAAAACTTCACAGTTCTGAAGTGCTACTTTCCGGTTAACTTTTGTACTGTGTGTACATCTCCATTCCACCGGAAACTGTGACCAGCTTAAAGTAGAGACGTCTAGCTACAAGATGAGCTATCTCTCATACAAAGCTTCGAACTCTGCTACGAGTTATACTTCGTTGTTCTACCGAAGAACTTGTTTTCTGAGAAACTGTAATTGACCGGAAATTACTGAGATATGCTTACTGAGTAAACTATTATTCACCGAAACATGCGTTTACAGAGAAGGTACTGAAGCACGTTTAGTAACGAATCGTGATAGTTAACGATAAACAAAGCTTCCTACCGTAACACAAAAATAGCTTCAGATTAAGTAAAGATTACGCGCAGACATCCACATGAACATGTGTTTTCGATTAGAGAGGATGTGTACAAGTAAGCTTGGCCTCTTCTCGCTCAAGCTACAGAAACTCTCCTACAGTGAGTAGTTTCTTATTACCATCTCTCTTCAGATGAAAAAACCCGACACTTCAGGCTTGTGTTATTCATCTGTACATACGCGATCTATGGCGTCTTCTGAGAACTTCTAACTCTCGCTTCACTCATACGCGATCTATGGCGTCTTCTCTCTTCCTTCTCTATATCTGTATCGAGTTCTTCAATCTTGCTGTATATATATACACTTTCCTTTGGCGCTCCTCTGCGCTGTCACTCTTCAATTCATGTTATGCGCGCCTTACGCGCCCGCCGCGGTTAATTGCTCTGTTATGCACACACCGCGCAATAACTTTGCATACTGTACACCTGTGCACTGATTTTTCAGAAGATTCTGTTTCTCTCTTTGTCTGTTGCGTCAAATTCGTGAGTGTTTAATTTGACATCTTCCGGTCTTTCATATATCTTCCTTTCCTTTATACCTGCCATCTCTTTGAATCTGTTTGTCTTCGTTCCATCCAAGCTTTTTGTCAGAATATCTGCAATCTGATCTTTCGTAGGAGTGTAGACTATTTCTATCTCTTTCTCCATTACTTTTTCCCTTAGGAAATGATACTGAATCTCTATGTGTTTTGTTCTTGCGTGAAACACAGGATTCGCTGCAAGATACAGCGAGCTCATATTATCCCCATGTATGATCGGTATACTTTGATCTATACCCATGCTTTTAAGTAAAGTCTGCATCCATATTACTTCTTTCGCTGCTTCTACCAGTCCTTTGTATTCTGCTTCTGTTGACGATAAAGCTACTGTGTGTTGCTTCTTCGAACACCAGCTTACCGGCTTATTTCCTAGGTATATCATATACCCGTGCGTTGATCTTCGGTCATCTTGACTTCCTGCCCAATCTGAGTCACTATATGCTCTGAGCTTTATATCTGACGTAAAAGGATAATATAATCCTTCTTTTATAGTTCTTTTGATATATCTGAGAACTCTTTGTCCTGCAACCCAGTGTTGCTCTGTCGGACAATGCATAAACTGTGAGAGAACTCCCACCGGAAAACTGAGATCCGGTCTTGTTAGCGTAGCATATATTAGGCTTCCTACTAACGATTGATACTTCTTCATATCTTTAAACTCTGTTCCATCATATTTACTAAGTTTATGGTTTACTTCAAGCGGTGTTGAAGCTTCTCTGCAATTCTTCATATTGTACTTCTTCAGTAAGTTCAGGAGATACCTTTCTTGTGTGACATATACACCATGATCTGTATATGTGATTTCCATACCTAGAAAGTATGATAACTTTCCCAGGTCACTGATCTTGAATTCCTTTTCTAGCAGTTTCTTTACCTCTGTGATTCCTGCATCTGAGGTACCTGTAATTATTATGTCATCTACATAGATACAAATGTAGATCATTCCTTCTTCTGTCCTTTTGATGAGTAGACTTGCATCTGCCTTCGAACTTTGGTATCCAAGTTCATTGAGATATTTCACAAGTCTGTAGTTCCAAGCTCTTGGGGCTTGCTTTAGTCCATAAAGTGCTTTTCTTAACCTGCAAACAAAATTTGGGTATCTGGAGCTTATAAACCCTTCCGGTTGTTCCATATAGACTTCATCTGATATATATCCATTCAAGAATGCATTCTTTATATCTAGCTGACTTAGCTTCCATCCTTTTGATGCTGCTATAGCAATCACTGTTCTTATGGTTGACATTTTTGCCACCGGACTGAATGTTTCGTCATAGTCTATGCCATGCGTTTAAGCATAGCCCTTGATAACCAGTCTCGCTTTATGTCTGGCTATCCTTCCATCTGCAAGTTTCTTTATTTTGAACACCCATTTATTTCCAATTACTTTCTTACCGTTTGGTTTAGGAACAAGCTCCCATGTCTTGTTCTCTTCCAGTGCGGTGAGTTCTTCTTCCATTGCTTCTTGCCATTGCTTCTTGCCTTTGGCTTCGTCATAGCTCTGAGGTTCATCATCGTCTTTGACCATGTATGCATAATCGTTCTGAGTTATATACGATGTATCATATGAGTACCTTTCCGGTTGTCTTCTTACTCTGTTTGACCTTCTTAGCTCATATTCTTCGTGTGTGTCTGAGTACCCGTCTTCATCTTCGTTCCTTATACCTGTTCTGGTCCTGGACGTACTTGCCTCGTCTTCTTTGTTTACCTGTATGATTGTTTTACCTTTCTCTTTTCTTTTTATCTCTTCTTCAAATTCTTCAGCTGTATGACTCTGATCTCCATACCAGCTTTTCTGTTCATCAAATGTTACATCTCTGGAAACAGTAAAATGTTTGGTTAGAGGATTCCATAACCTGTAACCCATCTGTTTCTCATCATATCCGACGAATACATATTTCTCTGCTTTCGGTTCAAGCTTATGTCTGAGTTGAGACGGTACATAAGCATACGCAACTGATCCAAACACTTTGCAGTGATCAAATGTTGGCTTCTTTCCCCACCAAGCTTCATAAGGGGTCATTCCTTCTAAGGCTGTACATGGTAATCTGTTTACCAAGTATGTCGCTGTGTTCACGGCTTCAGCCCAAAGATAATCAGGGCAATTTTTTTCTTTTAGCATAGCTCGTGCAAACTCGACTAGAGTTCGGTTTCTCCTTTCTGCTACACCATTCTGTTGTGGTGTATACCTGCAGGTTATTTCTCTCTTAATTCCTGCATTCCAAAGATAGTCATTGAAT
The DNA here is from genome assembly GCA_020310875.1 of Ceratopteris richardii. NCBI lineage: Eukaryota > Viridiplantae > Streptophyta > Polypodiopsida > Polypodiales > Pteridaceae > Ceratopteris > Ceratopteris richardii. Next base: position 134,565,399 of record CM035430.1, on the reverse strand, counting down.
TCTCGGGAGAAGTATTCTCCCCCTCCATCAGACCTCAGTCTTTTAAGTTTTCATCCTGTGAGTCTTTCAGCATATGCATGAAAGTGTCTGAAAGCTCCGAACACTTCTGATTTTTCTTTCAAAACATAAAGAGATATCCACCTTGTTGCATCATCAATGAATAAAACATAGTACCTTGATCCGCTGATTGATCCTTCTTTTGTTGGTCCCCATACATCTGTATGTATGAGTTCTAACACACCTTCATGTTTGAATCCTTTCTTCTGGAAAGGTAACCTGTGGGCTTTTCCCATTTGACAGGCTTCGCATTTGTGAATCATATGTTGGTTCTGTACGTTCGGTAATCCCAGTACAGACTGATTCGCTATCATAGCTTTGATTCCTTTTTCGTGAAAATGACCTAATCTCTTGTGCCAGAGATCAAGTTCTGTAATTACCTTTTCATCATGTGTGAGCAGCGCTTGGCCAATGTTCCCTTGTACTCTTAACGTAAAGAGTCTCCCTTCTTTCTTACCGGAAACGATCTGATAATATCCGTTCTTGGGATCTTCTACAAATACTCCTTTATTTGTAAATCTGACCTGAAAACCTTTCTCAACTATCTGTCCCACACTGATCAGATTTTTCGGTATTGTTGGAACATACAAAACATTGGTTAGCAAATCTGCTCCACTCTTGCATTTCACTTTTCCGATTGATCGTACTTTGTGTCTTGTATTGTCACCTGTTTGAACAGTGTGACTAGAACTACCTTTCTCTAGTTCTGACATTAGTTCTATGTTTCCTGACAAATGATTAGAGCATCCAGAGTCAATATAGAATACCTTTAGATCTTCGTTATCAGATGTGCTGATTGAGTTCATCATCAACGATGTATGACTTTCATTCTGTGTGTCATTTGCGTAGTTGTTGTAGGTGGTGTTGTAGGATTGGCTCTGTCCCCAACTTCTCACTCCACCTCTACCATAGCCTCCTCTTTGGTTTTGTCTTCCTCTTTGAAAGTTACTCTGATTTCTTCCGCTACTGCCTCTGCTATTGTTGTTTTGATTTTGATTTGATCCTTGTTGATTGTGCCAACAATCATGCGCCAGATGGTTACTTAGTCCACAAATCCAGCAAGCTTTCTTGGTGGTATTCTGGCGGCTTCTTCCTCTTGCTCTTCCTCTGCCAGTGCCTTTACCCCTTGCGTAATAGGCCTGAGAACTCGACTCTTCTTCATCTTTTGACTTACCCTTGTCTTTCTTCTTGTTCTTCATGTACATTGCAGAGCTCTGTCCTTTATCTGCATCTCCTTTCAGGTCTTGCTCATATGTGAGCATCAAACCAAGCAGCTGATTTAACTCTGGTACAAAATGATTTAGGGAGAGTTCAGTTGATAGTACGAAAGGTTTCCACCTTTCATCTCCTCTCAACCCTGTGAGCACTTGCGCTATCAATCTATGATCTTCGACTTCTTCATTTATGGATCCAAGACTATCTGCTAGATCCTTCATTTTAGTGACGTAGTCACTGATGCTTTGACTCGGCTTCTTTTTGAATGTTGTGAACTCGGACCATAGGCTGGCTTTCCTAGCTTTCGTAGTATTTTGGAAGTGATCTTCCAATGCACTCCATATGTCCTCTGCTTTCTCCAGACCTCTAATGTGCGGTAGCAGATGATCTGAAACAGTCTTGTAGATGTAGGCTCTTGCCGTTGCATCTTTCTTTTGCCACAGCTTCAAGGCTTCTATCTCTTCCTTTTCTGGTTGGCTATCATCTTCAAAAATTGGTTTCTTTTCTTCTCCGGTCACGTACATCATTAAGTCCTTACTCATAAGTAAGGCTTCCATGCGCATTACCCATGCGGGATAATTATCTCTGTCCAGTTTATCAATTTGGACATGATCTGCCATGATCTTCTTCCTCTCGTGGAATGATCCGGCTCTTACACCGATTCTTGGAAAACTAACCTGCTCTGATACCAATTGTTGGCGAAAACTTCAGCGCTAATGCCACTGTTGCGGAATTACTTTCGCCCTCAAGGTGGGTTTCGCGACAAAGCTTGAACTCTGTCAGGCCTGCGGAAATCGTCGCGCCACCGTAGTAGAATGCTAAACTAGAGTGATTCAGAACACCTCTGTAATCAACAGTAGCTCAGCCTAATTAACGTTGCCTTAACTGTGTTATCCTGCGACACAAGTTCCACCGGAACTTCACCAGACTGTCACTGGACTGACACCGTAGTCGTACCGGAACTTCACTGAAATGAACTGCTACTTTGGTTATAATTACTTCAAGTGAACATACAAGAAGTAAGAAAGTGATTCGTGAGCTTTCTCCACTTAATAAACTCTTCTGAAAGTTTAAGAAAAAACTTCACAGTTCTGAAGTGCTACTTTCCGGTTAACTTTTGTACTGTGTGTACATCTCCATTCCACCGGAAACTGTGACCAGCTTAAAGTAGAGACGTCTAGCTACAAGATGAGCTATCTCTCATACAAAGCTTCGAACTCTGCTACGAGTTATACTTCGTTGTTCTACCGAAGAACTTGTTTTCTGAGAAACTATAATTGACCAGAAATTACTGAGATATGCTTACTGAGTAAACTATTATTCATCGAAACATGCGTTTACAGAGAAGGTACTGAAGCACGTTTAGTAACGAATCGTATGATAAACAAAGCTTCCTACCGTAACACAAAAATAGCTTCAGATTAAGTAAAGATTACGCGCAGACATCCACATGAACATGTGTTTTCGATTAGAGAGGATGTGTACAAGTAAGCTTGGCCTCTTCTCGCTCAAGCTACAGAAACTCTCCTACAGTGAGTAGTTTCTTATTACCATCTCTCTTCAGATGAAAAAACCCGACACTTCAGGCTTGTGTTATTCATCTATACATACGCGATCTATGGCGTCTTCTGAGAACTTCTAACTCTCGCTTCACTCATACACGATCTATGGCGTCTTCTCTCTTCCTTCTCTATATCTGTATCGAGTTCTTCAATCTTGCTGTATATATATACACTTTCCTTTGGCGCTCCTCTGCGCTGTCACTCTTCAATTCATGTTATGCGCGCCTTACGCGCCCGCCGCGGTTAATTGCTCTGTTATGCACACACCGCGCAATAACTTTGCATACTGTACACCTGTGCACTGATTTTTCAGAAGATTCTGTTTCTCTCTTTGTCTGTTGCGTCAAATTCGTGAGTGTTTCCTTAACATGTAGGTGTGTATGTGAGTGTATATATGTGTGTATATGTGTATGTGGGTGTGTATGTGGGTATGTATGTATGTGTATGCATGTATGTATGTATTTATGCATATGCATGTGCATTGTGTATGTGTGTTTCTCTATGTGTGTGTATGTATATGTGGGTGTATGTATATGTGTGTGTATGTATATGCGTGTGTATGTGTGTATGCATATGTATGTATAGTGTGTGTGTGTGTGTGTATGTGTGTTGTGTATGCATGTGTGTGTATGTATGTATATGTATGTGTAGTGTGTGTATGTGTGTTGTGTATGCATGTGTGTATGTATACATGTGAGCATATATATGTATGTGTAAGTATACGTATGTGTATGTGTATATGTGTATATTTGTATATGTGTATATGTGTATGTATATATGTATATGTGTGTCTATGTGTGTGTATGTATGTGTAAGTATCTATATGTGTATGCGCATGTGTGTGACTATGTGTGGGTATGTATGTGTAAGTATCTATATGTGTATGGGTATCTCTGGATGTGTATGCATGTATGTATGTATCTATTCATATGCATGTGCATTGTGTATGCATATGTATGTATGTGTGTGTATGTGTGTGTCTCTATGTGTGTGTATGTGTGTGTATGTGTATGTGTGTATGTATATGTGGGTGTATGTATCTACATGTGTGTATGTATATGTGTGTGTATGTGTGTGTATGCATATGTATGTATAGTGTGTATATATGTGTATATGTATACATGTTATATACATGTGTATGTGTGTGTATACATGTGTATGTGTGTGCATACATGTATGTATGTGTGTGTATACATGTGTATGTATGTGTATGCATATGTATGTATAGTGTGTATATGTGCATTTTTATATGTGTATGTGTGTATGTTTGTGTGTATGCATGTGTATGTGTGCGTCTCTATGTGTGTGTGTGTATGTATATGTGTGTGTCTCTATGTGTGTGTATGTGTATGTGGTTGTATGTATATGTGTATGTCTGTGTGCATATGTATGTATAGTGGGTGTATGTGTATTTTGTATGCATGTGTGTGTGTATGTATGCATGTGTGTGTATGTATCCATATGTATGTATAGTGTATGTGTGTTGTGCATGCATGTGTGTGTATGTATGCATGTGTGTATGTATGCATGTGTGTATGTATGCATGTGTGTGTATGTATGCATGTGTGTGTATGTATGTATGTGAGTGTATGTATGCATGTGATTTGTGTATGTGTGTATATGTATGTATGCATGTAAGTGTATGTATGCATGTGAGTTTATATGTGTATCTACTTGTGTGTATGTATGTGTAAGTATATGTATGTGTATGTGTATATGCGTATGTGTGTGTATGCATATGTGTGTTTATGTGCTTTTGTTTATGTGCTTGTGTTTATGTGCTTGTGTTGATGTATGTATACATATGCATGTGTGTATGTATGCATACATATGCATGTGTGTATGTATGTATACATATGCATGTGTCTCTGTACGATGTGAGTATGTATGCACATGTGTGTGTTTGTATATGTTTGTGTATGTATGTGTGTGTGTGTATAGATGTGTGTGTTTGCATGTGTTTGCATGTGTTTGTATGTGTGTGTATGCATGTGTTTGTGTGTATATGTGCATATGTGTGTATCTATGTGTGTGTATGCATATGTGTGTATGTATGTGCAAGTCGGTGTATACATGTGTCTATGAATGTATCAATATGCATGTGTATGCATGTGTGTGTATGCATATGAGTGTATGTGTGTGTGTCTATGTATATATATGTATATTTGAAAGTATCTATATGTGTATATGTATGTGTATGTGCATATGTGTATGTGTATGTGCATATGTGTATGTGTGTGTATGCGTGTGTATGCATATGTGTGTATTTGTGTATGTGTGTATATATGTGTGTATATGAGTATATGTGTGTATGTGTGTGTATGCATATGTCTGTATGTAAGTGCATGTGTGTGTATGCATGTGTCTATGTATGTATGCATATGCATGTGTATGCATGTGTGTGTATGTATGCATGTGAATGTATGTGTGTGTGTCTATGTGCATGTATATATATGTGCAAGTATCTATATGTGTACGTGTATGTGTGTATTCATATGTTTGTGTATGATTTTGTGTGTATATATGTGTATGTATGTGTGTGTATGTGTATATATGTGCATGTGTGTGTATGCATATGTGTGTATGTATGTGCATGTGTGTGTATGAATATGTGTGTATGTATGTACATGTACCTTTGCTCATTCGGTTGCTCCTTTGCTCATTCAATCATTTCTTCACTCATTCAATCACTCTTTCACTCATTCAGTTGCTTCTTTGCTCATTCACTCTTGCTCTCTCACTTGATCCTTGCACAAATTGCCAAGAGAAATCAAATCTTTTTTTTCAATTCCCAGTGCATCACTTATGCGACGGAAAACCATCACATTGGGTTTTTCACCATTGCTAGGATCATCACTAAGCTTCGATGCTCTTAGTGACGGTAGTTATAAGCATCACAAAAGTGATGCTTTACATTGCTTATGCGCAATGTGACGCTCCCAATTAATTTTTCTTATATTTCTTTTTGGGCATCACTTATGTGATGCTTTCAAACATGAGCATCGCATAAGCGATGTTCTCCACTTCCTTTTTTCAATTGGTGGCATCACTATGCCCCCTTTATTCTTGTAGTGAAGTAGTACATTAGTAGATGCAGCAACAATATGTAAATTCATTGAAAGGGCAATCAATGCATGAGCTTGAGCATCATTTTCATCCCATTTAAGTTTCTCTTCATAGGTTACAAAGGCAAAGTCATTGTATTTGAGGAAGAACATGAATATATGACAATGGGTTGCATAGTAGAAAAACCATCGGGTTGCTTGCCAATATCCACCACTATGTCCCATAATTTCTTTGCAACAAGTACATGCTTCATCATTTAAGATTGTATTTTATAGTTGCTACCATCAATCTCATCCTCATCTTGAAATATGCCAAAAAAATCATTATTTCTTTCCATTGTGTCAAAGAACTCAAAAGTAGCAAGATATGAACTTCAACCAAAGCTGAAATGCAGATCATAGTTTGTAACTCTAATGGCATTTGTAATTGTACAAATGGCTCCAAAATGGGGGTGATACCCAAATAGATTTGATGGAAATTTTCTATGAGTGTTGAAACTTTACATCTACACTCCAAAACTGATTTGCATTATGAAAAATGCATGTGTCATCAGATGCAAAGATCAAACTGTAGAAGGAGTTGAACTTGCTCAGATAACAATGTCAGAGGTTTGAGAAAGTAAGGAAGGACAAATAGAATTACACACAAAAGCAAACAATGAGATCAATCCACAAAGACAGGTGATGGCTAGAAGAGCTTTCTATTAATAGATGATGAACAATGATTAATAGTATGAGAATGAGGGAAGTGATAGTTATAATTGAATCCCTAAGTAGTATGTATTGTTAAAAGTCAAGCTTCAAGCTAAAACTTAGTGGGAGATCAATCATGGTCATGTGGATCAATCAAATAAAGCCAAACACCATGAGATTCAATCAAGAAAAGTCATTCAACCACTCCCCAAGTCATCTCAACTAAATCCTCCAAGTTAGCAGGCTGATTTGGAAAAGTCATTCCTAGATTCTAGGGGCACACTCCTCACTATAAAAGGATCATGTATCCTGACTTTGTTTGGGCCATCTTCTTGGATTTTTAGCTAATTTAAAGTGAGAACTAAGTTTTGGAGTTGTGATAAGCAAGCCCCTTTCTTAAACCAGCCCCTTTCTTGCTTGTTTGTTTTCTTTGAGTAGGTGCGGAGGCAATGTTGCAACTCTCTACCCCTGAGTTGTTATCATTGATCCTCCCTCCTTATGTATCCATTTGATTTAATTCTTGAACCATTGGATAACTATTAGAGTCTCTGTTATGTCCACCAATTCTCTGGAGCATTCTTTTGAGTATTCTAGGAGCAACATTCCTTTTAGTGAAGTTGGGTGATTGATATCTCTCTCTGTGTGTATGCTCTAATGGAAATATTTTGTTGTCTATTGTAAGGGCTGTTTCTCCTTCTCTATTTATTCAATTTCTATAGATTTTGTGTCGTTGGGTATCTATGCAAGGTCTCTAACTTCAACCAAATTTTGAGATTCATTTTCTATTTACTCTTTGAGAAATGCCTGCTGGAGTGATGTGAGGTCTCTATTTGACTAGCAGCTATGAGCACTCAACTAGCTCATGTTGTAGACATTGTTTCTCTTTGTGTAAGCATCCATTTGGATTGAAATTTGTTTTGTTGGAAAGCATTTGGTATCTACTACAAGTTTGCAAAAGCGCACTAGAGTTCTCTGCATATGCCTTGAGAAAGAGCATTTTTGGTGTGTAGAGTTCAAAGAAGGATACTTGTGGAGGTCATTCATGCTTCATCATTGCATAGGGGTTGAGATACTTCCCCCATCAGTGGTATTAGAGAATTTTTGAATCTTGGAGGCATCAAATACAAGCGATAAAACCTCTTGGAAATGTTGGTTGAAGATTTGCATCACCAAAATCTTATTGGAGGTAGCTCACATCCAAGGGGAGCTATTCGACTCAAATTTTCAAGAGTGCAAGGTGTCCATCTAAGGAAGGATTTGTATTAAGGAAACTTCAAAGACTCATTTACATTTTTCACACATTGGATCATTAGCCAAAGGCTAGAGAAAGTAGCAAAGACCAGAGATGGGAGACTTCAACACTCAAATTGAAAAGCTAGACAAGGGGAACTATCAACCATGGAGATATAGGGTCTCCAACTACCTTATGGGCAAGGGCCTTAGGGGATTGATTAGTGGAAGTGATCCAAGACCTACTTTGGATGATAGTGAAGAGCCTTTAGGGAATGGAATGAAAGAGACAAGAGGTTTATCTTTATCCTTTCCCAACACATTAGCAATAGCATGATCAGCCATATTCAAGACTTGGATTTAAGCATAAAGGTATGGGAGACACTTGAGAGGCTTTATTCAACAAGCACCAAATCAAGAAAGATACAACTCAAGAATGAGCTCAACAACCTTGGAAGAGCTCAGGGAGTATCATAAATGACTACATACTTAAGGTCAGGGAATTGTCAGATGCATTGGGATCCATTGGAAGCCATGTAGATGATGATGATCTTGTGGCTTATACTCTCAATGGTTTGAGGAATGATGAGAAGTGGAAACGTTTTACCACTTCAGTATATGTAAGGGATAATCTTCCGGATTTCAAGCACTTGGTTTCTCTCACAGTCACCAAAGAGATGAACATAGGTGGAAGTTCAACTAAAAGCAAGGATGCACAAGTTTTCTATGCAGGTAATCAAAGGGGCAAAGGAAGAAGAGGAGAAGGTAGGGGCAAAGGAAGGTTTGGAGGAAGGCAAGGCCACTCAACCAATCAAGCACATGACCAATGCACCTCATCACAAAGAGGTAGAGGAAGAACAAGAGGAAGAGGAGGACAACATCAACAAAATAGGAATCAAGATGGTGAAGGATGTTACATATGTGGCAAGTTTGGCCACTATGCTAGAGATTGCTACCAAGGAGGAAATCAAAGGATCTATAATCAAGCTTCTTCATAGAAAGGTGAAGGTAACCTACAAGTTCAGAAAATGACAATCTCTTAATGGTGCACATGAATGGAAATTCAAGCAAAATAAGCTTTTCTCCTCCAAAAGGTGAAGAAAGGAAGTCTTCTAGGGTTAAGTATCCAACTCAAAGGTTTATTGATTCTTACATGGCAACTTATTATGTATATATGAACAAATTAGTAGAAGATCATGAGGCCAATTGGTATGAAGATGCAAGCAGGTACACCAAATGGAAAGAGGCAATGCAAGAAGAGATCGAAGCACTTGAGAAGAATCAAACATGGACTCTAGTGGCCAAGAACAAGAACATGAAGGTAATAGGTAATAAGTGAGTGTATAAAGTAAAGAGGAATTCAGATGCATCTATTTCTACGTTGAGAGCAATATTGATGGCCAAGGGTTTTCCACAGACCTACGGAGTGGACTTTGAATAGACATTCAGCCCCGTGGCAAAGATGAGCACAATTAGGACACTCATTGCAATGGCTACAAGCAAAGGATGGAAGCTCTTACAATTGGATATCAAGAATGCCTTGCTCAATGGAGACTTGGAGGAAGAGGTATACATGGAGCAACCACATGGGTTTGTTCCTAAAACATTTCCACATCATGTTTGTAAGTTGAAGAAAGCACTTTATGGCATAAAGCAAGCTCCAAGGGCTTGAAACCAAAGATTGGTGGACTATTTGATCAAATGTGGCTACAATCAATGCAAGGTGGATCCATCTCTCTTCATCAAACAAAGAGGAGAACTTGTATTCTACATGTGTGTGTATATAGATGGTCTTATCATAACAGGTAATGATACAAAGGGCATTGAGGAGATCAAGGCAAAGCTTGGAAAGGAGTTTAGGATCTTTGATCTTGGAGATCTTAGGTATTTTCTTCGCATTGAAGTTGTATACAAAGAAGAAGGTATTATGCTCATTCAAAGGAAATATATTTTAGACCTACTTGAGAGGTTTCGGATGCTACATTGCAAGCCTATTTCAAATCCTATGGAATTTAATGTAAAGCTAAGCTCCATTGATGAAGAACCATTAGAGGATGTAACGTTGTATTGATCTATTGTATGCTCCTTCAATTATGCCACAATAACTAGGCCCAACATAGCATATGGAGTTGGAGTGTTATCACAATTTATACATAGTCCAAGGATGCCACACTTGCAAGCCATAAGAAGACTCTTAAGATATCTCAAGGCGACTATAAATGAAGGATTGTTCTACTCATTTGATGATGATATGCAGGTCAAAGCTTACTCCGATGCAGATTGGGCTGGTTCGAAGGAAGATAGAAGGAGTACAAGTGATTACCTAGTCTTGCTAGGTAGCAAGATCATCTCATGGATTTCAAAGAAGCAACCCACAGTGGCATTATCTTCCACCAAAGCTAAGTATAGAGCTTTGGCTCAAGTCACATGTGAGCTAATGTGGATTAAGAAGTTATTTATGGAGCTTAATTTGTAGGTTTATATATATCCAATCTTTTGTGACAATATGAGTAGTATTCATCTAGCATCAAATCCTATCTATCATGCTAGAACAAAGCATATTGAAGTGCACTATCAATTCATAAGGGAAAAGGTGATCTCCAAGAAAGTTTCAGTACATCATATTGGTACCAAGGACCAAGTTTCTGACATGCTTACAAAGGCGTAGGATGGAATGAAGATTTCAAAATTCAAGCAATGCATCAACATGAAAGAGCTTAGATAAGGACGAAGAATTGAAGCTTGAGGGGGAATGTTAAAAGTCAAGCTTCAATCTAAAATCCATGGGAAATCAATCATGGACATTTGAAGCAATCAAATGAAGCCAAAAGCCATGAGATTCCATCAAGAAAAGTCACTCAACCACTCCCCAAGTCATCTCAACTAAGTCCTCCAAGTTAGGATGCTCATTTGGAAAGGTAGTTCCTAAATTCTAGGGACACACTTCTCATTATAAATGGAGCATGTAACGCAGCTTCTTTTGGGCCATCTTCTTGGTATTTTAGCTGATGTAAAGTGAGAAATAAGTTTTGGAGTTGTGATAAGAAATCCCCTTGCTTGCTTGTTTGTTTTTTTTTAGTAGGCATATCTATGTGTGTGTCGAAAATGTTGCAACTCTCTACCCCTGAGTTGTTAGCATTGGTTCTCCCTCCTTATGTATTCAGTTGATGTAATTTTTGTCTCATTGGATAGCTATTAAAATCTATGTTATGCTCACTAGTTCTCTAGATCATTCTCTCAGTAGTTTGGGAGCAAAATTTGTTTTAGTGAATTTGGGTGATTGATATCTCTCTCTATGTGTAGGCTCTAATGGAAATATTTTTTGTCTATTGTAAGATATTATTATCCTTCTCTATTTAGCAATTTTCTATGATTTTGGTGTCATTGGGTAGCTAGTATAGTTCTTTAAAGTCAATCCAATTTTGAAATTCATTCTCTAAATACGCTCTGAGAAAAGCTTTCTGGAGTGAAGTGAGGTCTCTCTTTGACTAGCAACTATGAGCATTCAACTAGCTCATGTTATAGACATTGTTTCTCTTTGTGTAAGCATCCATTTGGAGTAAAATTTTATTTTTTGGAAAGCTCTTGGTGTCTACTATAGGGTCCAAAAGCTCACTAGAGTTCTTTGCATATGCTCTGAGAAAGAGCATTTTTGGTGTGCAAAGGTCAAAGAAGGATACCTGTGGAGGTTATTCATGCTTTGTCGTTGCATAGGGGTTGAGATACTTCCCCCATCATGTACCACCGCACATGAGTATATAATTTGTATGTGGTTACATGGGGAAAAATCCTCTAACCAACACTAGAGTAAAATGGGCCCATGTATAGGGAAATGACTCACATCAAAGCTACTTGAGTGAGCATACGTGTAATAGTTCATTAGATAAAGATTGAATGATATGGACCACTTGCATCATTTAAAAATAGAAATAGGTACGTCATCAATAGCTCATTTCATAGAAATAAATGAATGAATGGAATAAAGTTACAATACATAGAGATAGAAATAGAGCATACATAGTGTTCAGCAAAACCTCCCCCCCCCCCTCCATGCACATTGAGGGATTTGTTCTAGGTTGTATGCATTTATAGGAAATTTTCGTGTATAAAAATAAAATTTTATTCGGCATAGCCCCCCCCATGCACATTGAGGGATTTGTTCTATATTCTATGCATTTATAGGAAATTTTTATGTATAAAAATAAAATTTCAAAAAATAATGTGGAAAACTAATATATTGCTTTTAAGAAGTTCATATACCTATCTATAAAAAATATGATGCAAACATTTTAGAAATAACCATAATTTCTTGAATTCTTAATCTCTCTAATATAAGGTTCTTCTTGAAAATTGTATATATATAAACTCGAATGACCATGAGATTTCCATACCTTTAATATACTAATTAAAAAACAAACCACATCAAATTCCTATTTCTGCCAAGCATATTACGGACAATATCACATGTTTACACATATAACAATTACTATTATGTGACAAATAGAATAATAAAACCGAATACCAATAATTACATAATGATAAAAAACCATTCCCTTGTTGTAGACTGTGTTTACCTTAAATTTATTATTCGTGCCTGAGTTTCAAGGTTTTAGTTTCTCTACTCAATAATAAATATAAGTGGAAATGAATATTTTAGTTGACCTTTTGATAAATCTATTATGTCAATGAAAGCCTCTAGCTATCATCAACAATAATGTCATAGTGCTTTATGAGAAGATTGAAGGAGAAAAGGTTAAAGCTTATTAATTCGTTTGAAAAGCTCATGAAGTAGTTTGCAAGAAAGGGTCCTATAGACAGTTTTAGGTCCTGTTGAGCTTGTTCTTGGCAATGTGCAAATGCACTATTTTGCTCTAGTATGATATGTAAAGCTTGTCCACAGAAACTTTATCGATTGACTTGACTAGCCTGCTCATCCCACACAACAAAAAATATCAAATATGAGTATGTATTGCATATTGGAATCCTTGTGTATGGAGAAACGTTGACCTTGTCCATTATGAACCATGTAAGAGTATGAAGATAGTTGGCGATCATCCTTTTGTAGAGAGATCATTCATTCGATCATCATATACTTAAATTTATTATATTTATAGATATCCACACTAGAACATATATTGAGCACTCTTGGTTCCACAAAAAAAAAAGGGTATTGAACCTTCAACTCTACAAAAGGGCGTTGGTATCTTCAAAACTACAAAACTCTATTAATACTTGTGGCATCAATGTCAACGCATGAAAACTCCCAATGCTGCCTTCAGACGCTACGTTAGTGTTTAACTTCCCTTACATAACAGCCTACCAATAGTATCAACATTTTGAGGTTCCCCATTGATAACATCAACACTATTCCCTATCATTAAGGCCATTATCAAAGTGCCACATTGATGCTCACAAATATCAAAATTCTGTACAAAAGAAGCACCATTCATAAAAATATCTTTTTTTTCTAAGTGAGAGGGGATGAATACCCGGAGTGGTGTCCATCCCCTCCATTATATTTATATTCAATTACATTACCAAAAGCAACAACTATATACAAAAAATTATAATTACAAAATGTCACTAATACAAAAATTGTGGGATAAGTGCACGACGGATAAATATACCCAATCACTTACACACGTGGACAATGATAGGGATGTTTCATGGGAAGTGGGATTAGCCTAGCTAATACAACCATTCATACCATCTATAGTTATTTCTTGCATAGTACCAAAAATGAAGTCCACAATAAGCCTATAGACAATCACTAAGTATAATGTAAGTACAATGGAATGGGGACAAAATAGGGATTCACTTCAAAATGCAAGAAGGAATCCATTCGACAATGCATTCAAAAGTACCTTGGAAGTACACTGAGAAAGTATACTAGAAAGCACAAAAGCACACTCAAAAGTACACTAGAATGCACCAAAAAGAGTTGAGTAGAGAACAAGGCCCATCGACTTACATGAAATAACCACGTACAATAGTCACAACCCAGAATGGGAAGGCACAAAAGGTTTCTCTGCACAGACAACCTTTTATGGTTTGACTAGTTGATAGATGGTAGTGATGGTAGAGATCGTAGAGATGATAACCAAGAAGATTGTAGAGATCCTGCTGATAGCAGTACCTTTCCATCCTATGTGTAGATAGAGGAGGAGGACATGAGCTTGTTGAAGTCACGGATGGACATATCCTTCCCTTCCATCATGAAACATTGGAGAGAACCATCTCTCATATTTTGGTCACAGGAAGGAGATACTCCATAGAGAGAGAGAGAGGGATCCATGTTGAAAGAGAAGAGAAAGGGGGAAAAGAACATGCCACATGGAAAGAGGGAAAGTACCATGGAATTTGTGCCACTTGGTACCAAGAGAGACAAATATATTTAATTTTGCATGTGAGTGAGAAGTTCCAAGAAGTGAAAAGGGGAGGTAGAGATGCACAAAGATAGAACATATTAGAACATGTTAGATAGGAAGCTACATCAGAACCAGGATACATCATAACCATGATGACCTAATACAAGGGAGCTTGGGAGGACCACCCACCAAAATTCCATAAGGTGATACAAAATGAAACAATCCAAGGGGATGGGGGGGGGGGGGGGCTTCATAGAAAAATGCCAAGAGGCTATACAAAATGGAGAAGTCCTCATACATAATACTAGTACCCAAAACATCTAGGTGAGGGGGGGAATTGCATGATGGGACTATCTAAAGCAAGGGTCCAAACTCTAGAAGCTCGTAGAGGATAACATCAAGGGTCCACCTAGGGAGGAGAGGTGCCCTTGGTGGATGGAGAGATGGAGGGTAAGAAAAGTAGAGGTGCCAAGGATAAGGGGGCAATCATGGAGGTTGGTGCTATGGAAGGTGGTGGTACTACAGAGAGCGTTGCCATCAAGAAAGGGATGGAAACCAAAAGGAAGAAAGGGGATGGAGCAAGAATTCTAGATAAGAGGATTGAAAAGACAATATCACCATAGAAGTCAAGCTAAGCATGCAATTGTTGACACACATAGATACAACAAGTGTCAAAGGTATTGCATGTGTGGATGGTCTCCAAATCATGAGAGATATCCTCAAAAAACTCCATAGTGGTGTCTCCTCCACCATCAAAGGGAGCACGTGTTACCATTCATGTCCATGTGAAAGGCCAAATGGCCACCGGACCCTTCTTTGTATATGTTCTTTAATAAAACATATAGTGGCCTGGTCAGTCATAGACTATAAGTTCGACCGCATTTGTAAGACCTAAGAAGTCTGATTTATGCTCCCTGTGTATTGTGATGTTATGCATATTTTGTAGCCTCTATGCGGAGTACTATGTGCAACCCTAGGAGCTTGGAATTCTAGTTTGAGGACATCATGCTGGAGCTCTCGAGAAGGAGGGCACACTGTGGTGTATCACCATCAAAATACTCCACTAGTATTAAAGCAGTTCGATGCAAAAGCTTTGTTCCTTTTGTGCAATCAAAGCGAGCACCCCCCGGATTTCTCCAAGGCTTATGACTAAGGCAACGACCAGGGCATAGACCTTGGCATACCTTGTCATCTGAGTCACCGAAGTCACCATTAGTGCCATTGGCTGTGCGCGAGGGGGGACCTCAATGATCAAGGAAGATATAGGTCCCCAGTACTTCTCGAGAGATCACCCATCCCACTATTGTTCCCCCTAGAGCTCGCTTAACTGTGGCAATCTCTTGCCACTAAGCTACACTCTTGCGGTGTCTGAAGAAGGGGAAAGACTAAGGTTAAGATTACCTTGAACATGTTTTGGTCCCTCAAAGCTTCATTCTTTGCTTCCAAAGCCTATTTTTGAAGCATTTTTGGGTGTCTTTTGGAGCAATTTTGGAGTGCTTTCGCACGTAGTTCTCATCATACGAGTCTAAGAACATCAAGAACAGTGTTCTTTGTACTTCTCTGACAGTAGATATCAACCTTTGGGGCTGTGTTTTCAGCCACACTTGTAAAACTATAAGTTTATCAAAAGGTTTTCAGTTTTGGTGGGAGCAACCACTGCAAATTTATGCAGGTTTTTGAGCCTCAAACATCAGAGTTGACAGACACTTGAAGGTGTTGTTGGTTAGTTCTTGGGCTATGCATTCAACCTTTTTCGTATCATTTTCTTGCATATATTGAGCACATACACACCATGTACGCTTCTATGGATATTGCTTATGTACATCCATGTGGTCATTGATATAGCGATTATGTCTTTTGCATAAAGCCTTTTATGTTTTGATAAAGAGGGTCCTGGTGAGGTTTTCTTAACTGGTAGACACCCAAATGTCGGGGTCTCTTTGGTGATGTAGGTGGAAGATTTACCCAGCCTCCCCATAGGAGATGTATGATGGTTGTTCATAGGTGCTCGATAAGCCTAGTGGGCTTCTATTGGGTAACTGATTATATGCACTGGAGTTAGTGATTCACTATGCAGATAAACATGTCAGTACTTGTAGTTTTATGATATTTTGACACTAGTCATATGCTCATTTTGCAGAGCAGACTTTGGCAAAATTTTTCCAGATTTTTTTGGTTTTGTCAATTATACAGTGGTCGATTTACTCTTTGATACACTTATTCATTGTTGTTCGGACTCTTCTAGCTCTGTTATCATTCTATTCAGGTCTCTATCATCATGGCATTAGAGGTCTCAGGCACATCTGGTGGATCAAGGTCTAGTGTGAGTGTTCCGAGGAGGATCTATAACTTGCAAGGCAAAGACCATTTTGAGATCCGAAAATTTGATGGCACAAACTTTGCTCCATGGAGGAATTAGATTAAAGATGTGTTGATTCAAAGGAGGCAATGGAAGCTAGTAAATGGGATTTCAAAGAAGTCTATTGACATGGACGAAGATGATTGGGATGAGTTAGATGAAATGGCTAGGTCTACCATTCGGTTGCACCTAGCAGATAATGTTTACTTTATAGTATTAGACTATGAAAGTGCAGAGGAGCTTTGGAAGAAGTTATGCAATACATATCAAAAAGAGACGACATTAAATAAAGTGTATTTGATGAGAAAATTATATGACCTTTGCATGAAGGACATAGATAGTGTTGTTGCTCATCTAAATGATTTTGATGCTATATTCTCCCAGTTACAAGCTCAAAAAATCGACATGGATAATGAAATGAAAGCAATATTATTGTTATGCACCTTGCCATCATCATGGGATAAGGTTTGCATAGCTATTAGCAATAGTGCACGTGGTGGTAAACTCGTCTATGATGATATATGTGGAGCACTCTTGAGTGAGGCGGTTCATAGAAAATCTATGGTTGGCACTCAGAGTGGAGATGCATATAATGTTCATGATTCGTACCAAGGAAAGAATCATCAACGTGGCAGGAGCAAGAACAACGAAAAGAATTGTCAACAAAATAAGAGTAGAAGTAAATCAAGGAAGAGGGATATCGAATGCAATTCTTGTAATAAGAAAGGACGCATGAAGAAAGATTGTTATGCATTAAAGAATGCTAAAGGTAAAGCAGAGAATGTTGATGGGCATGTTAAACAATTACCTGCACCATCTACTTTGACTGTGAAGATTGAAGAAATTAATGCTATTTTTTATGATGTTGATGTGTTGACACTTGATAGTAGTGTGCCAACTGAGACTCTTATGGCTGATTCTCTTTCCCACACCTGGTGTTAGATTCTGGTGCTTCTTTCCATATGACACCACATAGAGAATGGTTCTCTAATTATGCAACAAAATCTCTTGGTACTGTGAGACTTGATGACTCTTATGAGTGTGACATTGTGGGGATTGGAGATGTGGTTGTGCAGTTCATTGATGGTTTACTATGCATAATGTACGCCATGTAACTCAGTTATCATGCAGTTTGATGTCAATTGGTCAACTTGATGACCTTGGTTACAAGGTGGTCTTCTATGCTGAGTCCTTTTGTATATCAAAGGGCAATATGGTTATTGCAATAGGAAGCAAAGTTGGCTCACTTTATACTTTATTTGTATCACAAAAACAACACTTGTTAGCTCTTACTGAACAAACTATGCCTTGTATTTGGCATGGTCGTTTGGGCCACATATCTCGTAGTGGAATGGAAAATCTTTCTCATTTTGACTAATTACCTATGTTATCTTTCTCTGATTTTTTATTTTCTGAGCATTGTCAATATAGAAAGCAAACCAAAAATGTGCATAGAACGCACATTGACTCTTCAATTCAGCCTTTAGATCTTGTTCATACAGATGTGTGTGGTCCTATGCCCATCAGGTCCTTAGGTGATTCTCTTTACTTTGTCACTTTCATAGATGATGCTACTAGAAAATTTTGGGTATATCCTATCAAATCGAAGGATGAGGTATTCCCTACTTTTAGAAAATGGCTTGCTTCACTTGAGACTTAGAAAGGAACTAAGCTTAAGGCTTTACATTCAAATAATGGGGGTGAGTATACGTCACATGAATTCAACCTTTTCTGTCAGTCTAGAGGGATTTGTAGAGATTCATAGCTCCTTATATCCTATTACAAAATGTTGTAGTTGAAAGGATGAATAGAAGTATTCAAGATAGAGTAGTTTCTATGTTGCATCATGCAAACCTCTCACAAGGCTTTTGGGCAGAAGCAGTATTGACTACAATTCATGTGATTCACCTTTCACCTAGTACTACCAAAGGTCTGAAAGTGGCACTAGAGTTATGGATAGGGAAGCCACCATACTATGATCATCTTTGAGTTTTTGGGTGTGAAGCATATGTTCATATACCCAAGAATCTTAGACAAAAGCTGGACCCTAAGTCAAAGAAATGCATTTTTCTTGGATATGGTCGAGAAGGACAATTTGGATATCGCATATGGGATCCTAAAACACAGTTAGTGATCAGAAGTAGTGATGTCATTTTCAATGAGTCTAAGATGCATAAACAGCCCATTAAGGAGGTTGAATTGAGAAAAGTGGTGTTTGTGGATACTAGTCCTCTAGTTAGCATGCATAAAGATGTTGCGCATAGGGACGTTCAAGAGAATGTTCAATCAGATCAATCTGCACATGTTCTTGTTCAACAACCATTAAGATGCTCTATACGTGTCTCATATCCACTTGATAGATATGTTTCCGGTTTAGATTTTGTTATGCTAACAGATGCGAGTGAGCCTTCTTTCTACAAAGAGGCTATACAATGAGAGGATCATGTCAATTGGGAGTGTGCCATGAAGAGTGAGTTGGATTCTACTCACAAGAATGGTACTTGGGATTTAGTACCTTTGCCAAAGGGCAGGAAAGCTTTACCATCTAAATGGGTATATAAGGTGAAATTCACATCAGAGAGTTCTTCTCCAAAGTATAAAGCACCACTTGTTGCAAAGGGTTTAAAGCAACAACATGGTGTTGATTTTGAAGAAATCTTCTCTCCAATGGTCAAGATGACTACCCTGCACGTGTTGCTTGGATTCGTTGCAATGGAGGACTTAGAGCTAGTCCAAATGGATGTGAAAACTGCTTTCTTGCATGGAGATCTTATAGATGAGATCTATATGGAACAACCAAAGGGTTATGTAGTCCTTGGCAAGGAAAGTCTAGTTTGTAAGCCCAAGAAGAGCTTGTATGGACTGAAACAGTCCTCTAGACAATGGTACCAAAAGTTTGATGCTTTTCTAAAGTCTCAAGGCTATTCTCAAAGCAATGAAAATCATTGTCTCTACACAAAGAGATGCTCAAATGGAAGCTTGATATGCTTGATACTTTATGTCGATGATATGTTGATTTCTGGGAAGTCCTCTTATGATTTGTAAATTCTTAAAAAGAAGTTGACTCAAAAATTTGATATGACGGATTTGGGGGATGTCAAACATATTCTTGGCATGCGCATTACTTGTGATAGGAGTCAAAGATGCATATACTTGTCTCAAAGTGAGTACATATCCAAAGTACTTCACACATTCAATATGTAGGGTGGAAAGGCATTGAGTACACCTTTACCCACATATGTGAAACTGAGCAAGGATGATTGCCCCAAATCAGATGAGGAAAAGGAATTCATGACCAAAATTCCCTATCAGTCTTCTATTGGTAGTCTCATGTATGCTATGGTAGCTATGAGACCAAAAATTGCATTTGTAGTGGGAGTTGTGAGCATATGTATGTCTAATCCTAGCAAGAAACGTTGGGAAGTGGTCAAGATGATTTTGAGATAATTGAATGGCACTAAGGACAAGTGTCTATGCTTAGGTAAAGGGAAAGCATCCATTATTGGTTACATAGATTATGACTATGCTATTTGTGTAGACAATCATAAGTCTACATCAGGACTGTAGAGCTGTGAAGGAAAGGAATCATCGTGCGTTGTTGGATCGAGACATAGTGGTGCCTCCAAGCAGAAGAAAAGGAGGGAGGAGTCTATCCGAATAAGGGACAGGATGGTAGAGCTGTGAAGGAAAGGAATCATCGTGCGCTGCTGGATCAAGACATAGTGGTGCCTCCAAGCAGAAGAAAAAGGAGGGAGGAGTCTGCAACCATAGGAGCTGGTGCGTGAAGGACAAATTACAGGTTGGAGAATGGGTTTTCCTCTACTCACCTATGAGTCATAGCAGAACGGTTCTCAGCTGCGAAAATTCCAAGAACCACTCAGATTATTGAAGTTCATGCTTCCCCAGAGTTTCTTTTCCTAGAATGGTCACGTATGTCAATCTTTGCATTCATTTAGTGCTGTTGATCTCTAGATTATATGAGAACTTTATTATTTACATCTTATTTACTGTTCTAATAAGGTGCATATTGTAGTTGTATCATCACGATTATAATCCTTGTGATGATAT
This sequence comes from Ceratopteris richardii, assembly GCA_020310875.1. Classification (NCBI taxonomy): domain Eukaryota; kingdom Viridiplantae; phylum Streptophyta; class Polypodiopsida; order Polypodiales; family Pteridaceae; genus Ceratopteris; species Ceratopteris richardii. The sequence continues at coordinate 134,544,782 of CM035430.1, read as the reverse complement.
TTTACCTGTGATGTCAAAAATTTCAATGCTTTATGATTTGGAAAGAACTAGGCATGCCTCTTCATGATCATCATAACGTTGTAATTTAGTAATGAACATCTGCACAAGTATTTGTTTGTTGATGCTTTGTACAGGAATTGACAACCTGGAAAAAAATATTAAGTTCCTTGTCTGACGAAGATGAAGTTCATCTGACATCCGCCTACCCTCTGACATCATTTTGACAATCTTTCGATGCCAATATACTTACATATGACAAACAACATGGATTTTTGACTTTGAGATCCGACTGTAAGCATGATATACAATTCTTCTGCAACTGAAGTTTACATGATGATTAAGAAGCACTTGATTTTAATCTGGCTAATCAGTAATTTGATGGCATTTTGTTCCGACATTAGCAACCACCTACAGCACTTTGCTATTTCGTAAGTTCTTCTACAGATTTCTGACATGCTGAATTCGCTTTTATATGCTAAGATAACCATCAGCAATGCTCTCAATTCTGGAGTTGCGCAATGACAACTAACCGTTACTGATCTTTTCTTATTCATCTCCGTCACGACAATATTGCTAGAGATCATCATTGTCTGAATCTTCATACTTGTTTTCGGGTCTTGAAAAAAATCTATGAGCATTTGAAATTGTTGGGGGATTCTTTGACAAGAAGGAGTTTGAGGGTTTGTAGGAGAAAATGAAAAGACCAAAAGAGAAAATACACCTTGGAAGTTTCTGCCGTTTGATTACAGTAAGAAAAGTACAATGTTTGAAATACAAGATACACCAATACCTCTGTGCACAATCCCACAGAGTGCCCAATTACAAAATATCCAATATCCCAATGTCCTCTTGCTGCCGACCTCCTCTGCAACAGACCTCCACCTGCTTCAAGCTTCTCCTTGTGCACACCTTGCACCAAGCTTCCACAAAGGGGGAGGAGTGAATACCTGTTGTCGGCAAGCGTACACTGCCAAAGGACCTTGAGATACTTGGGGGAACTATAGCTTAGCACTTCTCTGCACCAAAATCCTTGGTCACTCTCTATGCACCTTGCACTTCCACTTCTGTGCGACGTACTCTGGTGACTCTTGCACTCCTCTCTCTTGCTCCACTTAGCCTATGCTCTCTTGCTTACTCTAACCTTGGTCCAAGAATGGCCCTTCCTTGATTTGAGTGTGTCGATCACGTACGCTCCTAACTGCAAGTGAATCTTGGTGCTCACTTTGATGTTCCAAGATTGCTCTCACAAGTGGCAGCCAACTACTCACTGTTTTGTCCTGTAGTGACTTTAGTCTAAAACCAAAAATTTTAATGGGGGGCCATTCTTTCACCTGTGCGTACACTTTTGCCGCTTCACATGCCTTCACATTTCCTTTTAATTTTTCACTTTTGCACATAAGGGGGGTTCACCTGAACCTTCCAAAACACTTTAAAACACACTTTGAACTTGGGGCAATTAGAGAAAATACCTCTGCAACCTGCAACCCACTTTCTCCGATTTACCCTTTGTGGACAATTACTTATGCACCACCTGTGCACTTTGACACCTGCACTTTGACTTTGCACCTATTGACTTTGACCTTTGACCTTGTAGACTTTGACCAGTTGACTTTGACCGTTGACTTTGACTGCAGTTGACTTTGACCAACATGACTTTTATGGGCTCAACAGTTGCCCACCACCTAATGTGCTCTCCGTCCCGGAGAGCTATAGCTAAAACTTTGAAGAGCCGCAAAACTTGAATAGGACATCTGAGCAGCAACCAATTCCACCAAAAGCAGGAGAGACAAGCACCAGAGAAGAACCAAAATTGGGATTTTGGAATGGAAAAGCAAAAAGGGGGGCAATGGGAGGGTAGAAAGGAAGAGGAAGGGAGGGCTGAGGGTGCGAAGATGGATGGGGTAGGGAGGGGAAGGGATGTGGCTGGGCATATTGGTAAAGGGAGGGATTGGGAGTAGGAATCAGGGGTCGGGAGGAGGCTAAAATGATCAACCCGGAGGGCTACAGAGGGTACATATGGGAGATTATTAAACATAAGGTAAGACAAGGTGAGAATAGACAATTTGGACAATGTTGTGAAATAAAAACATGTGAGAAAGGTGTTCAAAACATGTGGTTTCAGACCAAAAGTCATACAAAAAGTGGGAAATTGTAAAAAGAAAGTCAAAAACTGAGTTCATAGGTGCCAAAAAACATGAAAATGACTCCATTTTTGTAAAAAACGGCCAACCGAGGCACAATCCAGAGCCAAAAGCTTTGAGCCATGAAAATTAAAAAAAAAATAAATAAATAAATAAATAAAAAAAATAAAGTAAAATAAAATAAAAAAATGATCGCCTTTTTTTTTTTTTTTCAACGCTGAGACAGAATTAATAAAAAAGAAAATAAAATAAATAAGAAAATAAAATAAAATAAATAAAAAATAAAAAATAATAAAAAGAAAAAATAATCGAAATAAAAAAAAAAAATAATAAAAAAAAAAAAAAAAGAAGAATAAAATAAAATAAAATAAAATGAAAAAGGGGGGGGGGGGGGGGGGGGGGGGGGGGGGGGGGGGGGGGGGAGGGGGGGCTGTCAGAACGGGGGGGGGGGGGGGGGGGGGGGGGGGGGGGGGGGGGGTGGTCGGTGGGTCGGTGGGGGGGGGGGGGGGGCGCGGGGGGGCGGGCGGGCGGGCGGGCGGGCGGGCGGGCGGGGGGGCGGGCGGGCGGGCGGGCGGGGGGGCGGGTGGGCGGGCGGGCGGCGGGCGGGAGGGGGGGGGGGGGGAGGGGGGAGGGGGGGGGGGGGGGGGGGGGGAGGAAGGGGGGGGGGGGGGGAGGGGGGGGGGGGGAGGGGGGGGGGGAGGGGGGGGGGGGGGGGGGGGGAGGGGGGGGGGAAGGGGGGGGGAAGGGGGGGGGAGGGGGGGGGGGGGGGGGGGGGGAGGGGGGGGGGGGGGGGGGGGGGGGGGGGGGGGGGGGGGGGGGGGGGGGGGGAGGGGGGGGGAAGGGGGGGGGAAGGGGGGGGAGGGGGGGGGGGGGGGGGGGGGAGGGGGGGGGGGGGGAGGGGGGGGGGGGGGGAGGGGGGGGTGGGAGGGGGGGGGAGGGGGGGGGAGGGGGGGGGGCTGGGGGGATTTTTTTTTTTTTTTTTTTTTTTTTTTTTTTTGGGAACCCGCAAATTCCCTAGGGGGCTTTTTTTTTTTTTTTTTTTTTTTTTTTGAAATAGCCCAATTTAGAGAAAAATCAAGGAAAAATCTGAAAAAAATGCCAAAAATTGGCCAAAAAATTCTAAAAAAATTCTGAAAAAATTCTGATGAAATTTTCTACATGTTGAGCCTAAAATCCTTCATCAAACCACAGAGACCCTCCATTTATTCCTCAAATTGGGCAATAAAAAGACACATGAAAAAGGCGAAAATACTAGAAAAAGTCCAAAAAAATGCCTGAAAAAATCTGAAAAAATTTCTAAAAAATTCAAAAATTTGTGCCTTTGCAAAGTGGATGAAATGACTGCTAAATTTGCTAAAACCTCAAGAAACAAGCATGAAATGGATAAGAAAACTACTAAAACTTAAGTAAAAATGACGAGAAAAGACTATGTACAACCTGGACAATTTTTGCAAGTTCCAGGTGATCCATAAAACTTCAGTTGGCTTGATAATAGGCCTTGAGCCTTGTATTGTTGACTGAGAGAGACTCCTCCATAATCTGCATTTGTACTGCACTTCATTGCTTTAGTCTTCTCCTGGGGCACCCTGGCCATCTGAGAGGGGTACCCTAAATCCTTCATTAGAATGTTATCTCCTCCAGCAACTTTATGATATGATTTGCAAAATTTTAATTTTACTACTCCAGTTTCTTCATCCAGAGGAACCCTATGTTTCCAATTACTGGCAGTAGCAACTTCCACATTCTTGTAAAGCCCTGCACTTGCTACCATAAGAATTGAAATAACAGATGATAGCCATACCAGAATCCATAAAAAAGTGGCCATTGATATATGAATTTGAGTAGCTTTATCACTGCTGCATGTAAGGACTTTGCTTTTCTTCGCTTTGCTATGGCCTTTGACTGCTACTGTTTCAACCTGAGTGATTTCCTCTTTTTCTTCATATGCTTTTTCTATACATGAGTTTGGAAAAATTCCATAGCAGGAGGATGGGTCTTCTGCATGGAGCCAAGCCAACATGTTTTCATCTTCATATAAATCTGCTCTTTCAAATAGGTCTGCTTCTGGGTTGTCCACCACTTCTTCTTCCATACAAATACCGATTGTCTACATCATGCTAGTATTTTTCTGATTATCTGGGCCTTCTTCTAAAATTATCTGCTGCAACTCTTTTCCCTCTTGCTTTACCCACATTGTGTCCTTGCCCCAATCATGCAGCACATTGGCATGCCTTAACCAAGGTCTACCAATTAACAGTGGGAAGCTTCCTTCTACCTGTGGCAGCCTTAAAACAACAAAGTCCAAGTTAAAGATAGTACCTTGTATCCTGACTGGGACTCCAGGAACCACTCCCATAGGCCTTACTATGCTTTGGTCTGCCATTGTTACAGTGAAGTTGGCAGGTTGTGAAGGGTATAGTCCAATCTTTTTCATGGTATATTCAGGCATCAAGTTAATGCCAGAACCACCATCCACAATAACTCCTTGAAACTCATGACCTTTAATAGAAATGGTTAGCCGAGGGCTCTTGTAATCTGTGAGGGGTGCTTCCCCTACATATTTATCTTTATGCATAACAGCAGCTTTTGCCACTAAGCTTGTTGTGGACATTTCATCAATTATCTGCAAGAGTTCTGACCTGAACTTCCCATCCATCTTTATTAAATCAAAAATACTAACCTCCTTTTTCATGGACTTGAGCAGTCTGGAGGCTTCTGATTCCTTAAGAGCTTGGGCTCCATTTGACTTATCCAACTCCTCATGAGCCCTGCTGAATGCATGTCCAATGGCATCACTGGTACCTGTGCAATTTTCCTTTTGCCTTGTGTCTGCACTTGTGGTGGCTTGGTCTTCAGACACACCTTTGTCTCTGTTTAATCCATTAATCAATGATTCTTGACCCATGTCCACTGGAGCCTTCCCTTTGCTTCTTGTCTGCACAGTAAAAGAGTCAATTTCCTCTAACTGCACCACCCTGGTAGATGGTGATGGCACCTTAACTTGATTTGCCATTTCTTCTTCCTGCACGGAAATCATTTGAATGTGGGGCCCAGATGAAGAGGCTTGATTCTTAGGACAACAAATTGTGTAGTGGTCTCTGGCCTCTGGGCAGTTTCTACAAGGGGGGGCATTTTCTGGTAGGGTGCACCTACTTTGATAGTGCCCATTTCCAAAATTATCCCTCTGTCTAGGGTTATAAGTGTTACCTTGATTTTGTGCAGCCATCACATTTGTGGTTGTTGGGGGTCCTCCTTGGGTCCAGTATGTCGTTGCAGGCATTCCCCTTGATTGGCATTCATGGGCCTCATGGCCAACCTTCCTGCATAATTGGCAAGTTACACTTAACAGAGGACACTCACTTACTATATGCCCTTGTTTGCTGCACATGGAACACCAAAGACCACTCTTGATGCCCCCTCCTTTGAGCTCCTGCAACTCTTGTCGCAGCTGAGCTAATTCCTCTGCTTGGGCCTCCTCTTCCTTTTGAATCTTGAGTGCTTCAATCTCCCTTCTCAATTGAGCCACAGCAGTCTCCTCCTCTTTGTAGGGCTTATTTCTCTTTAAGCCCTCCAACTCCCTCCTCAGCTGGGTCACTGGATCCTCCATCTCTGTACCATATGTTGGTGGTGAAGAAGTTGTCCCATATTGGTGCCTTATTTGCTCCAGTCTTGTAGCCGTGGTGATGAACTCCTCTATGGAGGCTGTAGGTAGCACTAACTCTTTTATTTTGCATTGGGTGACCACAGGTAAGGGTTTGGCTAACCACTTCTTGACAAAGAAGTCGTGTGGTGGATCCGGTAGTTTAGCCATTAATGCTTTGGCCCTGGTCACGAATTCGGGGAACTTCTCTCCTGGACCCAACTTTAAGTTTTCCAATTCTTCTATAATGATCTCAGCCCTGTTGCCATGCTGAAATTGATTCTTAAAGGCCTCTTTCATCAAATCCCAAGAGGTAAAGTGATTTTCAGCAAACTGGCTAAACCACTTGTCTGCCAGTCCTTCCAATGTGGCGGGGAAGAGTATCAAGAAAGCATCTTCCCTACCCATTAGCCCCCTAGTCTTACATAATGCAAGAAATCGTCGAATGTGCTCATCTGGGTCCTCCTGGGCTAAACCCCTGAAGGAGGGAAATTTTATGTTTAATCTGGAGAGCAAGATTTCTAGGTCCACCTGTCCTGCCATGCTTCCTACCGATGAAGTCGATGAAAGTGGACTCGATGATCTTCTGTTCGTCTTTCTTCTTGTCTGCTTGCACTTGATTCTCAAGGTTTGTGACCGGGTCGCGGTCATGAGCTATTCATAGTCCACTTAAAATGAGACACTTGATAAAAGTATGTACCTTTTGGCCTACTGGAGTAATGTTGTCGACACTGGAATATTGTCCTCCAATGGCAATATATAGTCTCCTATGCTCAAATCTCCTTGGATGTCCCACCGTGCGTGCCAAATTTGTTGGGGGATTCTTTGACAAGAAGGAGTTTGAGGGTTTGTAGGAGAAAATGAAAAGACCAAAAGAGAAAATACACCTTGGAAGTTTCTGCCGTTTGATTACAGTAAGAAAAGTACAATGTTTGAAATACAAGATACACCAATACCTCTGTGCACAATCCCACAGAGTGCCCAATTACAAAATATCCAATATCCCAATGTCCTCTTGCTGCCGACCTCCTCTGCAACAGACCTCCACCTGCTTCAAGCTTCTCCTTGTGCACACCTTGCACCAAGCTTCCACAAAGGGGGAGGAGTGAATACCTGCTGTCGGCAAGCGTACACTGCCAAAGGACCTTGAGATACTTGGGGGAACTATAGCTTAGCACTTCTCTGCACCAAAATCCTTGGTCACTCTCTATGCACCTTGCACTTCCACTTCTGTGCGACGTACTCTGGTGACTCTTGCACTCCTCTCTCTTGCTCCACTTAGCCTATGCTCTCTTGCTTACTCTAACCTTGGTCCAAGAATGGCCCTTCCTTGATTTGAGTGTGTCGATCACGTACGCTCCTAACTGCAAGTGAATCTTGGTGCTCACTTTGATGTTCCAAGATTGCTCTCACAAGTGGCAGCCAACTACTCACTGTTTTGTCCTGTAGTGACTTTAGTCTAAAACCAAAAATTTTAATGGGGGGCCATTCTTTCACCTGTGCGTACACTTTTGCCGCTTCACATGCCTTCACATTTCCTTTTAATTTTTCACTTTTGCACATAAGGGGGGTTCACCTGAACCTTCCAAAACACTTTAAAACACACTTTGAACTTGGGGCAATTAGAGAAAATACCTCTGCAACCTGCAACCCACTTTCTCCGATTTACCCTTTGTGGACAATTACTTATGCACCACCTGTGCACTTTGACACCTGCACTTTGACTTTGCACCTATTGACTTTGACCTTTGACCTTGTAGACTTTGACCAGTTGACTTTGACCGTTGACTTTGACTGCAGTTGACTTTGACCAACATGACTTTTATGGGCTCAACAGAAATCTTACCAATTGTAAGCTGCATTCACAATTTGTTTGGTCATTCGGGTTATGTTAACAATGTAATTGTATCAATGAGCAGATCTCTTGGTGCAAGTGAAGTGGAAGATAGGTTTGCAATGTTTGAAATTTGACGGGAAGAAGTGTTCGCACATGGGAATTGATATTGCAATTTTGTTCAGAGATGTTTTCTTTTTGTTTTGTATAAGCTTTCTTCATCATAGGAAACAATATTGACTATAACACAAGTCGCTTCTTTATTTTTCTTTTTTTTTTTAAGAACTTAAAAGAAACTAGTAAATTTGACTTTTGGATTTAACATCTTGGGACCTTATTGGAATTGCATTGTAGCTAACGTGTATTGAGATGATAAATTAAAGAACATTGTTCAATACATGTTTGTTTTCAACTTGAAGTTCAATCATGATCTGCTTTACAATGTTATTTAGTGTTTGGATGCTTGAATCTATCATCGTTTGCAGTTATGATGTGCAAATTTGGAATCCAACTCTTGACATTTCTGACTAAATGTCAACAAATGTTAAGTCGACATTCTTCTATTAATTATGCTTTGTAATTCTGATTATACGTTTAATGAAAAGGACAAAGCTTATAATTGACTTATAACACTCATAACATTATCAGTTTTATTGGCACTAACTACATACTAGCCTTCGATTCTTTTCTCTCTAATGCTTATATTTAAACTACATTTTAAATAAATATATTAACTAGAAATTGCTTAAGTTTGATGAGGAAGATTGAACGAGTGTGATTGATTTATAGTTTGCGAGGACTTTCGATTTATGTTTTCAAAGCTCTTAATTATATATCAAGTCTTTGATTTTGAACCAATTATTCTCCTAAGTTGATATTTATGTCTTTGAGCGTCCACCATACCTGAGATCGCTCCAAGCACCCGGCGTGTGTCGTAATTCCAGCGGTTGGCTTGATCCACCAGTCATCGTTTTCGCTCCCACAACGTGAGTATCATAACAACCAGCCCAATCACTATCTGTAAAAGCATGCAAGCATGGCTGAACATCTCTGCCATAAAAGAGACCTAAGCTCAAAGTGCCTCTGAGATATCTAAACACACATTTTACCACTTGCCAATGCTTAGTACCAGGGCTATGCATGAATCGACTCAACTGGGAAATTGCATATTGTATATCCGGCCTTGTGTTGCATGCATATATAATACATCCCACAGCTTGCTGATAAAGGGAAGTGTCAAATGCATCACTGGAATCCTCAACTAAGAACTTGAATTCTGTCTCAACTGGTGTGGAAACTGGCTTGCAATCCTCAAAGTCAAAACACTGAAGTAGTTTTTCAACATACTTTGTTTGATGCATAACGATTCCCCCCCCCCCCCCTCCGATGGATACAAATTGGATGCCAAGATAGTAGCTCAAAAGACGAAGATAAGTGACATCAAAAGTATGCTGCAAATCAGCCATAAGAATGTCAAGTTTTGCATCACATGACCCAGTCAAGAGTATGTCATTGACATAAAGAACAAGCACTATAAGATCAGCCACATCTTTGCGTACATAGAGTGTGCTTTCAATTGAACTACATGTGAAGCCAAGAGAAACCAAGTGCTTATGTATTTTGTCATACCATGCACGTGGAGCTTGCTTGAGACCATACAAGGCTTTATGCAAGTGACAAACAATATGCTCTTTCCCTTTGATAGCAAATCCAGGAGATTGCTTCACATAGACCTCCTCTTGCAAATCACCATTCAAGAAGGTTGTTTTTATGTCCAACTGATGCACTTTCCAACCTCGATGGGCAGCCAATTCAACCATGGTATGAATGGTAGTCATGTGTGAAGTAGGTGGAAAAGTTTCCTCATAGTCAATGCCATATTGTTGTGCATATCCTTTGGCAACCAATCTAGCTTTGTAGCGATCAACGCTACCATCAGGTTTTCTCTTAGTCTTGTAAGCCCACTTTGTACCAATGGCATTCTTTCCTTTTGGCAATTCACATAACTCCCAAGCATCATTCGTATGTATCGAATCCATTTCTGATTGCATAGCACTCATCCATTGTGGATCGTCGCATGCATCTTCAAAAGAAAGTGGCTCTTCATTACATGTTGTAGCAATAAGAGAATAATCCACAAAATTACTTGATGCATGGTGAGAGCTTGATCTTGTTCTACCAAGTAAAGGTGCACTCAATTTGTTGTCGTGCAAAGTTTGTTTCAACCACTTTGGCATAGTTTGTGCACTCTTGATAGACATGGGTTCATTATGTAAAACATCTTCAATATGTACATCATGAGTGGGCTGAGTTTCATGCTCATTTTCAGCCATATTTTGACGCAAATGTTCTGCCGTATGTGGCTGGAAATTTCCAACAGTTTTGATAATTTTTGGCCGAAATGTTTCAATCATGTTTGGCTGGAAATTCTCTACATTTTCAGCCCTATTTGGCTGGAATTTTTCAACCTTTTGAACCTCAGTTGGCTGGACTACATGGCCATAGTCAAGTGCACCATTTTGAAAGAAAGGCATGAGTGTATCGAACACATCTTGTGAGCTAACTGTTGGCTGTTTTTTGCATTCAAGTAGAGGGAAAACTGAATTTTCAGCAAATACCATACGTCAACTCACAATAATTGTGTTTATCAATGGATGGTACAAACGATATCCCTTACTTTCAGCACTATAACCAACAAATATACATTTCTTTGCCTTGTCATCAAGTTTGTGACGTTGTTGTGATGGCACAAGAGCATATGCCAAACAACCAAACACATGCATATGACTAACCATAGGCTTATGACCATTCCAAGCCTCATAAGGAGTGATGACTCTCAATGCTTTTGTAGTGCAGTGATTCAACACATAATTTGCACACATGACTGCTTCCATCCAAAACTTATCAAGAAGATGCTTTCCTTTAAGCATATATCATGCCATTTCAAGAAGAGTTCTATTTTTACGCTCGGTAACACCATTTTGTTTAGGTGTATATGGCACCGTACATTGGTGTGAAATACCTCTTTCATGAAGAAAAGCATTAAACTCATGTGAAATGTATTCACCACCATGATGCGTGCATAGAGTCAAAAGCTTTTGTGAAGAAAAAATTTCAGCCATAGCTAAAAATGCTTTCAAGCAAGAAAATACATCATTCTTTGCTTTCATAGGATACATCCATGTACGGCGAGTAGCATCATCAATGAAGGTAACAAAATATACATGCTTCCCAAAAGATAGAGTCTTCACGGGACCACATACATTCCTATGAACAAGCTACAATTTTCTTGTAGTGTGTGTATGACCATCTTTTGGAAAAGAAGCATGATGCATTTTTCCAAGAATGCAACCTTCACATGCATGCTTTTCAATGGACTCAAGTGTAGACAAACCAATAACCATGTCCTTCTTTTGCAAGCAAAGCAAACTATTGAAGTTCAAGTGACCAAAACGAGCATGCCAAAGCTCCATTTCAGCCATGGAAGAAGTATGAGCAATCAAGGCACTCGAGATAGCCCTCTTGTATGTATCCATGCAATACAAACCATTACATAATGTACCGGACATCACGATAACATCGCCATTGTTGAAATCATGAACCATACACTTATCATCAACGAAGTGTACATGAAGTCCAGCTTTGGCAATCAACGGAACTGAAATTAAGTTCTTCTTGATAACAGACATGTACAATGCATTTTTCAAGAGAATCACACCTCCATTTGTAGCCGTAAGCCTAATTTCTCCTACTCCAATGATAGGATAAGAGGCATTGTTTGCACACACCACATGTCCTCCTTTGGGTGCATCTTTCAAAGAGGCAAAAAATCTCTTGTATGATGTTATGTACTTTGAAGCACCACTATCAAAGAACCAATCCGAATCAACCTCACTCGCAACCATACATTTAGAAAGCAAAGAAGCATCATAATGACATGTAACAACACATGCCCAATAATCTTGCGCCATGTTAGCTTCATCATTCTTTACATTTGCTGAATTTTCAGCAATAAATATGTCGGATTCCTTCTTTTCATTGCATTTAGCAAGCTTTCTACACTCATCAATAGTATGACCAGCCTTTCGGCAATATTTGCATCTCTTCTTCTTTTGCAAATTACCATCATTAGAGGAATGAGTGGAAGAGGAAGGTTGAGGCTTTGGTTTTGATGAACCCAAAGCTAAACCATACGTGTTTTTTCCCTTTTGTGAGATAGCAAGTGCTTGCGTTCCCTCAATCAAACCACTCCTATTCACTCTAGATTGCTCTTCTTGCAAAAGAAGAGAAACAACTTCATCAAATGCATACATATTAGGATTCCCTTTTGCAACCAAACGGAGTGTAGTAGCAAAGCTTTGAAAAGATTTCGGTAATCCTTTCAACAATGTAGAAATGTGTGATGCATCCGGAATGATCTCATCTATGTTCGCCAATTGCTCTTTCAATTCCTTCATGCGTGTCACATATACATCCATCGACTCATTTTCAGCCATACATACATCCTCAAGTTGCTTCCTCAAGTGTGCAACACGTGCTTCATTACGCACGGCATACAAAGAAGCAAGAGTGTCCCATGCCTGTCTCGATATAGAACATGACCGAATGTGTGGAACTATATGACACTTCACTGAAAGCGCAATCAAAGCATGAGCTTGAGCATCTTTTCCATCCCATCTAAGCTGCTCCTATGTAGGTGGAGAAGGAGAAACCATTGTACTTGAAGAAGAAGCTCCATCTGTGATAGTAGACTGTGAAGTAGAAGCACATGTGGGTCTTCGATCTACATCTACCACTATGTTCCAAAGTTCTTTAGCAACAAGGGCATGCTTCATCATGTAAGACCACATCAGATAGTTGGTCCCATCAAGCTTATCTTCAGCTTGAAGCATGCCAAACAATTCATTGCTACCACCATTTCACAAAAGAACAAGAATGTGCCAAAATCTTCACTTCGACAAAAGTTGAAATAAGTGCTGAAATTTCAGCTCACAAATTATTACTTTTATGGTGATTTTGACTGCACGAATGGCTTTGAAATGGGGGTAAAACCCAAGCGCACCTAGTGGAAATGTTTCTTGGCTGCTGAAATTCACTCTTCTATGCTCCAAAGTCAATTTGCACTGTTAAAAGTGCGCGTACGCTATGACGCGAAAAACCAAAACTTGAGAAGGAGCTGAATCTGCTCTGATACCACTGTTGGGTGTGTGTAGAAGTGTGAGAGACACATGAGAAGCACACACAAGGAGCACAAACGCAGCAAGACACACAAAGAAGACGATGGCTGGAATAGCTCTCTCTATTGACGATGAACTGAACTGAAGTAAGAGCTGAATAATATCCCTAAGTACAAAATACCACCACATATGAGAGTATCAAGTATGTGGTAACATGGGGAAAAAAAACTTTAGCCAGCACTAGAGTAAAAAGTGCCCATGTATCATAAGTGTAACAATCCTCAGCTATAAAATCATCTCAAAAATATAAGTTTGAGTTAAGTTCATTCGAGTTGGGGGCTTTTTTCACAATAGAACTTTAAAAGGTGCATGTTGAGTAGCAATATGTGGTATGTCAAAGTATGTAAATTGGAAATCAACTTTTAATATTAGTTTCTAGGACTATCCATAGAATAACATCATAATAAATCTAAAATTGAGATGTCGGTTAATTCACTTCATCCATTCTTTTAGGATGAAATGAAAAACTAAAATCCATTTGGTGATCTTAGATTTTTAAACAACGAAAACCAAAAGTGATTAAAAAATTGATTGTTACGACCTCATAAAATAACTCTAGAACAACCACGATGTGGAAAAACACATTCAATAAACAATTTAACATCTTGAGGTGTAAACAATATTGTTTTACAAGGAATGAAATATGCATATTTTCTTATTTTTGTCTTAGATCTTTAGGAATGGTTAATGGAATTAACAAACCAAATGATTTATCACGATAATGTAAATTGTGATATTTGTTTTTCGAATAAGGCCAAAAGAAAATCCCTTTACATTCATAAAAAGTGCTTTCCATGTCAAGTTGTCCATACACTTCTTTCAATACTCAAACTTTTTTGTTTTGAAAATATAACAATCCATTGGAAAATCTATAACCAAGAAGATCATGTGACGGTGAATTTCGGTAGTCATTCCATGCATGTGAAAATATAAATTAGATGCATAAATGGATGAATTTTAATGAGACGAATATTATTTCACGTCAACAGTTTCAAAATTTTCAAAAGGGAAATGACTAACAGCATCAATGATTGCATTATCTTTTGCAGATTGATTAATGAAGCGTAGGATAAAAATGTTGACTAAAAAAAGTTCATTATAGATTTCTTTCTCATATCAAAGATTAGTCTGATAAATGTTTCGTTTCGCATCTTTTAGTTTCAATTAAAACTTCAAAATCCATAAGATAATTTACTTATCATTTTGTAATAAACTTGCACTCATGCATGAGCCACTTGCATGAAGTACTGCTACAAAGAATGATTGTTCAAAGTTGGGTAATTATAAAAGAGGTATATTTGATTTTTTTATTGTCTCACATATATAAAAATTAGCTTCATTTAACATTTTAGGAATAATCTAAGATTCCTTTATTAGAAACTATATATTCTAAATATTCAAGTTATTTTTTCTCTTAAAACAAGAAACGCGTTTTAGGATTTGCATACAATTTACTTTTGCATAATATATCAAAAATTATATGCAAATTCTTTTAATGATGTTCATCATTTTCACTATGAATTAGAATCTTATCAAAGAAAAGAATAAAATCTTGATAATAAAAATATAATCCATTCATCATTCTTGAGAATATGGTAGGTTCATTGTTTAATTCAAAGGGCATTACCATAAATTCACAATGACTGATTTGAATTCTTAAAGAAATCTTATACATGTCACTAGTTTGCATGCGAATTTGATGATAATAAAATTTAAGATCAATTTTTTTTAATATAATATATCCTTTAATTTATCTAGTAGGTCAATTTACATATGGTATTGGATATCTTAACAATCCTTTATTCAAAGTGTGGTAATTATGCACATTCTACAGTTCTATTCTTCCTTTTCTCTTAAAGAACATAAGCTCTAAAGGAAGAAGAAGTAGGTCTTATAATTTGTTGACCAAGTGAATCTTTCACTTGCCTCTATACCTCTTTTTGATAAAATGATCCATGCCTATAGTGCGTACGAAAGCTATTATCGAAGACAAAACAAGAGCAATGGTAGAGAAGAGAATAGATATACTAGAATTTCAAAGATTTGGTACTAACAAAAGGTACAAAGACGATGAAATTATCCACCGGTATGCTCTCAAGGTAGAGCTCAAATCACAATATAGACACCTTTAGATGGGAGATTATGAGGTACATATATGTTGGCTCAACTCGATATATAGGCTAGTGGAAAATTCCTATAGATAGGTTCATGGAGTGTGGTCTTCGTCAAAAAACTAGACACTGGCAATGGGATTTAGGTGGCCACTATTTGTGTATTGCCTATATTTAGCTTAAGTTTGTTAATGGTCCTAACAAATGTCAATGATTGTTTAGTCAAATGCATAATATTTTAGAGAATATTCCATTTATCTTTGGGTCAAGCACACTACCCCCATACCTTGTCGAGGGGATCATTGACCTATCTGGGATCCCCATTCAAGTTTAATCACCACTACGTTAGACCCTTAATTGAGGACTGTAGCTCAGTGATGAGTAGCACCTCCTTTAATGTCAATCCAGGAAGACGTGAGGATGGTATGAAGACCTCGAGCAAGTGGAGGCACAAGTGCGTGAGTGAGAAGCACACAAACATGCACACACATACACACACACGCGCACACATGGCAAGACAAAGAGTGAGAAGCAATGGAGTTCTTAGATTACTTTCAAAAAGCTCTTACAAGTTCGTTTCAATTACAAGCTACCCCCAAAAATGAGCTCTCTAGCTCTTTTTATAGTTTTTGACTAGGTTTTGGCCCTTTCCAGACCTAGTGTCCGGCCTAGTTAAAAATTAGGTTCCAAGGCCAATTTGAGGGCTTAAACGGAGTCTAAAAATTACGAAATTTGATATGTAGGTACTTCTAAGGCTCCTCAAGCTCAAGGACTCCTTGGCTTGCACAAAATGGAGCTACAAAAATATGAAATGGTATTTACAATGATTGTTAGTGATCAGAATCACTGTTATAAAGATGTTGATTTAGAAAAATTTGAAGGGCCTATCTGCCAGATTTGCGTCGACTGCTTTGTCTACTTACTCTTTCACCTCGCTCTGACTCTCTCTGCTGGCTTCCTTGTCTAGTCAGTCCTTGGGTGCCCGTACTGCTCTCAACACCCCCCCCTCTCTCGCGTCTGTCGTCCCTGACAGACCCTTGTTGCTGGGAGTGTTGGATGTAATATTCCACAACCTGAGTGGCAAGCTGATGTTCTTGTATGCGTAGTCCTCTGGCCAAATCTGTCATCATACGATCCCAATCAATTGGTCCTGGAATGTCCGGATGTGGCAGACGTAACTGATCTGCATGGATCGCTTGTTCTACTGCGAATAGGTGTAGCAAATGTGTGGGTCTGGGAATGAAAATTTCCGAATGATATTCCCAGAATCCCGTAGAGAACATTTCCTCAAATGTCTGCTTGAAGCATGCGGGTAAGTACTTTATTCGTGCATGCCAAGCAAAGATTATAGTGACCGAGGGGGTCTGGCTCATGTCGTAGACTAGATCCTTGTTACCTTGAGAGAATCCAGGGGCAGAGATGTATGGAGCTTGTACATTCCGAAAGTTTTTGAAAACAATGGTCATGAGCTCGAATATCTTCATACACATTTTTGCCGCTATGTCGGGTACATTATTTAGACGTGTAGACCAGTGCCGAATTGTTGATATCATGTAGGCTACGGTTGGGGTCCCTCGAGGTGGAGCAAAATATGGGTAGTTAACCCAAGCCGAGCATTCTTTATTGTTGCGTACCTTGATTGCAAATGCTTGCCAGGATCTGCGACGTACCACTGGGCAATAGCATGGATTATACTTGATATATAGTGGCATGGTTGCCCAGGTGCTCATCATCGGTTAGTAGACGTGCACGCCAATTAGGTTGGAAGATCGAGCCAGCACGTGCATCTGTCGGTAAATCCCCTATCTCAAATTGAGTGGCGAATGTGGGCTCCTTCCCTGTATGTCTTTTGACTTCTGCATTATAATCATGTAGTAAGACAAAATAAGGCATGTATTGCGACTCTGATGTTGTGATTAACCGTTGGTGGGATAAGTTTTGAAAGTAGGAAGACCGAAGGACAGTTTCTTCCAGATTTGTGAGAAATTGCATTTGCACGGCCACACGATCATCATGTGTCTTACCCACTTTCTCGACCCTTTTGACCCAATCTGGAACTTGAATTTCTAAAGTGTCTTGTCCTTCCTCTGTAGTTCGACCACCGGGTGTCGGCATAGGCTCGTATGGCTCTTCATAGTTGTCATCGATGGGGATTTCCACAACTGTTTCAGGTTCTGGTTCTTCAATGGGCGAGGGTGGCCTTTCATATGGTAAGAGGCGTGCTTGGAGTTCTGCCACCTGTTTCCGGAGGGTCTCCATTTCTTCTGTAGAGTGTTGCAAGATTACCGGCTCCTGTTGAGCTGTGGGGACACTAGCTATCTGTTTCTTTAGATCTGCACATTCAATTTCTAACTTTTCATATGACTCCAAGAAATTTGCATGCTCCTCAAGTAAGATGCGAATGTCTTCCGATGGGACTGCTCTATATCTGGTAGGGCTAATGGTTGCTCCTACCGTTCCTTCCATAGCCGCTTCAAGGTTGTCTTGGTTTTGTTGTTGAAGTCTCTTGTTCTCTTCTAGTGCTGCTGCCATATGCTTCCTTAATAGCCCAATGTTGCGTCTGAGTGTAGCATTAGATATCATTTGCGCTTGGAGCACTGTTTCTAATTCCTTGACTGCCTGGTCATCCACTGTTGATGTCTTCGATTCCAGTTCGGAGTGAGCCTGCTGTAAGGTGGTATGCTCGGTTAGGAGCGTTTGGTAGTCAGCTTCAAGAGTGGCGACCCTAGCTTGCAAACGTTGAGATTCTGCCTGGAGGGCCGTAGTGCGTTCTTCCAATTGATGGTATTCTTGTTGTAGTTGATGTGCACACTGAAGTAATGTGTTGAACGTGCTATTTACATTATGAGATGCAAGGGGAAAAGTTTGAAGTGCAGGGGAGGTGGGAATGGGTAGGGGGGTAGTGAATGCTGTGTGTGCCAATGATGTGAGTGGTGAGGTGGGGGGTAAGGGAGGGGGAGATGGTGGAATCGTGGGGAGAGGTGCTGTGGTTGGTGAAATATCCATTGGGTCAGACAAAGTGGTGTGTACAGGGGCTACCATGTAGGTGGGTATGGTAGGTGAAGTGAGTGTGGTGTTCGTGTAAATTGATGTCGTTGCGAATATCGGGGAAAGGTGCCTCTGAAACATTGGAGAGCGGATGAACTGCTCCACAAAGGACGGGTATTGGGGTGGTGAGGTCAGGTTGACAGAGGGGTAGGGGCCAGATGGGAAGTGAGGGTCATGGAAGGGAGGTGCCCGTAGTGGGGAATAGGCTGGGAAACACAGGGTGCCTTCGGTGGGTGCTGGGTTTCCAACTACGCTTGGAATTATGGGATGGCCAGTCATGGGTTTGGAGGATAGAAGGGATGAAGTGTACAAGGGATTGGTGACGAAGGAGAAGAGGGTTTCTTGTGAGGTGGGTTCTTGAAATGAGAATGATTTGAATGAGGATGGGTTATAAGTGAAGGTAGAGGTGATGACTGTCGTTTCTTCCATGGTGGGAGGTGGTGGTGGGGGTGGAGAAGGTGGTGATGGAGGATGCTGGGGTGAGATGGGTGATGTCTGAACGAAGGTTTCGGCAGAGAGGTCAGTGGTGGTTGTGGGGGTAGCTGTTGTTTCAATGGGTACTTCTTGTTCTGTGACGGTTATCCTGATAGTCTTACCTACTCGTGGTAACGTGTCAACTCTGCGTTTGTCATACCTTACGAACTGGCGGACCGCAGTGTGGACAGCCTCTGGAACTCCTAAAGATTCTGACACTAATTTGAGGGTGTCAATGAAATGTTGGTCCACCCCTTCATCTGATAGCATTTCTTGCATCAAAGCTTGACCGGATACAAGAGAGAGTTGATGCCTTTCTTGTACTGCTTTGATTGTGTCGTATAACCTTCGTAGTTGAGCTATATATGCTGGTGCACCTACAAGTTCTGGCACTTCTTGTTGCTCCTCTTGATGCTCTTGATTATAATCCTCCTCATCTTCCTCCTGTCCTTCCTCTCCGTCATCCTCTTCATCCACTTCAACTGGTGTGACAGGTGCTTGGGAGGTCGTGGCCTGCGTTTGCACGTTTTCCGCTTGTTGTGCCTCTTCTGCCTCCAGCTCTACATCTTGTAATAATTGTTCGAAATCTTCATTAGTGAGTTCTTCTAAAGGTGCACCACTGAGAAATTCAAGATCGGTTGGGATAGGAGGGAATATCAAGGTGGAACCATCGGTGCTGCGTCTTGGAAGTCGAAGTGTGAATGGTCGGACTCTTCGGGGTGGAGGGGTGACATCTGGTGTTAGGGTGGCTCCACGTGGTTGAGCACATGGGACTTGGACAGTGCCTCTCATCTTCTTAGAAGGGGGTCCAGTGGATGTCCTGCCTCTAAACTGCTCTACACGATTCCACATTAGGGCCCGTTGAATAGGAATGTCATAAGCCAAACACCTATAAATGATTCTCGTCAGAGCACAGCAACCATATAAAACCTGTTTTCGCGGCCATCGTTTGTGAGCTAGGTGTATCTGATCAATTATCCAGTGGGGTAAGTTGATGGTGAGGCTCTGTGTCTCTGCCAGATACAAGCTAAACCAAATCTTTTTGGGCGGCATGGTGAATCTATCTTGTGCCGGGAAAGCAAAGTGTTGCATGCACATGCGAAGGTGTATTGCAATATTAGGCGTCATGGACACCATGTCCTTGAGCTTGGTGAGACTTCGATTCTTCATGTAATCCGGTACTAGGGTTTCCTTCTCTATAGGAATATGCATTCCGCGCATATCTAGAGCCTCTCTCACCAAGTTGTTTGATAGCCTGAACCTCTTGAGCTCATTCCCCTTTGTCAGAGATGGAATCACAAATGAGCTTGCACCTTTTGGGTTCTGGTTTGGAGTCAAGGTGTTGATGAGATAGTAGCATCGCATGAAGTCAGGTTTTGGGAGTCGTGCACTGAAATAGGCACTCAATCCTGCCTTTTCCCATATTGGACGTAGACCTTCTGCATTTTGTAATTTCTCAAATTCTCTTGTAAAGAAATGGTATCTGCCTTGCTTCCCATTGAAGTCCAACTCTGATTCCCATAGGTACGTTCCTTCACCCAAGGGTCCTGCCACCTCGGTAAACCAGTGGGAAGTCTTTCCTACGGGCATGGTGTGGCCACGCGGAGGGTCCGCAATAGGTATGATTTTGACGGCCTGCAATTCTTCTGGTCTTTCATTGGTCTCAGGCAAAACGGGTAAACTGTCTAAGTCCACCACTTGCGGGCTTGTTTCTGTGTGAGAGCTAGTTCCTGCTGCCTCAGCCATGTTGAAAACTTCGCAGCTGGTTCTGTGAGAATATATGAATAAACGTTAACATTGCAATGGACACAAAAATGACACAGTGTCCCCTGTTACAACATTAACCTAAAGTTCGGGGGTGGTTAGGGGTTAGTAAGTGCTCGGTGCTAGTGGGTGTAGTTAGGAATTGGGTAGACCTGTGAGCTAAGCGGAATGATGTGAAGTGAGAGTGAAGCAGTTAGTAGGTGGTCATGGATTTACAATTGGGGTCCGGGGGTTTGTTACAAGTCTTGGGCTGCCCAATGCAGTGGATGGGTTTTGCTCTTGGTTCCGTAGAGACTCTCGAGAGCTTTATAGGTGTGTCAGCTTGAACATGAGGCCTTTTAGGGACCCATTTACAAGTGATTCTGTTCGTGCTCATGGGCCTTCGTGTGTTCGTGAGTGTTGAAAACGAGTGGATGCCGGCTGTGCGAGTGAATGGATCATGCTGTGTAGGGTGTGTTCTTGGTGTAGCTATTTGAGCCTGCAAACAAGCCTTAGGCACCCAAATTTGTCTTGATTGTGGGCTGGCCTTCATCGACTTCTTGGGCACCCAAATAGACTTCACGTTAGCAGATGAGCTTCTGAAAGACTTCTTATTAGTATCGTGTTGTTGGTTACTAATAAGAGGCTTTGCCCGTGTGGTTGGCTTGAGTGCAACCGGGTGTTCGCCTTTCCGCACCCACACTTGTTTCACTTGCTGAGACATTTTGCTCCGCAGGTACTTTTGATCTCCGACATAGGCAGTACTCTGCTTCCTTTGCCTTTGATCCACCTTTGGTTGCTGCCTCCCTCTGGCCTTTGGAAAAGAAGGGAGTTCCGTTGCATCCCTGACTCCTTTTTTGCAACCATCATTCCTCTGCAACACATATTTTTGGACAAGAACAGCATGGTCATCTTCATGTGTACTCCTGGAAGGACCAGGAGTCTGTGCCTTTCTTAGTTCCTTGAGTGCTCCATTATCCAACTCTACTGTAATTCGACTATGATTGACCCATACCTGAAGAAGTCCACTTCTTAGGTTCAAGTTGACTGCTTGGTCATAGATCCAATCTTGACCCAAGACAAGGGGTTCCGTGAGGTCCTCATCTTGACACACTAGTACTTTAACTGTCATTGTCTCATCATGAATGTAGAGGAGAAGTTCCACCTCGCCCATGCAAGGGGTTTCCACGCCTCCCAATCCTATGAGATATGCTTCCACAGGATTGACAGTTAACTGCAACTCTTGACAGTAAGACAACTTAACAGCACTAGTGGCTGCACCTGAGTCAATCAAGGCTCTTACGGTCCTTGCACTCTTTCCTTGTCCTATATCTAAGGTTATGAAAGGACGTCGATCAGTTATCCTATGTGAGCTTGTTCCTGCGACTTCACACATTGCCACATGATATCCTTGATCTGCATAGTCATTTGTTCTAGGCTGATCTCTACCTTGCCTTCGCAACTTCATCCTTCTGATGCGGTCTAAAGCTTCTGCTTGAGCTTCTTCTCGAATTCGCTTTTCTTCCTCTTTGCGTTTCTTAGCAGTGTTGAGTCGGCTGAGCATTTCCTCCGTGAGGGGTTCCTGATACAACTTGACTCTGCATCCGCTAATATAGTTTGGGAGAACATCACCTTCTAATGTGGCTAATTGCACAGCTCCACTTGTGGAGATCCTATTAATGATCATGGGTCCGTAGCCTCTCTTTTCTAGCTTCCTCGCATGTTGTTTCAACGTGTATACTAGTACTAGGTCTCCTGCTTTCAAACCTTTATCCTTCACATGGGCATCAAAGTATGCCTTCTGTCTCTTCTTAGCTGCATATATCCCTGCAGCTGCTCTCAGTCTTGTTTCTCCTAATCGTTCAAGGTCAAAAAGTCTAGATGAGAGTTCATGACCCGTCCATTCGTGCTCTTGTGCTACTTTCAATGTAGGTATTAAGAAGTCCAAAGGTAGCACAGCGTTTTGGCCAAACACCATCTGAAAGGGGGTGGCTTGGAGTACCGTCTTGTAGGCGACTCGGTATGCCCAAACAGCATGGTGTAGCTGTTTGTCCCAATCAGAGCGTTTATTGTTCACTAATTTCGTCAATACATTGCATAAGATCTTGTTGGTGCTCTCAGCCTGGCCATTTGCTTGAGGGTGATAGGGGGCAGACTTCTTATGTATTATCAAGAATTCTTGGAGCAGATTTTCAATCACTTCATTCAAGAAGTGAGTGCCTCTATCACTAACTAGCTCTATGGGTAGCCCGTATCTAGTGAACACATTCTCAAATAAAAACTTAGCTGTTGTTTGAGCATTGTTCTTCGTTGTGGCTTTTACTTCTACCCACTTGGTGAGATAATCCGTGGCCACAATGATATATTCAGCATGTGAACCCTTAGCTGGGGGATTAATAGGGCCTACAAAGTCTATTCCCCACTTAGAGAATGCACGTCCACCCATCATAGGTTTCAGTGGCATCTCATCTTTACGTATAGGATACTGAGTTCTCTGACAAACATCACATCGTTTCACATAGGTATGTGCATCCATGTGAAGGGTAGGCCACCAGAAGCCCGCAAATAGTATTGCCTTGATCACCCGATCTGGTCCAAAGTGTCCTCCTGCTACACCTTGGTGAGCAGTTTCCAAGATCTTAAGATATTCACTCTCATGGACACACAGTCTCAGGTAACCATCTTTACCACGTTTGTATAGATTATCACCAATAAGTGAGTAATCCTGGGCTTCTTGTTCTAAACTTCTTTTCCTAGCCAGAGTCATGTCTGGAGGGAATGTTTTTGTCCTCAGGAAGGATACTAGTGGTTCACTCCAATCTGGCACAATGGACACTTGATAAAGGGTGGCATGTTCCACAGGTGGTTTAGTGCAGCAGATTGAGCATTCCTTGCACAACCTTTGGACATCAGCTTCCAAAGTTGGCCAATGTACTCCGAGTCTCCTTAGCGTCTGTAAGGTTCGTTGCTTTGAATAGTGTTGCTCTAATGCACCTACATGTGCTAATTGCAACCATTTATTGTACTCGTCCTCTTCCACACAACAAGCCAAGATTCCTTGATCTGTGTGCTTGTACATGCTTCCTGCCATGATGTGGTACTTTTGGGCTTTCACAACCTCTCTATTCCGTGTGTTTACTACTGGATGGTTAGGTCCGTATGTCAATACTGGTACTAATGGCTTAGCCCACTGCGGTACAACTTCCAAATTAAACAAGTAAGCATCAGGAAGGTCATCCGACACTCCTTGTGGGGCTTCTCCAGATGTGAGCCTAGAGAGATGATCTGCTCTCAAATGAGTCCTCCCTTTTCTTACCACAACCTCAAAATCATATTCCATTAGTAAGAGAAACCATCTTACTAATCTTCCTGTATTGCATGGCTTGTTCACGAGATATAATAATGCTTGATGGTCAGTAAAAAATTTAAACTTGTTTGCAAGCAAGTAGTGTCTAAATTTCTTAACTGCATATACCATGCCTAAGCCTTCTCTCTCCGTAGTGGTGTAATTTCGTTCAGCTGCATTCAATTGTCTACTAGCGTAGGCAATTGGAAGATCCATATTACCTTCACCAGTAGGTTGAGCAAGCACACACCCAATGGCATAATTGGATGCATCCACATGAACATGGAATGGTTTATTCCAATCTGGTGTGGTCAAGATTGGTGTTGAACATAATCTTCGTTTAAGCTCCTGGAAGGAATTCTCACATTCATCCGTCCACTCAAAGTTAGTCAGAAGTCCATACATGGGCTTTGCAATGACAGCATACATGTGTATAAATCGTCGGTAATACCCACAATGCCCCATGAAAGCTTGTACTTCCTTGACATTTTTTGGCCTAGGTAGCTCTGCTATAGCTCTCACTTTCTCTTCATCAGTGGATATGCCATTCTTTGACACTATGTGTCCTAGAATCTTGCCTTGCCTGACCATAAAAACGCACTTTTCTGGGTTCAGGCAGACTTGATATTCTCTACATTTGTCAAAGATCTATCTGAGTTCAGGAATATGGGTTTGTCTAATGTTGGAATGAGCACAAAGATCATCAACATAGACTTCTAAATTCTTCCTCAGGAACTCTTTAAATACATGGCACATTAGTCTCTGGAAGGTTGCGGGGGCATTGGTAAGCCCAAATGGCATTACTCTAAAGGCAAAAATGCCCCATTCAGTGGCAAAAGCTGTCTTATGCTGATCTTCTGGAGCTATGGCTACTTGATTGTAGCCCGAAAATCCATCGAGGAAGCTGTACACTTCCTTGCCTGCTACTCTTTCTAAGAGATGTTCTGTGATGGGAAGCGGATAGTTATCTCGAATTGTGGCTGCATTAACCTTCTTCAAGTTAATGCATACACGCAGCTTGCCATTCTTCTTGGGCACCACTACGATGGGGGATACCCACTCAGTGTGCTCAATTTCATAGATAAATCCAGCTTCGACCAGTCTATCTATCTCCTCTTTGATCTTAGCAGCGTTATTATCGTTATATGTATAGGGCTTTTGCTTAGAGGGTTTGGCATCTGAAGTCATGGGGATGGTGTGTGAGCATATGTCTGGGTCTACACCCTTCAAATCCTTGTAACTCCAAGCGAATACATCTCTGTATTCTCTTAGCAAGGCTATTAACGCATGCTCTTCTTCCTCTGTTAGGTCATGGCCTATGTAAGTGCATCTCTCCTCTCCTTCTTCTAGGGCCACTACTATTTTCTTGGTGGTTTCTTTGTTATCATAGGCTTCTCCTACTTGTGCCTCTCGTTTAGGCATTCTTATCATGACTCTCCTGTCGTCTATCTCATACTTCTTAAAATTTTCTGGGACCTCAAACAAAGATTCTTCCTCTTCTGGTGAGACTTCTCTCTTCTTTCGTTTCTTTCCTTCTTCCTTCGGGGTCACATGTGTGGCTAATCTTACATCATTTGTAAGCTCTCCATGCCTCTGGGGTTGAAATTCTACTTCGTGGAAGTATTCTTCATCTGATGCAAAAGGTGGGTCCATAATGATTGACTCTAGATCGAAGTCACTTGCATCCTCAAATGCATCAGGGCTAGGTTTGCATTCTTCTAGAACTGCCTCTCCCATGATTGGCTCTATGGAGAAGACTGAAATGTCATAGCCATCCTCATCACAGTGAGGTGTCCATTGTTCCTCATTGATGGCTACATCCATGGTTGCTAAAATTTCTGCCCAGCCGTGAGGTTCAAATTCTTCGTCTGGAAAAACTACTGGTGCATAGGCTGGGTCTTGGATTGATCTATGGGTTTCTTTTGCACCTACCTCTCTGGCTTTTTCTCTCTTTTCTTCGTCCACTGCTACTTTGCACATCCATAAGTGGGTGTCTTCATGCATCCATGAGGACCCTGATCCTATGGAATGCACAGATTCCGTATCATCTTTGGCTCTATGGATGGGATTCCATTGGATAGGAGGGACATCTCTATGAGAGTAATCTTTAAGATTCACTTTGGTCGTAACACCTAAGTGTTGCAAATACAAGGAGTTGGTTCCCCAGTCCTGTACCACTTGCAACTGTCGCATAAATGGTCTTCCCAAAATCATCTCATAGGCATGATTTTTGCTGAAGTCACATATAGCAAATGTATGCTCAAACTCAACACCACAAGTGGTGAGAGTTATTCCTTCTAGCAATCCTAAGGGTCTCTCAATATGACCATCGGCCATCTGCAATTTCATTCTCGTTGGCCTGAGTGCTGGCTTGCCCCAGCGCTTCCAGAGGGAAGTGGTAGCAATTGCAACTCCGGCACCTGAGTCCAAAATTGCCTTGGTGGTGTAGTCCTGGTAGGTAATGGGAAGATAGGTATTACCTTCTTCACCTTCACACATATCTCCTATCTTATCCAAGGGTATCTCTGGTACTGTCCTCTGGGATCCTACCTGGGAACGAGGTTTTGCTATCTCTGGTACTTGTTTGGCGACATGTTTCCATAATTCAGGTCTAACCTTGAGTAGCTCTTCTAACTTGAGATTGCACTGCACTTTAGTGTTTTTCACTACTTTTGTGTTCCTAGGTAAGACTGAGTCCTCATTTCGTACCATGACCGTGGGTGCTCTCATACAAGTAGACTTAGCTTCCCATGGGCCTGTGAAGTGGGGTAATTCTTGTAGAGAGTTAGACTCAAAGTCTAGTCTGTCCTGAGAGTGGGTGCTCTCCTGCTCCTCATAAATGGATGGGATGTCTTGTGGGAACTGATCGTGTGCATCATCCACAAGTTCAATAGGAGGAGGGACTTCACTCTCTTTAGCCCATTTGTCTTCTTGAATCTCGCGTAGGAATTCTGGTGTGAATTGATTCATAGAAGATGATGTGTCTGGCTCCGTAGAGTTAGGCACATAGGCTTCAGGCTCATAGGCTTCCTGAGCAGGAATGCTTAATCTTTCACTTGCCTTGTCCTTGCGTTGAGAGACGGGTTCCTTTTCTGATTGTGCAATCAGCTTCTCTATTCTTTCTAACAGTCCATCAAAGTGCAACTGTGTCTTTGCTGAACTAGAGATGTTAAATAGGCGACTGGCCTCAAACATGGTCTGAGCCAATTCCACCATCTTAGCACAAATTTTGGTTCGTTCTAACTCTAGTTCTGCTCTTGGGTAACACTTTTCATGGTCAGTTACGTTTGGCCCTTCTTGGATTCTGGCCTGATATGCTTTAATCATCATATTAAGGTCTTCGGGAGTGGGAACAGCTAATACTGATCCTGCTTGGGGTGGTGGGTGGGTTACGTGGGGTGTATTAGGGGGTGGAGGGATGGAGGGTGATGGGGATGGTAGCGGTGGGGATGTGTGAGAGTGCGGTTGGGATGTGATCTCTGTGATTTTGGCCTTGGTTTCTCGTAGACTTTCCTCAAGTTCACTCATCTTCTTTGCCCATTGCCTTTTCATACGTTCACGGCTATCTCTCCAAGCTCTAGTCCTTTTCTTGGTTATGCTCTCAGTTTCACTAGCTGTTGGGCTCTTTTCCTGGTCTACCCCTTGGTTTTGCTGCAATGCTTGAGCTCTAGTGACTACCTGTACGGGAGCAGTGGAAGTGACACTTCCTGTGGAATCTACCACTAACCCAATAACGTTGATAGGCGTGATTTTTGGCATATTATTGGGGTTCTTTGGGCAATCTCGTAAGAGATGCTCTTTTCCACAGGGGTTTGCTTGAAGCTGTGAATCAGCGAGGAGGTATTATGCCTTATGCCACTCTTAGAGAATTCGATAATGAAAGCCTCTAGGAGTTGGTTTATGCTCCTGAACTGACTCTCATTCAGTGGCTGAAACCATGTCAGGGCAGTGTTCCTAAGGGTCAGACCAAAGGCATTGTACTGCGTGAATAGATCCTCCACTTGTTCAGCTCTCAAGACTTGCCTAAACTCAGCCACGTGATCGTATGGATCTCCCGTGCCATCGAAATAGTTCTTCATGGACAAAACTAGCTGAGTCGGTCTCAAAGTCCTTGTGTGCTCTCTAGGACGTGGTAGAGGGAACTCATCCGCATTTCTTTGATTCCTGTGAGCTCTAAGTATCTCAGGTTCTACTCTATTTGTTTCCGTCCTCGTTCTTTCTCTACCCACTGGGTTGGCAAAGCTTACTTCTGGTCTATCTCTACTTCTGTCTCTTTGCATTCCATGGGCTTGGGATGTTCCAGCTCCAGGGTGACCATAGGATACATTCGATCTTGGTTGGGGGAAAACGAATTCACCCTTCCACGTGTAAGCATGCCTATCATTTTCTGTCACCACAAAGATCCTCTCCGAAGCGTGATCTAAGTAGGTCACTCTACCTGGGCTATCAGGATCCTTAAACTCATAGATCATGATTGTTCCTATATCAATTGGCCGATCAGGTTTGTACCTCCAAAAGGCTTCGTCAGTCTCTCGATTGAGGAGCAAATCTATGCTCTTATTATCCTGGGGAATCCATTCCGGTGTGATAATCCTAGTGAGAACAGATTTGCCTCGGGGGGTTCTAGGTTCTACACCCATGTTTCCTTGTTCCAAGTCACCTAAGTCCGCTTCTAAGATTACATTCCCAAATTCATCTGTCCTATCTGGGTGACTGGTGACTACGTATATGGTTCCTTCTTTGTCCAGGTAAGCTCCATTTTCAAACTTGACAGCTGGGTGCTCTAGTCCTATGGATTGGTCAGGATTTTTAATCTGTACCACAGACCTTCCTAGGCCGTCCTCATAGATGCCGGCACCTAATCGGTTGGTCCTAAGGTACTCCAACTGCATTTTGTAAGGGCCTTCTACCCTGTGCAAGTATGGCACCCCTGAACTTCCTGTAGGTCTCTCCATACCTTGAGACATCTCGGATTCACTAGTCTCAGAACTTGGGTAGTATGAGTGGTGGCTCAACTGCTGGGCCCACGACCTAGCAGTGTGGTTGACACTAGCCTCTGAAGACCTAAGGCTTTGTCTATCCCTTACTAGATGTCGTCCTGATCTAAGGTTCATATGCCTATTTAAGTAGCCCAATTTTTTGCCCAGAGTACAGCCTCGTTGCCGATCAATTGGTATCAGTCACTTGATTCTTTTTTAGTGTGTTATCATGTTTATGATCTTGTCTGATATTGCGTCGTCAGGAATACTTGAGTAGTTTTCGTACTTGGAGTTGATCGTTCCACGTTAGGTTTTTTCCTTTATGTTGTCGTTCACACACACAGGTTATCTCTTGACTTGAACTTGATTTCTTAGACAGTCTTTGATTTATCTCGTGCCTATCGTTGCCTGGATTTACTTCTAACACTACCCGCACTTAGCCTAAACTAAGAATTGACAGAGGGTGTTGCGGGTTTTCCAACCTTGAGTTCCTTTCCTTGTGTTGTTGCCCTGGTGTACCCAGGACGCGCGTTCCCAAGCCTGCACTTACTCTTGCTTTGCGTACCCTTCGATGCTCTCAAAGGACCTTGAGTTCCTTTCCTTGTGTTGTTGCCCTGGTGTACCCAGGACGCGCGTTCCCAAGCCTGCACTTACTCTTGCTTTGCGTACCCTTCGATGCTCTCAAAGGACCTGTAAAAGGCCCACTGTTAGCTCAAGACTTAAATTCAAAAGACAGAACCAATCACTTTCATTCATGTAACACTTCACCAATTTGCACTATGACTTTTTGGACACAACTCTAGAGATCCCTGAATTTTGTTCCCCCGCGAGCTTTCCAACAAAACAAAAATCACAGCAAACGGATTTCGTATGAGAAAGTTATGACCGTTCAGGGTTCTAGGGTTAAGACAGGGTTCAAACAGGACCACTGTGCAACAGGTTTTCCCCCAGTTGTTTTCCTAAGGCCTCCTTATGTGCTCTAGAGTAAAATGTTTATGCCCAAATTTAGCCCAACTCTTCAATTAAAAAACCCTAAAAAATTTGGCTAAAATTGGCTGTCAATCGCGATGGACAGGGCTGTCAATCGCGATGGACAGGGTCAGTCAATCGCGATGGACAGGCAGTCGGTCGCGATGGACAGGGGTTCAGTCAATCGCGATGGACAGGCAGTCGGTCGCGATGGACAGGCAGGTCAGTCAATCGCGATGGACAGGAGTTCAGTCAATCGCGATGGACAGAGGTTCAGTCAATCGCGATGGACAGGCAATCGGTCGCGATGGACAGGGGTTCAGTCAATCGCGATGGACAGGCAGTCGGTCGCGATGGACAGGGGTTCAGTCAATCGCGATGGACAGGCAGTCGGTCGCGATGGACAGGGGTTCAGTCAATCGCGATGGACAGGCAGTCGGTCGCGATGGACAGGGGTTCAGTCAATCACGATGGACAGAGCTGTCAATCGCGATGGACAGAGCTGTCAATCGTGATGGACTGAAATTTTGCAAGATTTTCAAAAATTTTGGTGGAAGGGTGGTGTGCAGGGTCTCTAGTCCACTGTGGTGCACTCAGATTTACCAACAGCTGAAAATTTTTGTCAATCGCGATCGACAGGAGTCGGCGATTGCGAGACAGTTCTGCACATTTCCGTACCTGCGCGACGTGCTGGAGGGGATGATGATGCTGAAACCTGCAAGACACTCCAAGAACATGCAGAAAATAGCACACAACAGTTCGCTCTCTCGCTCTCTCTCACAAGTGAAATGAGGGAAATGAGGTGGAGAAGGTGATATAATCAAAAAACTGAAATTTTCGCGATGATGGAAGTGGAGGTGGAAGATGGTGATGATGATGATGGTGATGATGGTGGTAAAGTAAGAAAGAGAAAAATAGGAAAAGTAGAGAAATTACCTACAACGCCAACGTCTCCAATCTACGTCTTACCATCAAACGCTCGTCCTCAAAACTCGATCCCCGGCAACGGCGCCAAAATTTGGTGTAGCTCAGTGATGAGTAGCACCTCCTTTAATGTCAATCCGGGAAGATGTGAGGATGGTATGAAGACCTCGAGCAAGTGGAGGCACAAGTGCGTGAGTGAGAAGCACACAAACATGCACACACATACACACACACGCGCACACACGGCAAGACAAAGAGTGAGAAGCAATGGAGTTCTTAGATTACTTTCAAAAAGCTCTTACAAGTTCGTTTCAATTACAAGCTACCCCCAAAAATGAGCTCTCTAGCTCTTTTTATAGTTTTTGACTAGGTTTTGGCCCTGTCCAGACCTAGTGTCCGGCCTAGTTAAAAAGTAGGTTCCAGGGCCAATTTGAGGGCTTAAACGGAGTCTAAAAATTACGAAATTTGATATGTAGGTACTTCTAAGGCTCCTCAAGCTCAAGGACTCCTTGGCTTGCACAAAATGGAGCTACAAAAATATGAAATGGTATTTACAATGATTGTTAGTGATCAGAATCACTGTTATAAAGATGTTGATTTAGAAAAATTTGAAGGGCCTATCTGCCAGATTTGCGTCGACTGCTTTGTCTACTTACTCCTTCACCTGGCTCTGACTCTCTCCGCTGGCTTCCTTGTCTAGTCAGTCCTTGGGTGCCCGTACTGCTCTCAACAAGGACCCTAGAAACTTCCTTTCCATGTACTATATCTTCATCATCTACAAGACATAAATGGTCCAATTTCACCTTCATCCAACATGTAAGTTAATGAGGAATAGATATTGATTATACACCTATATAGAGTGCCCAATATTGACAAGATATATTAGAAATAAGATTAATATTATGGTTTAAATTATTCATATATTTTGGTAGTGATGTGTGTAAATACACTAGGACAATTAGGGAAAAGATCTCCCAAAGAGGGAAAAAGTACTTTGGTGGACTTTAGTGTATTCGCACACATCACTACCAAAATATATCAACAATGTGTTGACATATCTTGGTAGCGATGTGTGTAAATACACTTAGGACCTTTGGGGCACGTTTTTCCCTCTATAGGACCTATAATGGTAATACGTTACAAATCGTTTGTATGTTTATTTAGTACACTCAGTGTTGTATTGTTCTTTAGGCTTCTTCTTCTTCCTTGTGTTGTTTGTGTGCTTCTACAATCCTTGAACTCCAACAAACCTTACCATATTACTTTCATTTCACTATTTTGAAATTCTTTTTTAATTAGCATTTCATGAGTATCATGATTAACTTTTCTTAATTCTTTCCTTAACTTATTGAAGTAAATAAATACCATCCTGAGCTATAGAATCATCTCAAAAATATTAGTTTGAGTTAAGTTCATTCGAGTTGGGATCTTTTTTCAAAATAGAACTTCAAAAGGTGCATGTTGAGTAGCAATATGTGGTATCTCAAAGTTTGTAAATTGGAAATCAACTTTTAATATTAGTTTCTGGGACTATCCATAGAATAACATCATAATAAAAATTGAGATGTCGGATAATTCACTTCATCCATTCCTTTTAGGATGAAATGGAAAACTAAAATCCATTTGGTGATCTTAGATTTTTAAACAACGAAAATCAAAAGTGATTAAAAAAATGAATGTCACGACCTCATAAAATAACTCTAGAACAATCATGATGTGGAAAAACACATTCAATAACCAATTTAACATCTTGAGGTGTAAATAATTTTATTTTACAAGGGATGAAATATGCATATTTGCTGATTGTTGTCTTAGATCTTTACGAGGTTTAATGTAATTAACAAAACAAATGATTTATAACGATAATGTAAATTGTGATATTGTTTTTTTCTCACATAAGTCCAAAAGAAAATCCTTTTACATTCATAAAAAGTGCTTTGTATGTCAAGTTCTCCCATATATGGAGGTCCACGCACTTCTTTCGATACTTTAAAACGTTATGTAATGCGTTTTTTTTTTTTCCGAATATAACAATCCATTGGAAAATCTAAATATAAATTTCGGTAGCTATTCCATGCATGTGAAAATATAAATTAGATGCATAAATAGATGAATTTTAATGAGACGAATATTATTCACGTCAACAATTTCAAAATTTTAATAAGGGAAATGACTAACAGCATCAACGATTACATTACCTTTTGTAGATTGATTAGTGAAGCGTAGGATAAAAATTTTTTGAATAAAAGAAGTCCATTCTAGATTTGTTTCTCATATCAAAGATTAGTCTGATAAATGTTTCGTTTATCATCTTTTAAGTTTCAATTAAAATCTCAAAATCCATAAGATAATTTACTTATCATTTTGTAATAAACTTGCACGCATGCATGTACAAGAATAAATAATTTACTTATCATTTTGTAATAAACTTGCACTCATGAATGAGCCACTTGCATCAAGTAATGCTACAAAAAATGATTGTTCAAAGTTGGGTAATTATAAAAGAGGTATATTTGATTTTTTTATTGTCTCACATATATAAAAATTAGCTTCATTAACAATTTAGGAATACTCTAAGCTTGAATAAATTTTACTTTCCTAGGATCAACGTGAAATCCTTTATTAGAAACTATATATTATAAATATTCAAGTTATTTTTTCTCTTAAAAGAAGAAACTCGTTTTAAGATTTGCATACAATTTACTTTTGCATAATATATCAAAAAATATATGCAAATTCTTTTAATGATTTTCATCATTTTCACTATGAATTAGAAACTTATCAAAGAAAAGAATAAAATCTTGATAATAAAAATATATTCCATTCATCATTCTTGAGAATATGGTAGGTTCATTGTTTAATTAAAAGGGCATTACCATAAATTCACAATGACTGATTTGAGTTCTTAAAGAAATCGTATACATGTCACTAGTTTGCATGCGAATTCGATGATAAAAAAATTTAAGATGAATTTTTCTTAACATAATATATCATTTAATTTATCTAGTAGGTCAATTTACATATGGTATTTCATATCTTAACAATCCTTTATTCAAAGTGTGGTAATTATGCACATCCTATAGTTCTATTCTTCATTTTCTCTTAAAGAACATAAGCTCTAAAGGAAGAAGAACTAGGTCTTATAATTTGTTTACCAAGTGAATCCTTCACTTGCCTCTATACCTCTTTTTGATAAAATGATCCATGTTATAGTGCGTAAGAAAGCTATTATAGAAGACAAAACAAGAGCAATGGTAGAGAAGAGAATAGATATACTAGAATTTCAAAGATTTGGTACTAACAAAAGGTACAAAGACGATGAAATTATCCACCGTACAATCTCAAGGTAGAGCTCAAATCACAATATAGACATCTTTAGATGGGAGACTACAAGGTACATATATGTTGGCTCAACTCGTTATATAGGCTAGTGCGAAATTCCTATAGATAGCTTCATGAAGTGTGGTCTTCGGCAAACAACTAGACATTGGCAATGGGATTTAGGTGGCCGCTATTTGTGTATTGCCTATATTTAGCTTAAGTTTGTTAATGGTCCTAACAAATATCAATGATTTTTTAGTCAAATGCATAATATTTTAGAGAATATTCCATTTATCTTTGGGTCAAGCACACTACCCCCATACCTTGTCGAGGGGATCATTGACCTATCTGGGATACCCATTCAAGTTTAATCACCACTACCTTAGACCCTTAATCGAGGACCCTAGGAACTTCCTTTCCATGTAATATATCTTCATCATCTACAAGACATAAATGGTCCAATTTCACCTTCATCCAACATGTAAGTTAATGAGGAATAGATATTGATTATACACCTATATAGAGTGCCCAATATGGACAAGATATATTAGAAATATAATTTATTATTATGGTTTAAATTATTGATATATTTTGGTAGTGATGTGTGTAAATACACTAGGACAATCAGGGTAAATTCTTTCCCCTTAAAGAGGTTTTTTCCCTCAGCTTGCTTGTATATATGCCTATAACCCAAACGGGTCACTTATCTTTGTACATTCTCTTGGTAATACGTTTAGTATTGTGTGCCATGCTCCAAGCTTCTTCTTCTTCTTCTTCCATGGTGTTCACGTGCTTCCACAGACCTCAAACTCCAGCAATTGGTACCAAAGCATGTCATCACTTCATCTAGGCCATCTCGACACCCATCTGGTCACAGCCTCAAAATCGCACAAGAATTGGTGAGCATACTCTAGTCAGAGTCAAAATTGCAACATGAGCTTGTTTCAGCCTTCGAATGCACTATCATAGCACCTATGCATGCAATGTTGTCTTTTTGTGCCAAACATATGTATAGGTTTTGGTTCACCAATATAAGCTCCACAAAGTCTACTACAAGTCTAGCAGAACTCGACATGGTAGTTCTATTCAACTTTTTGAGATACAGTCATTTTTCTGCATCAAGGTATTTTAGTTATTGGCCATGGCTGAAGGCAGTGATGTATTTCATATGTTGGCTATTGAGGATAAGTTGGATCATACCAATTTCCCATTATGGGAATATATGATGCATCATGTATTTGTGACAAAAGGACTATGGAATATTGTGCAGGGTGTTGAAAAACATCCTACTACAACTACAAATATAGTTACTGAAGTTGATGCAGATGGCATTAAAGAGATTGTTCTTCAGGTTCATGTTCATGCTATGGTTCCTATTGCACCTACTGTACAGCAACTTCATTGGGATGGGAGAGATGCTCAAGCACATGCATTGATAGCCTTGTCTGTCAAAAATGCCATTATTCCTCACATTCGCTCTTCTAAAATATAAAAGGATGCTTGGGATACACTTAGCACTTTATATGAGACAAGGAATGAGGCTCGTGTTTCTTACCGCTGAAAAATAGTTGGAGAATGAGCACATGAAAGAAGGTTATTCCATGGATAGGTTTTTCACAAAGACCAAAGATTTGAAGGAGTAATTGATTTTTGTTGATGAACTCTTGCAAGACAGTTCACTAGTGCATACTTTTTTTAATGGTCTTTTAGATTCATATCAGAGTTTTGCTTCCACTATGGGATTGATGATGAAAGGCAATCAAGATGCCATAACATTTGAGGAGTTAGTCTCTATTTTGTTGCAAGAAGATCAGTCTAGGTAGAATAGGTCCATTATGCATGTTGTAGATCAAGCTTTCCTAGCTAGTCAGAAGGGAAAATGTAAATGGAGCTCATCTATTAGTAAGCAAAAATCTGCTAATTTTGCACAATCAAAGAAGGATGAAAAAGATGAGAAGAAAACAAAAGAGAAGAAATTGCTTTGCAATTACTATAAACAAAATGATCATGTCATAAAGAGTTTTCCAAAACTCACTGCAAAAAGGGCTTGAATGGCTATTGCAAAGGCCTCTATACCTAAACCAGAGTCTGCAAATCTTGTGTAGAATGAAGAATGGGCATTTACTTTTGTTTGCAGTTATGACCCATCTTCACATGAACAATGTGTGTCTGCAATAGACTCAAATGTTTGGTACTCTGATAGTGGGGCAACCGAACATCTTACCTCACACTATAGTTTCTTCACTTCTGTTGAGCCTTCCCCTACAGGGAATACTGTCACATGTGCGAAGAACTCCTCTTATCCTATCATGGGAGTTGGTAAGATCATTTTGACTACTGTTGATGGTAGTTATTTCACATTGTTTGATGCTTTATTTGTGTCAAGGATCAAGGAAAAATTTTTATCAATTTTAGCATTAGTCAAGATTGGATTGGTTGTGATATTTGTTGATGATAGATGTATAGTCCATGATCTATCAAATAGCAATGTCATTATTGCTTCTGGCATTTTATGTCGTAGGCTATATAAGCTCATAGATTGTGAAAAATATTTAAATGATTCAACATGTGGAGTTCAATATTCTGAAGCTATGTCAGATCCAAAGCTTTGGCATGCACGCTTTGGCCATCTGAATTTTGCTAGTTTGCTACGCCTATAGAAATTTGAACTTGTGTTCTCTCTACCAAACTTGAGGCATCAACTAAACACATGCGTGAAGGCTATATTTTGGGCAAAATTTAGCGTTCCTCCTTTGCAAAAGATGGTTCACTATGAGCTACTAAAAAATTATAGCTTATCCAAAGTGTTGTTTACGGTCCTATGCAAATACCTTCTTTTGGGAATTATCTTTACTTTGTGATTTTCATTGATGATTTCTCTAGGCATGCATGGTTATATCCATTGAAAGCAAAGTCCAAAGTATTTATGTGCTTCAATATGTTTTTGGTTTTGGCTAAAAATCGTTTGGCATTTAAATCGGTACCCTCCATTCTAATCGACCGGGGGAAGATATGTCTTTTGATTTTGATGCATTTTTTGTTGAATGTCAGATAAAACACCATTCTACAGTGCCTTTTACACTTCAAAAAAATGGATTTGATGAAAGGAAGAATAGTTCACTCATAGAGATGGCAACGTGTATGGTCAAGGGTCAAGCTTTACCATAGTTTCTAGCTTGAGGTTGTTATGTGTACAGCATATGTACTTAACAGTTGTCCCACTAAAGCATTGTATTCTATCACTCCATATGAGGCTTTTCATTATCACAAGCCATCTATTTCTCATTTGCATGTTTTTGGTTGTCTACCATATGCATTAGTGCTTGAATGACAATGCAAGAAATTGGATGATAAAGCAGTGAAATGTATTTTTGTTGGGTATATTCCTGACAGCAAAGGCTATCATCTATATCATCCATAGACTAAACACATTTTGGTTAGTCTTGATGTTGTTTTTGTCGAAGATTCAATGTGATGGTAATGAGCCTATTTTGTTTGATCAAGCACAAAATTTAGAAAATTGGATGGCTGCTATGCAATCAAAATATAATGATATTATGAAGAATGGTACCTGGTCTTTATGTGACTTCCCTCCTAGCAAGAAGGCCATTGGCACTAAGTGGGTATACAAGCTAAAGTGTAAGCCTCATGGAACACTTGATAGGTATAAGGCTAGGCTTGTTGCAAAAGGTTATGCTTAAGAAAGAGGCATTGATTTTGATCAAACCTTTGCTCCTACATGCTCAATGACTATTGTTCATAGCATATCTGCCCTCGTAGCTCATCATGGTTGTAATGTACATGCGTTGGACATAAAAATTGCACTTTTGAATGGTGACTTAAAGGAAGAATTGTATGTTCTTTAGTGTTGAAGCTCAAAGTCAAGGACAAAGCATGGAAGCACATCAAAAGGTGGACACACGAGGAAAGGGAGCAAGTAGGGAGCTCCAAGAAGTGTATGTCAAATTGTCAGAAGAATCCCCTACAAAAATAGTGATTTTCATCACTAGAAACCATTGTAAATACCATTGTCTATTTTTAGTAACTCCATTTTGTTCAAGCCGAGGAGTCCTCGAGCTTGAGGAGTATTAGAAGTACCATCGTACCAATTTTCATAATGTTTAGACTTCGTTTGAGCCCTCAAATAAGCCCTGGAACCTAATTTTTAACTAGGCCGGACACTAGGTCTGGACAGGGCCAAAACTAGTCAAAAAACTATAAAAAGAGCTAGAGAGCTCATTTTTGGGGTTAGCTTGTTAGAGAATAGAACTTTTGTAAGAGAACTCTTTTGCAATCTAAGCTTTCCATTGTTCCTCTCTTTGATCTTACTTTGTGTGCGTGTGTGTGTATGTGTGTGCATGTTTGTGTGCTTTCACTCACGCACTTGTGCCTTCACTTGCTCGTGGTCTTCATACCGGTCCTCACGTCTCCGCGGATTGACAAGTAAAGGAGGTGGTGCTTACGCTTGAGCTACACCAAATTTTGGCGCCGTTGCCGGGGAGAGAGCTTCGAGGACGAGCGTTGTGATGGTAAGATCGTAGATT
Organism: Ceratopteris richardii; assembly: GCA_020310875.1. Lineage (NCBI taxonomy): Eukaryota > Viridiplantae > Streptophyta > Polypodiopsida > Polypodiales > Pteridaceae > Ceratopteris > Ceratopteris richardii. The sequence goes on along the minus strand of CM035430.1, from coordinate 134,506,471 downwards.
TGCGACGTTGGAAGGTAAAAAAACTGTCATTTCAGTTCATTTTCTGTTTTTTTCTTCTTCATCTTCATCATCACCATCATCTCCACCTTCTTCCATCTTCTTCTTCATAGAAATTTCTGTTTTTTAGTGCATTTTCACCATTTTCATACCATTTTTCATGCATTATTGTGTGGGAAGGAGTTAGGAGGTGCAAGGGAGAGCAAGCGCTGTGTTTTTTTCATGATTTTCTGCTCATACGGAGCTCGCCATAGCCGGCGCTCAGAAATTTGAATTTCCCGCCAAAAAACGCGATTCTGTGATGAAAATCGCGATTCTGTGAAAATTCAAAATTTTTTTGAAAACACGATTTTCAGTTTTCCCGCCTAAAAGTTGGCTGAAAAGAATCGCGATTCTGTGTTTTTCTCAAAAAACACGATTCTCTCCTCAAAATCGCGATTTTCACAAATCACGATTTTCAGCAAAAACACGATTTTGTGAAAAACCCGACTTTCTGCTCAAAATCGCGATTCTCACAAATCACGATTTTCAGCCAAAAATACGATTTTGAGAAAAACACGATTCTGTGGAAAAACACGATTCTCTGGGACAAAATCGCGATTTTCATGTCAAAAATACGATTTTGAGAAAAACACGATTCTGTGGAAAAACACGATTCTCTGGGACAAAATCGCGATTTTCATGTCAAAAACACGATTTTGAGAAAACACGATTCTGTGATTGGGCTCAAAATCACGATTCTCAAAAAACACGATTCTGTACTCAACATCGCGATTTTCATGCCAAAAAACACGATTCTCTAAAACACGATTCTGTGCTCAAAATCGCGATTTTCACAAATCACGATTTTCAACAAAAACACGATTTTGTGAAAAACACGACTTTCTGCTCAAAATCGCGATTCTCACAAATCACGATTTTCAGCGAAAAATACGATTTTGAGAAAAACACGATTCTCTATGACAAAATCGCGATTTTCATGCCAAAAACACGATTTTGTGAAAAAGGCGATTCTGTGAAAACACGAATTTTTGCTCAAAATCGCGATTTTCAAAAACACGATTTTGTGCTCAACATCGCGATTTTCATGTCAAAAACACGATTCTGAGAAAACACGATTTTCAGTCAAAAACACGATTTTGTGAATCACGATTCTCTGAGTCAAAATCGCGATTCTCTAAAACACGATTTTGTGATCAAAATCGCGATTTTCAGAAACACGATTTTGTGATCAAAATCGCGATTTTCAAAACACGATTTTCTACTCAAAATCGCGATTTTCAGAAACACGATTTTGTGAAAACACGATTTTGTGAATCACGTTTCTCTGAGTCAAAATCGCGATTCTCTAAAACACGATTTTGTGATCAAAATCGCGATTTTTTCAAAAGGTCCTGTTTGCCTGTTTTGACCCTCAGGAGCCTGAATTGGCATAACTTTTTCATCCAAAGTCCATTTTTTGAGCTCTATAGCTTGTTGGAAAGCTCGTTTCAAATCCTACACGATCTCAACTGTTTTTTTCAAGAATAATGCGTTGATTTTGAGATAGGATAATTTGATGTTGACCCTCAGGTGGGACTAGGGAACCAAGGGGGCTCTAAAGAATTTTGAACCATACCAAAGGGAAAATTTGGACTCTTGACTAAAGCTTATGAACCTGAGATCTGGTAGACACTTAGGCAAGGATAAACAAAGCATTAGATCTTCTGAGGCTAGTGTCAACCATACATCCAAGTCTTGGACACAACAACTAAGTGGTGATCATTTACTAAGTTCAGACACAAGTGATTCAGAAATGTCTTTTAGCATGGGAAAACCTGCAGGTGGCTCAGGGACTGCCCATCTACAAACACCGGAAGGTCCCTATAAGACACAGTTGGAATATATTCGGACCAACCAATTAGGTGCTCGCATCTATGAGGATGGTCTGAGGCGATCAGTGGTCCAACTCAAAAATCCAGATCAATCCTTTGGACTTGAACACCCGGTGGTCAAGTTCGAAGAGGGTTCATACATTGATAAGGAAGGAACCATGTATGTGGTCACCAACCTACCAGATAGGACTGATGAGTTTGGAAATGTAATTCCTGAGAATGAAATAGGAGACCTAGAACAAGGAAACATAGGACAAGGACCCCAGACTCCTAGAGGTAAGTCAGTTTTGACCCGAGTAATCACTCCGGACTGGATCCCTCAAGACAACAAAAGCATAGAACTATTTTTGAATAGAGAAACAGAGGAAGCCTTTTGGAGGTTCAAGCCAGATCAACCTAGCCAATTGGGCATAGTCATCATCTACGAGTTCAAGGATCCAGAGATACCAGGAAAGGTTGTCTACCTGGATAACACATCAGAGAAAATTTTCTTGGTAACAGAACATGATAGACATGCATATACATGGAAGAATGAATTGATTTTCCCCCCACCAAGATCCAATGTTTCCCATGGCCTCCAAGGAGTAGGATCATCCCACGCTCATGAAGCCCAGAGAGGAAGAACTAGAGAGAGACCTGAGGTAAGTTTTGCACACACCGTGGGCAGGAATAGAGCAGGATTTGAAAATGAAAGACCTGAAAGAGAGAGACATCAAGCACATAGGCAAGAAAGAGATGAACAGGATTTTCCATTGCCTAGACCCCGAGAGTACCCAAGAACCCTTAGACCCATTCAAGTGATCAAGGCAATGAAGAACTATTTCGATGGGACAGGGGATCCTTATGATCATGTGGCTGAGTACAAACAAGTGCTGAGAGCCGAACAAATTGAGGACTGGTTCACCCAGTACGAGGCATTTGGTTTGACCCTTAAGGGCACTGCCTTAGCTTGGTTTCAACCATTGAGTAGAAGCAGCTATCACGATATAGGTCAACTGCTAGACGAATTCATTGTAGAATTTTCCAAGAGTGGTATCAGGCATAACACATCATCCTTGATCCACAGCTTCAAGCAGACTCCCCAAGAAACAGTGCGACTAGCAGGTAGAAGATTCAGACAGTATCTAGAAAGATGCCCTGCTCTAGAGTTACCCACTCCGGCCAAACAAGTGGCTTTGTTCTTAGATGGCTTACTGAGCACCAAGTTAAGATCATATGTGTACTTGAAAGATCCTAGATCCATAGAAGAGTGTGTGCGGACGTGCATAGACATAGAAGATAACTTGGGTGAGGAGTTAGGATTGTCCAAACTCTACAAAGATTCGGATAGTTCTACTAGTCATACTTCAAAGATCTCCACAGAAATAGAAGAGATAGCTGAGCAAGTTGCCAAGAAGCTGGGAGTCCAAAATAAACAAACACAGAGAGTCACTCCTTTGAATCGGTGCTATACTTGCGGAGGTGACCACATGGCTAACGTATGCCCAACGCAAAACCAAAATATTAGAGAAAGGAATGCTCCCTATTGTACTATTGAAAGGAAGTACACAAACCATACGGCTCAAGAATGTCCCTACAATAGGCAGGCTGTTAGACAGAATTATCAGCAACCTTATCCACAAGGTAGGTATCAGAACCAATACCAACAGCCATATTATAGACCACAACAGCAATATCAGGTACCATATAGGCCACAACCTGTCTTGGGAAACCAACCACCAGCTCCAGCCAACGTGATTCCAGTCAAGTATGCTGTGGGAGAGGAAAATCCAAATAGAGCTTTGGTGCCACTAACCCCATTGATACCATATAATGACTCTCATGCTCATAGTTCAGACTACTCCCATGAAGGTAGTCCACATGCTTATTATACAGAGTCACCTGAACATAGTGAGATTTACTCGTATCAATATGAGGCACCGCCTATGGAGCAAAATTGGGAGCCAGAATACTCCAATGTCATGTACACGAATCCTAACCCTAGGCCCCAGTTGAGACAAATGAGACCACAAGCCCCTAGAGGATCTTGTTTCAGATGTCATGGTGACCATTTCATTCGTGACTGTCCCCACCCACCATCTTCGAGTCAAGGACAGGCTATCACAATACAGGCTTTTTGTCCTGATTGTGGCAAAGACCATCTCCCCAGAGATTGTCCAAGAAACCCCTCTAGTGCACCCAAGATTACACCCATTAATGTGGTAGGCTTAGTGGCAGATCCAAGTTCAAGTAGTAGCAATGTGGCTCCTATACAAGCTGTCACTAGAGCACAAGCCTTAAAACAGGATAAACCAGTAGAACAATCAGAGTCGAGTGAATCGGGAGAGCCTAGTAAGAGGAAAACAAGAACATGGAAGGATACCAGAGAAAAGGCCAATCGCAAGTGGAATAAAAAGTTATCGGAACTAGAAGAAAGCTTAAAAGAAGCGAAAACAAAAATAGAAGACATTGCATCTCAAAGCCCCTCGCATGCCGAAACTCCATCCACTCCACCTCACCCCACCCCACCACCCATTGTAAATAGACCACAATCAGGGTCTGTTCTTGCAGATCCAACCCCAGAAGGCTTGGACATGATGTTCAAGGCCTACCAGGCTCGACTTCAAGAAGGGCCTACAGCGGCAAACCTAGACAAGAGTTACCCTAGAGCAGATTTAGAGATTGAACGGATGAAAATGTGCATGAAAATGGTAGAACAAGCTCAAGCCATACTTGAGACTAGTCAAAAGTTCAATCAGACAAACTCTATCAAATCAGATTTGCATTTCCAGCGCTTACTAGAAAGATTAGAGCAATTGGTAAACAAACCACAAGTTTCTTTACCTCCACAGGCTCAACCAGTTATTGGAAGAGGAAGCTCACCACCAATGGGAGCTTATGTTCCTAATTCCACGGGTTCAGGAATACCTCCTTCAATTCAACAGTACTCTCAAGAGTTCTTGCGGGAAATACAGGAAGATAAATGGGCCAAGGAGAAGGGTAATTCCCCTCCCATTCCTGAGATTGATGATCTTCATGATCAATTTCCCCAAGACATTCCATCTATTTACGGAGATGAAGTAGAACAACAAGAAGACGAAAGGTTAGATTTTGAATCCAATACCTTAGAAGAACTTCCTCAATTTCGAGGCCCATGGGAATCTGAATCTCTCCAGATTAGAGCTCCCACAATACTAGTAAGAAATGAAGACTCAGTGGTTCCAAGGAACACGGATGTCGTGAAGAACACTAAGGTTCAGTGTCATCTCACTGTAGAAGAGCTGCTCAAAGCGAAACCTGAGCTTTGGAATCATGTGAAGGATCAGGTTCCAGAACTTGATTCCAACATGCCAAAAGCAGGCTCCAAGCAAAGGGTACCAGAGATACCTCTAGACAAAATAGGGGACATGTGTGAGGGTGAAGAAGGTAATACTTATCTTCCCATCACCTACCAAGGTTACACAACCAAAGCAATCATAGATTCAGGTGCTGGTGTTGCTATTGCGACCACCTCCTTGTGGAAGCAATGGGGCAAGCCCACATTAAGACCAACTAGAATGAAGCTTCAAATGGCTGATGGTCATTTTGAAAGACCACTAGGGTTGCTAGAAGGGATCACTCTAACCACTTGTGGTGTAGAGTTTGAGCACACATTTGCTATATGTGACTTTGAGAAAAATAATGTCTATGAGATGATCCTAGGAAGACCCTTCCTACGACAATTGCAAATAGTACAGGATTGGGGAACTAACTCCTTGTACTTACAGCACTTAGGGGTTACCACCAAGGTCAATTTGAAGGATTACACCTTCAGAGATGTACCACCCCTACAGTGGAATTCTATCCACAAAGTGAAAGAAGATTCCATCTCTGTGCATTCTGAAAGTTCACCTGATCCATCATGGCTGCATGAAGATACTCATTTGTGGATGTGCAAAGTCGCAAAGGAAGAGGAAAAACGTTTAAAGGCAAGGGAAGAAGGAACTTCACTAGGAGATAGACCAGTTAGAGACCCAGCCTACACACCGATGATCTTTCCAGATGAGGAGTTTGAGCCTCATGGCTGGCCGAAAATCTTAGCCACCATGGACATTGCTGTCAATGAGGAACAGTGGACACCTCATTGTGATGAGGAGGGTTATGATATCTCAGTGTTCATGTGTCAACCCTTGCTAGAAGAATGTGACCCTAGTGATGTCATAGAAGAAGAAGAGAATGATGATGATCTGGAGTCTATTGTGATGGATAGTTGCTTTAACTCAGAGCAGCACTATCTAGAAGATATAGGAGTGTTCACCCAGAAAGAAGAAGAACCTCTCACAAGTATTAAAACAGTAAACTCAAAGGATGGAAGTGAGAGTAGTCAAAAGAAAAAGAAAAGAAAAGCAGTGAAACAAGAAAAGGAGGAATCATTGTTTGAAGTACCAGAAAACTTCAAGAAATATGAAGTTGACGACCGCAAAATTTTGGTACGAATGCCTAAGAGAGAGGCCATCATAGGAGAATCATATGATAATAAAGAAAAGACCAAGAAGATTGTAGTGACCATTGAAGAGAACGAAGAGAGATGCACATATATAGGAGATGACCTAAGTGCAAGAGAAGAAATGGAGCTCATAGCTCTGTTAAGGGAATATAGGGATGTGTTTGCATGGCACTATAGAGACTTGAAAGGGGTAGATCCAAGAATTTGCTCTCATACTATCCCCATGACTGCTGATGCTAAGCCCACCAAACAGAAGCCCTACACATATAATGATACCTATGCAGCCAAAATAAAAGAAGAAATTGATAGGTTGATTGAAGCTGGATTCATCTATGAGATTGAGCATACCGAATGGGTGTCCCCCATTGTTGTGGTACCCAAGAAGAACGGGAAGTTGCGAGTGTGTATTAACCTTAAAAAAGTTAATGCCGCTACGATTAGAGACAGTTATCCACTTCCAATCACAGAACACCTATTGGAGCGTGTTGCAGGCAAGGAAGTTTATAGCTTCCTTGATGGATTTTCAGGTTATAATCAAGTAGCCATTGCCCCAGAAGATCAACACAAAACAGCTTTTGCTACAGAGTGGGGAATCTTTGCATTTCGGGTGATGCCATTTGGGCTCACCAATGCACCTGCAACATTCCAAAGGCTCATGTGTCATGTCTTCAAAGAGTTCTTGCGAAAGAGCTTAGAAGTGTATGTGGATGATTTATGTGCTCATTCCCAAGAAAGAAGGGTTCACATCCCTGAGCTCAGACAAATCTTCAACAAGTGTAGAGAATATCGAGTGTGTCTGAACCCAGAAAAGTGTGTGTTCATGGTGCGTCAAGGTAAAATCTTAGGCCATATTGTTTCTAAGAATGGAATCTCAACAGATGAAGATAAGGTACGAGCCATAGCAGAGCTACCAAGGCCAAGGAATGTTAAAGAGGTACAAGCCTTTATGGGCCATTGTGGATACTACCGTAGGTTTATCCACATGTACGCGATCATAGCTAGACCCCTTTATGCCTTGTTGTCTAATTTTGAGTGGAACGACGAATGCGAGAATTCTTTCAACGAACTGAAAAAACGATTGTGCACGGCACCAATACTCACCACTCCTGATTGGAATAAACCTTTCCATGTCCATGTGGATGCATCCAATCATGCCATAGGATGTGTGCTAGCACAACCCACAAGTGAAGGAAACTTAGATTTGCCCATAGCATATGCTAGTAGACAGCTCACTGCAGCTGAACGGAACTATACCACAACTGAGCGAGAGGGCTTAGGCATGGTATATGCTGTGAAGAAGTTTAGACACTATTTATTGGCCAACAAGTTCAAGTTTTTCACTGATCATCAAGCTTTGTTATACTTGGTCAATAAACCTTGCAATACTGGACGCTTAGTAAGATGGTTCCTCTTACTAATGGAATATGACTTTGAAGTTGTTGTCAGGAAAGGTAGAACCCACCTTCGGGTAGATCACCTTTCTCGCATCACTTCAGGAGAGTCACCGCAAGGAGTGTCTGACGAATTACCCGATGCTTATCTGTTCAATTTAGAAGTTGTTCCTAAATGGGCAAATAAGTTGGTACCAGTCCTAACCTTTGGCCCTGCAAATAAGAATGTGAAAACATCACAAGAAGAAATTGTAAAATCACAAAAATATCACATATTAGCAGGAAGCATGTACAAACAAGATACGGAGGGCGTATTAGCTTGTTGTGTCGAGGATGATGAGCATAATAGTTGGTTGCAGCAAGCTCATGAAGGATTGCTAGGAAATCACTATTCTAAACAATGCACATTGCAAAATCTAAAGCGTTTAGGAGTGTATTGGCCTAGCATGGACAAAGAAATACATGAGTGGATTAAGAATTGTCCAATGTGCAGAGAGAGACCCCCAGTGGAGCATGCGACCCTTTATCAAGTGTCATTAATTCCAGATTGGAGTGCTCCATTGGTAGAGTTTATGAGGTCGGGACGATTACCCAAAGAGGCTAGTCTAACAAGAAGAAGAAGCATGGAGCAAGAGGCTCAAGGCTATGCCCTAGTAGGAGACAACCTATACCGAAGAGGCAAAGATGGTTACTTAAGACTGTGCGTTCACGAATCAGATTATTTGAAAGTCTTAGAAACTGCACACAGCGGTGTTGCAGGTGGACATTTTGGTCCTGATCGAGTGATCAAGACCATTCTATTCTCAGGACTTTGGTGGCCCACTCTTCATATGGATGCACATACCTATGTGAAGAAATGTGACACATGCCAACGTGCACAATATCCAGTTAGAAAAGACGAGATGCCCTTGAGGCCAATGATGGGAGGACGTGCATTTTCGAAGTGGGGCATAGACTTCATAGGTCCTATTAACCCCCCAGCTAGAAACTCCCATGCAGAGTACATCATTGTAGCCACAGATTACCTTACAAAGTGGGTAGAAGTCAAAGCCACAACAAAGAATGATGCTCAGACTACGGCTAAGTTCTTATTTGAGAATGTGTTCACGAGATATGGACTACCAATAGAGTTGGTGAGCGATAGAGGCACACACTTCTTGAATGAAGTCATTGAAAATCTTCTCCAAGAATTCTTGGTGATACATAAGAAATCTGCCCCCTATCACCCACAAGCTAACGGACAAGCCGAGAGTACCAATAAGATCCTCTGTAACGTATTGACAAAACTGGTAAATAATAAACGCTCTGATTGGGACAAACAACTTCATCATGCTGTTTGGGCTTATCGAGTTGCCTACAAAACGGTACTCAACGCCACCCCATTTCAGATGGTCTTCGGACAGAACGCTGTGCTACCATTAGATTTCTTAATCCCTGCCTTAAAAGTAGCACAAGAGTATGAGTGGAATGGGCATGAATTGTCTTCCAGGATCTTTGATCTCGAACGCTTGGGTGAGACGAGGCTACGAGCGGCAGCAGGCATCTACGCTGCAAAGAAGCGGCAAAAGGCATACTTTGATGCACACATCAAGGATAAGGGATTGAAAGAGGGAGATCTAGTGTTGGTATACACACTAAAACAACATGCCCGTAAGTTGGAAAAAAGAGGATACGGACCCATGATCATTAATAGAATTTCCACTAGTGGTGCAGTTCAGTTGGCCACTCTAGAAGGAGATATCTTGCCAAACTATATTAGTGGCTGTAGAGTCAAGCTATATCAAGAACCTCTGACTGAGGATATGCTAATGAGACTCAACACTGCTAAGAAGCGAAAAGATGAAGAGTTAAGAGTGAGAGAAGAAGCACAGGTAGAGGCCAGAGAGCGTATTAGGAAAAATAAGTTAAGGAGATTAGGCCTAGAAGTCAACTCAAAAGCCCCAAAATATCACATGGATATGTGTCAAAAGTCAGACATAGCGACTTCTCAGGTCATTGACCGAAGACCCTTTGTGACCATAGAGATAGGACAAGGGAAGGGTGCAAGGACGGTGAAAGCATTGATTGACTCAGGTGCAGCAAGTAGTGCAGTTAGACTTTCCTACTGCCAAGACTTGGGGTTGAACATCAATCCCATAGAAGCTTATCTCATAGGATTGGGAGGTGTGGAAACCCCTTGTTTGGGCGAGGTGGAACTTCCCATCTACCTTCAAGATGTTCCAATGAAAGTCAAAGTGCTAGTATGTCAAGATGAGAACCTTACAGAACCACTTGTCTTGGGTCAAGATTGGATCTATGACCATGCAGTTAACTTAAACCTAAGAAGTCAAATTCTTCAAGTTTGGGTACATGAACAATGCATCACATTAGAATTAGAGAACTGCATGCTCCTAAATCATGGCACCACACACTCTCTTAGTTCTTCCAAGACTAATCATATGAAAGAAGATGTTGTATGTGTCAAAAGCTCTATGATGCAGAAGGAGTCAATCGTGGAAGACCAGGTTCGAAGGCGGGTGGATCTTTCTTCTTCTCCAAAGACTCAAGTAGCCACAGTAGTGAGCCCACCACACAAGCAAACACAACCGTTCACGACAACTGCTACATCAAATAGAAAGACACCATTCGATAAAAAAGCGGTTCCGGGCATGAAGCAAATCTGGGTACGCAAAGGAGAGCAACCACCAGCCTTACCCCCACAAATCCCATCCATGCACACTAACCAGGCCAGAAGACGAAGGAAGCAGCTCAGACAAGCTCAATCACAAGATATCCAACAAGTTTGGGTGCCTAAGAAGTTAGCTGCAGCTCAACAAGGGCAATTACAGATGTGGGTACCTAAGAAGCTCCTACACCCACAACAACCTTTGTTCTCCCACATGCAAAAGGTTTCAACAAAGAAGCCAAAAAGAGAAAAGGGTAAGAACCACGTACGGAGACCAAAGGAAGATCAAATCAGCTCTTCAACATTAGTAGGAAGACATGCAAAAAGGATATGGGTTTGGAAGCCGAAAGTGCAAGTAGCCTCCACCGAACCAAAGCATCAACCACACTGGATACCACAGTTCAGAAAGCATCCAAAGAGAAAGACGCCTGAAGTGACCTCTACAGTGCCAAATGATGTTCTAAAATGGACTCCAATAAGGAGGATTACATCAGTTCGAGACTCAATGGATACCTCCACCAAGGTCGGCATCAACCTCCACAAATAACATCGAAAGCCTCGAACGAGCAACAACCATGTGCTCCTTGCACAACCCTGTCTTTTGCACCATTTAGGTCATGCATTTCCAAAGTATGCATTAATATAGGGCCACATTACACGGCCGTGCATAGACACACTTGAGAATCCCATGCACAAGAGCACAGTGACATATGTCGAACATTTCTATTGATACTAACTTTTGTGTTCTTGTTTTGTGATATCCTTTTTCTCAAAAAAAAAAAAAAAAAAAAAAAAAAAAGAGAAGTGGGAGAGAGCTTGTTCCCAGTGTGTCTCGGCCAGCAGTGAGATTATTGCTGCCTTATCTGGTAGATGACAATCATTTGGCATGAACATGGCATCTACAACTATGATTTTCTCTTACCATGGTAGGAATGAAGAGCTTGAAGGTCCGCAACTTGAGTGATGCTTAACTACTTCATGTACCAGAGCATCCAAGGAGATATCTGCAAAAGGTAGTTCTAGAGGAGAAGACTCCTGCATATGGTGAGCTAAAGAGAATATGTGAAACTCAGCTTGGTGTAGTTACCCGATGTTGCTTGCCAAGGAATATAAAGCAATTCAATTCTCAGTAATTCCTGAACCAGTATGGAACAGTAGCACTGGTGAATGGTCTATGTCAATCAGCATGGTAATCTCTTAGAAACCGGCACGTGTCCAATATTCCTCTGAGTGTCAATATAGGGAAGTGAACGTGCATGAGCCCAAGCTCAGAAATGCACATTGTTCGTGACAAATGTTGCTTTGAAAAGAGGAGAGGGGATCCACCACTCAAAAGATCTCATCCGTGGACAATCAACATGGACATTCATCAACAAGGTTCCATCCCAAAGGCCGAGTGTACAACACGAAGAGGCAAACATCCATCAACCTTCGCCATGGTAAGTATCTTTACTCTGGAAACACCATAACCATGATAGTTTAGGAAACCTCTTCGTCAGCATACCCTTGAGCACTTAGCTCAAGACCCGCAATTTTTGCACCATACTTCTTCCAATGCATTTTCCAAGTAAGCATGCGTAGGGCTACATTACAAGGCCGTGCACAAGGCACATACTTTTTTCAACCCAGGCACGAACACACTTACCCATCATTCATTATGGGTTATGAGTAGTTGGCATGAATGCTCTCAACATCATCTTTAAAAGAGCTAGCGGACATCATGGGAACAACATCCATATCTCGGAAGCAAATTGAAGCCAGTAGTTGCTCCAAATCACTCTTGACAACCTCTTCTGAGCAACTTGCAGTTTTGAAAGCTCACAACGACACATTCTTGCTGGAATCCAAGGAACCAGCTCATACAACGGATGGACACCACCTCTCAAAGCACTACACAGAACAGCCCTTCCAACAAGGGTCTGTCAGGGACGACAGACTCGAGAGGGGGGGGAGTGTTGAAGCTCAAAGTCAAGGACAAAGCATGGAAGCACATCAAAAGGTGGACACACGAGGAAAGGGAGCAAGTAGGGAGCTCCAAGAAGTGTATGTCAAATTGTCAGAAGAATCCCCTACAAAAATAGTGATTTTCATCACTAGAAACCATTGTAAATACCATTGTAAATACCATTGTCTATTTTTAGTAACTCCATTTTGTTCAAGCCGAGGAGTCCTCGAGCTTGAGGAGTATTAGAAGTACCATCGTACCAATTTTCATAATGTTTAGACTTCGTTTGAGCCCTCAAATAAGCCCTGGAACCTAATTTTTAACTAGGCCGGACACTAGGTCTGGACAGGGCCAAAACTAGTCAAAAAACTATAAAAAGAGCTAGAGAGCTCATTTTTGGGGTTAGCTTGTTAGAGAATAGAACTTTTGTAAGAGAACTCTTTTGCAATCTAAGCTTTCCATTGTTCCTCTCTTTGATCTTACTTTGTGTGCGTGTGTGTGTATGTGTGTGCATGTTTGTGTGCTTTCACTCACGCACTTGTGCCTTCACTTGCTCGTGGTCTTCATACCGGTCCTCACGTCTCCACGGATTGACAAGTAAAGGAGGTGGTGCTTACGCTTGAGCTACATTTAGCCCCATAGTTTTGTGCAAAAAGGGCATGAAAACAAAGTGTGCAAGTTGAAAAAGGCATTATAGGGTTTGAAGCAAGCACCATGTGCTTGGTATGAGAAGATACATGCCTACTTGATTGCACATGGTTTTGAGAACTTGCTCGCCCATGTATATGAGAGCGTTGCAGTGTTCTCAGGAGTCAAAGACATTGCAAAAAATTGGTGAATGGAGAAGAGAGAGAATGCATGGTACACATGATTGGACTATTGGTGCACTCCAAACTCATCAAGGATGTGGGATACTAAAAAGAATAATGAATTGGAATCCACGAGCACAAACAAAACAAGTGCAATTTGACTTAAGGGGATTAGTGTGTTGGAGTTGCAATCAAACGAGACATAGGGCTAGAGAATGCCCAAATTTACGAGGATCGAGGAATGATGCTCCTTTGAACGGATATGATGGGATAAGGGGACATGTAAAGGTTGAGCACCTTGCAAAGGTCAAAGAACCCACTAGGAAGGGTATATCCATGAGCCCTATTATGAGTCCAAACATTAGGAAAGTTGAAGTTTTTGATGAGTATAGACCCAAGGCGCAATCCAAGCTACGAAGAAAGTTTGTTGTCAATCAAAGTGTTTCGAAGGTAGGAGTGATACCTCGAGTTCAAGCAAGCCTATGCAAAGAAAGAACATGTGGAGATGGGAAGCCCAAGACGCAAGAATCCATACTTGCAACAGGGAGAGATGGGCACAAGAATGATGCCATCATAACGTCTAAGTTGTTGCTACGATAGAATGTGAAACCCTCATGGATGTCGCATCGCAACGCAAAGTGCAACAATTAGAATGTGAGCTCGAGAAGCTAAGAGGTGTAGTTTCCAACCTAGAGAGGGAGTTGTCACAAGAAAAGGAATGTAGGATACAACAAAAGGAGAAAATGAAGGAGATAGAGAAAGTGACACACGAGTGCTTTAAGAATACATAGGACATGAGAGAAAAGGAAAATAACAAATTAGATCAACTAGTAAAGATAAATCAGGAATTTGAAGAGTCGATTAAGAGGTGGGAAATTGATCAAAAAATTCAAAGGAAGAAAATAGTGCATGAAATGGAGAAACACAAAGAGTTAGAACGAAAAGTTGAAGTGTTGATGGAAAGGTCCAAACTTTGGAAAGGACAAAAATAAACAAAACATCGAAAGGAAAAGAAGAGAGATTGGGTTCTCGACATGTTTGATTTGAAGGAATCTAGGACCAAGAAAGAACTAGGCGGTAGATGTGGGAGAGTCAAGTGGTGCATATACAATGAAGGTCTGCACAAGAAAATAGATGATCCGAAGAGAGACCTCTTGGAGAGTGGAAAGGCTTGTGAAGAGGGGACCTCTAGACGTGAGGGACTTATGAGAAGACAGACATTGGAAAAGGAGCCAGACGAAGGCACAGTGAGTAAAGTGCTTCATTTAAAGAGTACGCGTAGGAATGGTGGTAGTTTGAAGGAGTCAAGATTGGCTCGTGCCGAACATGACAGAGTTAGTCGATCGAGGTTTGATAGGAATAAATGTCGAGATAGTGATCAGAGCATGCAAGGGTCGATAGGGGGTTATACACGGAGAGGACTTCGAGCGAGCCGTTGGATGATGGCATTTCTTTGCGTGATTTGGGTGCTCTTACAAGAGATGTGTGGTTGGATACGACAACGAAGCGAGAAGGGCTTTCTCTACTGTTGCATACTGTTACCCTCTGTTGACAGGAATTGCAAAAACTAGTAGACCAAGTGTGTTGCTATACAAGATCACTGAGGACTAGGCAATCAATGGCTGATCAGGTATACCCGGAGTGCTCTGTTCGACCCTGTAGTATATTTTTCAGATCAAGCATTAGAAAGCATGGAGGTATCGATCAAGGGCTTGCAAACCGACTACGATGTGGAGGAGGCACACTGGCTTGTACGCTTTTGGAATCAAGTTCTGGACATTGACTTCCCGTTTCCTCAATTTGAGGAGTATCTACTTGGCTAGGCTGGATATGTCGAGGACCGATATTTCTACTATGACAGCACGAGGGAGTTGCCTAACAGGGTAAATGATATCTATTGGGCATGGGCAGATCAACTAGTCATAGGCAGCAATGATGAGGCTCCTGAGGTGCAACCGGATTCGCCTTCTTAGAGAGTACTGATTTTTGGGAGGTGGACCTGGCTAGGTAAGAGAGTCTCGAGTCGGTCTTATAGCATAGTCATTGGAAGAGAGACCTCACGAGGGGATGAACAGCTAAGTGTCAGTCAGTTAGGTTGTAGGCAGTCAGGTATGCCATTTGAGTGTCGTGTCTGAGGAAGCGAAGACAACGGGAAGATGGATCTATTTGTATGCTTATCGTGTGGGATAGGTGGGGAGCGCTCCTTTCTGCCTCTCCCTAACTCTCAGGGTTCTTTTGAGGGGAACAAGAGAAAAGAAAAGAAAAGAAAAGAGAAAAAAGAAAAGGAAAAAAAAATGAAAAAAAAAGAAAAATACAAAACAAAAACATCGTGTCTATACATGTGCCAGCGCGCTATGCCGGGCTAGTAGGCGAGCAGAGTCCATCTGGCCGGGCGATCAGGACTATGAACTGACGCTAGTTTCGCTATAGGTGCTCGAGTTTGTGTTTGTGTTTTGGTGCTTCGTGCCATAGTGGGTCGATAGGTGAGTGGAGCCATCTCAGCCGGGCGGAAGAGACCACAAGCCACACCCAGCTTCGCTATGGGCAAGCCCTTCCGTGTGTGTTTATACATCGTGTATCTATGTTGCTGCATGCTATGCTGTGCCGGTAGATGGGTGGAATGAACTTAGCCGGGAGGTTAGGGCCACGAGTCGTATCCGGTTGCCGCATAGGCCAACCCGTGTGTAAATAATAAATAAGAAAAAGAAAAGAAAGATTCTGTGTTCCCGTCCCTGAGGGGGATAGACAGAAAGGAGGAGGACGATGATCGTTCGGATGGGTGTGCCATGCATGTATATGATTTTGTGATCTTTTTGTGATTTCTGATAGATCGATCTGCCTAACATCGATGCCAACGAGGACCGGTATTCACATGTGTATTTGACTTGCTTGCTGCCTGCTCACCATATTTGGCTTTTCTATTCTTGTCAATAGGTTCTTTTTAAAGATGGCAATGAGGTATACCACTCTGATTCTTTTACTTGGGTCATGCTATTTTTTTGGGGATGGTCTCTTTTTGATTGCGCGAGTTCTGTTTTGTGTCGGACTTCATCTTGTTTGCGTATGATCAGTTAGGAAGGATGCCTATATGCATGCGGATTATACATGATGATTTTGGTTTGGACACATCTTTTTTATACTTACATTTTTGTTGAGATGTGTGAGTTAACAGGTGCAATGGAAAAGAGGGATTCTTTCTAGTATGTTTATACATGGTAAGTCTTTTTGGTGATGGTTGAATTCTATTTTAATGGAAAGTGCAGGGACCCAGGCGAAGGGCCAAAGGAAAAAGAGTGCTATGGATGGTAAGTAAGTCATGAAGTGATCGAGTAAACGAAGTGGTGACAAGGATGTAAGCATGGTTTTGATGATTCTATGTTTTGAAATGGGGGCACATTGGCTCATCAAGGACGACTTCGCGAGCAGAAGGGGGGAGTATGTTAACTGTGTTTGTGATTGATTTTTTGGCGCTAACATGTCTCCATTGTGTGGAATAGATATTTAATTGCAGGTATTATGATGGAAAATGTGTGCTATCCAAAAGAAAAACACTAGAATGTTGTGCAAAATTGGAGCTCAAAGGAGTCTTGCCAATGTTGTTACTTTTGGTTTCAGCTAAAAGCTTGTTGCAGTGTGGGGACCATTGATGAGGGTGGAGAAGTACATGTGGAACTGGCATGCAAGGGATTTACGCGATCAAATATCATTGTTGGCTGGGCTGTTGTTGGTATGATGTGGGAGATATGAGCATGTTCAGGGTGCAATCACTTGTTTTGAGCATGCAGGTTGAGGGAATCCATCTAGATTTTAGCACTCCCGTTCATGTCTTGAATGCTTGTTGCCATGGAGGCTTGGTAAGTAAGGGCCACAGTTATTTTGAGAGCATGAGAAGGGACTCCGGTATATTTCCTAGTCACGAACATTCTATCCACATGGTCATCCTTGTGGGCATTCTGGTTGTTTGATGCAGTGTCCACAAATTGAGTTAAATTCGGGTGACCTCAATTCGTTGTAATATGTGAATATGTTGCTTGTGTGCATGTTGAAAAGTGAGTTGGGCTTGGACCTTCTAAAATAAATGCCATTGCTCGGCAGTTGGTACTGGGAAGCCCGAGTCTCTTCATTATGCTTTTGGCCTAAAGTGTTGTCAGCCAACAAATTTTTGTTTTGCAAAAATGAACACGTGTTTTTTGGAATTTCATGGCTAATGCTGCAGGATTTGGAAGGAGATACAGAAGTATTGGGAAGGGGCTAGCCACCTTCTGAATCATCAGAGGAGTTAAGCCCTTTATGCCCATACGGGGGAAAATGAAAGAGGGGAGGTTTATCGGGAAGCAACTCACGTGCAAGAGGAGGAGGAGTAGCTAGCTCCAGACATCGAGGGTTTTCATGGGGACACTCAAGGAGCGTGGATGGCAGGGAGGCAATACCCTTCATGACACACACTCGAGCAGGAGGGCATTCACTGTCTCTAGGGCAGTACTTACAGGCCGCGAAGAGAGAAGCAGTTGGGGGGGGGGGGGGGACTGAAGAATTTGAGGGGATATACAGGGGGATTACATAAAGATGGCGGAGGGCTTTTTCTGACTCTCTCTGGTTTTCTAGGGGTATTCCGAGAAGTTAGCAAGTGCCAAAGGGGGGGTTCAATCTCCGAAGGGAGGGGCGTCCAATGGAGTTTTTTTGAGGAGGCATGGTCTGCTCCATCCGGGATCCCTATTCTTACAAGTTCTGCGAGGCACATTAGACACAAAGGGGTTTTGTTAGTTTGGCTTGCGCTCAGAGGAATGGAGCCAATAGATTCTAGGTGATGTTACGAAATTGAGATCAACAAGGGAAGAAGTGTGCATTCACTATGGAAAGTGCTGCTATGTTATGAAGCGCAGAAAGGTGAACCACAAGCTTGGAAGATCTAGCACTGATGGTGACGTTCTGAGGGAGTAGACAACAAACGTTCAAGTAAAAATGGTTTGAGGTTCTATATACATCCAATAGTTTTATATGAAGTGTATGAAATAAATGCTATTTTTCTGCCATTCCTATGACACTGCTGCTGTGTCAGATTAAGCACAATAATCCATATGTTCTAAAGCTTTTGTGTGAAACATTTGATAATATGGAGTACTTTCGTCTTCGCTGGATGCTTGGAAATTTTCACCCACTATTCTTGTGCAATTTCAGAAATCGAACCATGTTATGCGTGCATGTTCTGTTGTTGGTTTCCCAGTGATCACAGTGACAAAGAACTGCAATAAAGAGGCACTTTGACATGATGTCTAGCATGATTAGTAATATGGTTTAGATTATTTAATTCATGGTTATCAATTGTTCTCTGGCAAGCATTGCATCGAAGATCTTGAACAAGAAAGCGCAGGTAATTCATGTTCTCCCTACATTGATATTAAGGAGTAGCAGGTCTATACTGTTCACAAGCTTTTTGCATTGCCTAATCGTCTTGTATGATAGTAAGTCTAGAGCTAATACATGCACACAAAAATACAAATGGCTTACTTAAATTAGTTATAGTTTTTTTTATGGCAATTCGCTACTCGGTTAACCTTAGCTAATCCTTTATGCCAGTCAATATGGTGGTTATTGGTTAACATGACCATGGCTGGAGTGAAATATTGACTCAGAAAACCTTTATAATAAGACATTGTGAAGCGTTCTAAATCACTTGTGTCTCGCTTGAATGCAAATAAAAAAGGGGTAATGATTAAATGAAATTACTTCTCGAAAATCATTCTAACGTTGTTTATTTTTCCTTGTCATGATGTCTGGGAGCATACTACATATAAGAGTGGTACCTCCTTAATCATGATCTTTTACCTGACATAATGATAGTGAACTTCAATATGTTTGGTCTTGGCATGATAGATAGGGTTAGCAACAAGATGTAGGGACTAGTGCTGTCTCCAAATATGTATGGAGTAGAAGTACTCAACCCTAAATCTGAATATAGGATCCTAATCCACATAGCTTCTTGATTATCATTTGCAAGTCCTGTGTATTCAGCTTTAGTTGAAGAGAGAGCAACTCTAGGTTGCTTCTTTGATGACCATGAGATCAATTTTGTGCCTACAAAGGTAAGATATCCTGATGTGCTTCTCCTATCATCCTTAGAGCCTGCCCAATATGCATAACAAAATAATTTGACATCTACACCCTTCATTGATTATGCTCTTCAAATACTTCAAAATTCTCTTGGTCGCTTCCATGTGAGGCTTCCTTGGACTATGCATGAGCTGAATTAGCACACTAACTCCATAGCATATATCTACTCTAGTTAGAGTAGCATAGTTCAAGCTTGCAACTAAGCTTTGGTAACTAGTCACATCTTCAATTAACTCACCTTCATGAGCAGTTAGCTTTTGATTTACCACCATGGGTGTACCTGAAACCTTTGTATTTTCCATCTTGAACTTGCAAAGCATATCTCCGATGTATTTTCTTTGAGTTGGGAACCATACACTTATGTTTTGCTCAAATCACTTGAATAGGCATGTTGGGCCTACTCTAAGTCACCGAATAATACTCAAATGCATCTGCAAAACGAGAAGGGAATAGAGACCCGAGTATGGATGTAGCAGAAGACCCAACTTTAATGATTTGTAGGCCAGCACCGTTCAAGTTCAACTACAATGTTGTTACTACACAAACAAATAAATCACAAGTGCATTGTGGAAGCATTCCTCACCTTTTCATTGTGGCTTTGATAAGCTATTCAATTTGTGGTTACATGAAATCGGAAGCAGCATCATGATTAGTTTCCTTCGGAAGATGTGAAACATGTGTTCTTGGTGTAGTTAAAGGAAATGGCCTGCATAGTTCCTCAAGATGCTTGCTGATGCCTAATGAGATTCTTATGAACCCCTAGACATGGTCCATCACTCCCCACAACTTCGTAACTACCCAATATCCTTCCCCCCTTTCCTACTTCTTTATTGGTAGAGCTGCACACTCGAAGCAAGAGAGAGAGAGAGAGAGAGAGAGAGAGACACCCCCAAAGAGCTTTGATCCCTGAATGCTTCCCTCCTATTGCCTCCTTTCCTTAGCTTACAAGAGCCTCCCCTTCCCTCTGCTTGCTTCTACCTGTGCATACCTGCGTAGCAATAAAACTGCCAACCCCCCCAAGAAGAATGCTCTCCCTCACTTCTCCTTTTTGAAGAACTCCCCCTCTGCCACCTATCTCGGATCTTAACTCCTCCTTTTCTCTCCACATCCCATCTTTAGTACCTTCCAAGTTCTTGCATGAAAAGAACAAAAAAGAACACCACAAAAGCTTCAAGAAAATAACTTCCCTAGATCAAAGGGTGGAAATTCTGTTATGCACCCCATTTTCGTTTGGTGACTCTTGCAAAAAAAGTCTATTACCAAAGCAAATCGTATCATTTTATCAGATGGACATGTGTTCATATATTCACACCTCATTTGGGCCATTGCCTTACACGTGCACACGATTTGGCCTTACCCTTGTGGCCTTTCCTGCATATGCCTTTCCTCACCATGTCATGCACTTCACTTGTGCCAAAAACTTGATGACCATCTTGCCTCCTCATCAGCTTTGTAAGACATCCATGATCTTGAGCTTCATGAGAACGACTCTTGGCATCCAAAGAGTTGCTTGTCCTTATGAACCAGTCAGCCAGTTTGCTAACTTCTTCCTTCTCTTCCTCTGCAATACCCACTTTTACCATCTCACCTCCTTCTGTCCTTGGTTTCTCTTGACTCTCTAACATTTTGCATGCACCACTAGCCAACACTTCTTTAGCTTTTCCCTCCCTATTTGGATTTACTTCCTTCAACTCGACTCTCACATCCATTTCTCTTGCAATTGGTTTCCTTTTCATCGTCGTCTCTAACACTTGACTCCTATTCTCGAGCTCAACTTCCAAATGCTTGACCTTTTTCCTCAAGTATTTTACTTCCATTGTGGTTGATAGTTCGAGATTCGATTCATCTTCTAAGATTCCTTCCACTAATTGATTTGTTGGTCCTATTCTTCATTATATATGTCGAATAACACTCAACCTAACTTGTACCTGCCAACCACCCTAACAACTCTTGATCGGAGTCATCCTTGTATGATAACGGATTCTTGTACTCTCCTATTTTTGTGTTTTGGGGTCTCGATAGCTAAAAGTTGAATCCAGGATAACATCCTGCTCTCTTTGGGTCTATGGTAATCCCACTATGAAGTCCATGGATGCACTATCGCAGTTATGCTCTTGAATCTCTAAAGGATGTAAAAAACCTAGTGTTGAATCTCTAAAGGATGCAAAAGACCTAGTGTCAAATCTCTAAAGGATGTAAAGACCTAGTGTCTTAACCCTTTCTATCTTATTGACCTAACACGTAAAGCATAGTTGAACATATGTGTGGATAGCTCTGGCTAGTCCAGGCCACCAAAATATTCTTCTAACTAGCTGAATGATCTTGTCAACACCAAGATGCCCAACACAAGGAACACCATGTCTATCATGCATGACTTTTGTTCTCCAATCTTGATAATTTGGTATGCAAATCTTTCCATTCCGTTTAGTTATTATGTGCTCCTTTGAGAAGTTGCAATATGGACTTGACTTGTTTTCTCTAATAGGGGAAGAAGCGGATGGGACTTCCTTGTCTCCTATAATAGATTCATCATTGATCAATCTAATGATCTATAAAAAATGTGGATCTTCCACCTGTATTTCCTTTATTTCTTGAAGCAATGCGCTTTCTAAAACTATAAAGCTCGTTTGATACATTATCCGAGATAATGCATCACCTACAATATTCTCTTTGTCTCTTCTATATAAGATTTCCATATGAAACTCTTGCATGAGCTCATCCCAATGAGCTTGTCTACCTCAAAGATCTGGATGAAAACAAAAGTACTTGGGCGTATGGTGATATCTATATAACTTAAAGTCTGCACCATAAAGATAGTGTCTCCAAACGTTAAGAGCATGCACCATTGCATACAGATCATGTTCATGTACTAGCCAATTGCATTGTGCACTACTTAACCTTTTACTCTCAAAAGTTATTGGCCTGCCATCTTGGCTCAAAAGTGCCCCTATAGCTACACCACTAGTATATGTCGTCGACTTAAATGGCTTATGTGGATTCACCACTTTAAGTATTGGAGCCTCTGAAACAACTTTTTTCATAGTGTCAAAATCACCTTGTTGCTCTTGCTTCCATGACAAAGGTATTTTGCCTTGAAGAAAATTCATCATAGGTGCTGCTATCATTGAATAAAATCACATGAATTTCCAATCAAACTGGAAAGTGCTAAGAATGATTGAAGTTGCCTCTCATGTTGAGGAGTTGGTCATTCCAATATAAATGAGATCTTCTTGGGTTCTATCTTGATCCCATCATCCGAAAGTACATATCCTAGATATTCTAACTTCGGAAAAAATAATTGAGTTTTGTTTGGATTTATAAATAGCTGATTTTTATTTAATTTATTTAATACTAATATAAAATTACTCTCATACTCATGTATAGATTTATTATAAACTGACAAGAAATCTATAAAATACACAAAAAATTATGAATGAACGGTCATAAAATATCATTCATTTACATCATGAAGTAGCAGATGCATTAATCAAACCAAATGGCATAACTAAACACTCATAATGCTCGAAACCGGTCTTAAAAGTTATTTTGTGTACATCTTGCTCTTTAAATCTAATTTGGTTGTAGCCACTCTTTACATTTATTTTTCTATATACAATAGATCTACCTAGAGCATCAAGAAGATCATCTATTCTGAGCATGGGGTATCTATACTTGATGGTAATCTTATTGAGTGTTCGGTAGTCCATGCACATGCAATGCGATCCATCTTTCTTCTTTATTAGAAGAATTGCTCCTCCAAAGGGAAAATAACGATGTCTAATTAGCCCTTTCTACATGTACTCGTTCACAACCTTATGAGCTTCATTCTCCTTCTATAGACTCATACAAATTGGTGATCAAGCTGTCGGACTCGCTCTTGGCACCAATTCAATCGTGTGCTCAATATTCTTGCAAGGAGGTAAACCCAAAGATAACTCATTTAAAAACAACTTCTCAAATTCTTCTCTTACTTTCTCTATAAGTACTTGAGCATTCCAGTTGGAGCTTCATCAACTGTGAGAATCCATCATTATACACGACGAATACAGAAAGTACATAAAATAAATATAAGTTCAATTAATTTTGAGTAGCCTAATTGCAATCATCAATCCTGACTCTTGGAGATCTCGCTCTCCATGGATCAAAAGTGGACAACTTGTCATGCTCAAAGTGATACACATGTGAAGCAAAGTCTATGACTATTCATATCCTAGCATGTCACTGCTTGCTTAGGACATACATAGAAACGTGCCATTCATGTAATCTAAAAATCCAATCTATTCTCATACGAATAGATTTGAAGGAGCAGACGAACATCTTGTTAACACCATGTCTTAGTGCCTTCCCATTGGCTAACTTCACTATGTAGGCATACTCTAACTGCATAGTGTCTTAATGTAACTATCTAATGAGACAAGAACTAATGACATTATGTGTGAAACCAATATGAAAGAGGACCTTGAGAGGCTTTCCTACCATAAGTCCTCTCATAACAATGACTTTCGTATCTAGAAAATGGTGGGCTTTCTGTGCAACTAGCAAAAACATAATATCTAGAAGAAAAGGAACCTTCTTAATGATCAGCGTAGGCACTATGGGAGATTATATATGAGATGGAGAATATCCAAAATCCTCATCTACATCACTTCCTATCTGTGTAGGGTTTATTACTATGGCTATAGCTATATTTTTCTTCTTAGGATAACTTTTAAATTGATGTTGTCCTAAACATCTATAGCACAAACCTTCTCTCATTGCCTTCTCTTTTTGTTGACAAGTAAGAAACAAATTATTATAAGTGCCCTCAACTAGAGTAGAAACCTTTCTTTTATCTCTCAAAACTGACTTGATCATGTGCACCTACTTAGCCTCTTTCTTGGGTAGTGCACTAGTCAAAATAGAAATACTAGAGGAGAAGGATCCACTCATCTTAGTCCATGATGACTTTTGGCCTTGGGAGCCTATGCCTCTATGACCATCCTCATAAACTAGGGCCATCTCTATGGCATGTGCAAAAGAGTGACACCTCTCCACTCTCACTAAAGCTCGAAGTATTTCTCTTAGTCCCAAGTCAAATCTATGACTTAGAGAGACTTTGGGATGGAATCTAGTACGTTAAGAAGTACCTATCAGAGGAGCACTAGATTGTGCCCTCTAACTAGACTAGACAAGATTTTGGAATTATACTTTTGATTACAAGATCACCCATGTAGAGAAATAAAAGAAGGATATGTAACTGATATAAGAAGTCCCACAACCTAGGACTAATAGGTATGAGTACCTCAACTAGATATGATACAGAAAATCCCATAACTTGGGACCATAGGTATGACGCAAGATATGTGATTTACAAGAACTCCCTTGAAGGAGATGAACTAGATACAAGAAATAACTAGACAAGATCTCTTACTATAAGATTACAAGAGGACAAGGCAAGATTTCCAAGAACTAGACTAATCAAGACTAGAACAAGGAACAAGAAATAAACTAGAACCAGAACTTCGAAAGTACTTACTTGGTGATCATGACTCATTGAGCTCCCAATACTGTCATTGGCAAGACTGAGCATTTATGTGGCCAAACCCTCCTTATATAGGTTTTCAAAGGTGGATCATCAATGGTAGTTACAAATTGATGATATCATTGATGATGTCATCAATTTGAAACAAGATCTCTAGGTATTAGAATCAGGTAAATACATAGTTGTTCTTAGGGTTTTGCATGTTCTAGACACAATGGAAGCATTAGTTTCTTCAAATTTTGTACCAATAATAAATATAGAAAGTCACACAAAAACTAAGATTTAGGATGGTTTCCTTTGTCCATGACATCACCTCCCCCTCAAGTGACGAGTTCCACAAGGAGCGGTCATGTTCATTGGTCTCAGGTTCAATGTTTCTTATGAAAATATTGAACCTTGATTGGTGCTCTCTAGAAGCTTTTTGCAGGTTCCCAAGTACGATCGCTGATGTCATACTCTTTTCAATGAATAAGGTACTCCTTGGGATATTCTCAAATCTAGTACATGCTCAACTTCGAATTCTTCATGATCATCAACCTTGATAGGTAGTGAAGGACTAGGTCTCTCCCCTATAAATGGAAGAGTCTTATATGATTCCAACATGGATACATGGATAACCAGATGTATTCTCATAGTACTCAATAACTCGAGTTTGAAGATGATTGGATTAATGCAGTCAAGATGATGAAGGACCAAATATCTAATGGTCTATCTTTGCATAAGGCCTTGGAATGTGAAAATTATTTCTAGGTAACCAAACTTTATCCCCAATGTGATATTATGGATTCTGAACACAATGCTGATCTGCATAATACTTATATTATTCTTGAGCATAATGGATCTTTGATGGGGAGTCTTGAGTAAGCACATCTCTTGCATTGAACATAGAATTCTCATTGTCCTTTACCTACTTTTTATCTTCATAATATGCATATTCCATATCATTTGGAATGACGTCTTGGGCTTCAAAGATTTTTTATTCTGATTCTTGTGGAATAGTGTCTTAATTATACAACACTTCTAGCTCTTGGACTTGGCTTTCTTTGAACAATTGCTTCTCACATTGAACTGCTTGATTGATAATATCTTCAAATTTGAGATGTGAAATTGATCGATCACCTTGTCATAATAATTTTTTCATCTCTTGGACATGTATTATCAAATCATTTATGGTAGATTGAATCTCCTTGCATAGGGAATCCACAATGCTAAAACCTGATGAGGGTAGTCTTTCCAAAATGTTAGGGGAGCATTAGATTATTCCCTCTAACTTTACTAGAGTAGACAAGATTTTGGAAGTATACTTTTGATTACAAGATCATCCACACAAGGAAATAACACAAGGATATGTAATTGATACAAGAAGCCCCACAACCCAGGGCTAATAGGTATAAACAACTCAACTACAGAATATACAGAAGATCCCACAACCCGAGACTATAGGTATGAAGCAAGAAATGTGGATTACAAGAACTCCCTTCAAGGAGATGAACTAGATATAAGAAATAAGTAGACAAGTTCTTGTACTACAGATTACAAGAGTGCAAAGCTAGATGTCCAAGAACTAGACTAATCAAGACTAGAACAAGGAACAAGACAAGAACTAGAACCAGAACTTTGAAAGTACTTACTCAGTGATCATGATTCCTTGATCTTCCAAGACTAGCATTGGCAGGAGTAAGCATATAAATGGCCAACCCCTCCTTATATAGGTTTTCAAAGGCGGTTCATCAATGCTGGTTATGAATTGATGATGTTATCTATGATATCTTCAACTTGAAACAAGACCTCTAGGTGTTAGAATCAGGTAAATAGACATTCAATCTTAAGGTTTTGGCATGTTCCAGACGCAATGGAAGCACCACTAGTTTCTCCAAGTTATGAACCAATCATGAGATATAGAAAGCCACATAGAAAGTGAGATTCAAGATGGTTTCCTTTGTCCATGATAGTACCTTCCTATATTTATTGGCATAGTCATGAATTGTCTAGTTTTTCAGACTAATGAAAAATTAGGTTTCAAGTACCCTAGATCTTTGTTATTCTATTTTATAACACCATGTATGAGCAACGTCCATGAGATTAAATGTGGCTACTGTATTTTATGCATATCGTCCATGATATGGCCTAAGCAAAAGCACTATTCCAACTTACTATACACTGCTCAATAGACTCAATAGTACCTACACTCATAGATCCATGATAATATGATGGCTTAGATCCTTAAACTTCCATCTGGCCTCTCTAAATAGGATACTCTTGCTATGGATTTTTGGAGATCCATCCCTGGAATGCCAATATCAAGGATAGCTTCGTCTTTCTTAGCGCCACAAACGTGCTCTAAGATAGTTTAAAGAATACTTTCTAAGTGTGATATTCTAGTGCTTATGGTTTCACTAGTATCTAATGGATGCTCGGCCATGTGTGTGTCCTTCTTATGTGGAGAGCAAGGTCTTGAATTTATGCTTGAAGAAGTGAAAGCTCATTTCTTTTTATATTTTTATATCTTTTTTTCTTTTCAAATTTTTATATGTATATGTATGTAGACCTAATATAAATAGTGGTAGCGAAAATTGACAGGTTACAAGCCTTTGCAAGGAAGAACAACAAAATCAAAACTAGTATTACTATGCTTTCTAATTTTGTACATTGCTAATAAAATGATAATCTGAAAACATAATTGAAGTGCTCTACATGCACTTTAAAAGTGAGTATGCTTGTCGGCATACAATAAGCAACAAAAGACCATATGGAACTACATTCCCTATACAAAATCCACGTGCTTGTGGCATAGATATCAATTTAGATAAGAGAGCTACATGTTCTTGCTCTCCTCACCATACCTACAATAAAATCACAAAAAGTTAGAGATTCAAAAGTATATATATATATAAGCATATATGCATGTAACAAAACTAAATGCTTATCCTAGGTAATGATTGATGCACAAAAGAGAGTTAGAATGCATTTATTGACAAAGAAACTTATCTTTGGAATGAGGGATTCCACTTGTAGAGGTGGTACAGGAGCTCGAAGTGATCAGCAACCATTCTTTTTAAGTTCCCAACTTCAAGTCGATCATCCTCATGCCAAAGAAACCCTTTGATGAAGCTCCTCGACTATGAACAATTAACTTCAAAGCTCTTTACAAAAGGTTATCTACAGCCAAAATATATTTTTGAGGTATTAGATTTTGATAGTTTTCACAGTAAGGATTCCATGGGACTTGGAATCACTCCATTTGGATGTGAAATGAGTAAGTTATGACCTTTTTAGTGGAGTTTGGTGGAGAAGGGTATTGTGGCTATGCTCTATAAATGGGGATAAGTGAAGAAATGGCTCTCCAAGAGGAAGGAGGGCTAACTTTTGAGTTCAATGCAGAGAGATGACCACCTATGTGCATGCAAGCTGATGACTATCCCCACATGGGAGTTCACCAACATCAAAAGTAGGTATAAGAATCCTTGAAACTCCTCCTTCTCAACACAAAGGAGAAGAGTCTTATGAAACTTCTTCTTCTTCAAAAATTTACAAAAGACATGGGCAGCCATGAGGTTCTCGGGTAGGCATGTGGGGGAGACTTGTATCAGCCATGTGTAGGTCTGTTATGATGAATGCATGTGGGACTCCTTTAGAGGGATTTGTTGCTCCTCTGAGGGAGGCTCCAAGGCTTTCTTATTTTTAATTAACCAAGTTCTACAACTTGCTCTCAATGATGAATCCTCATAAAGATGAAGATGCACACAAAAACTTCAAAAATACTTGCTCACATAAAGAAATTTGATAAAGAAGATTGCCTTGACTAGCTATGATCACCAAGTCTAGGACTACTCCTAAAAACTCTCTCAAGAAGGCTTGATTAGTTGTGTGTGCAGCTCTCCTCCCATATTGTATATCTTATTGCACCCAAGATAGTAATGTTATGGAATGCTCTAGTGTAGAAATGTGGCCATCACGCACACTCATTCACATTGCCCCATAGATACCTTAGGATATCCCCTGAGCTAAGGACCTTGGCTAATCTTAGCCTTTGTCCCCAACAGATATATAGAGGTCTATATAGAAGAATGTCTAACAAGGGAAGTCAAGGTGGATGCATATGTGGGATGGAGTGCATAAAGTACTATAGGTGGGAGTGTCTAGAGGCCGATGGTGCATAAATAAGGAGATGATGGGTGCGTGTTGTGAGAGGTAGCAGCGATGGATGGGGTGACACCAATGGGCTACACGAAGGGGGAGGTAGTGGGGGACGGTGGGGACATATATGGAGCAGAGGGTGGTGTGGGGCATTGATGGCATCAAAGGCAGGAAGGATGAGCATAACCCTGGTCCTTTAGGGGAAGGATGGTAAGGGTAGTGGGATCATTATGAATGATATATGCACAGAGACGATGGGATGATGAAGGATGAGATGATGAGGGACAAGATACCGAAGGGCTAGAGGATATGGATGTCAAAGATGAGAAAGCGCCATGAGGGGAGGAGAGGCATCCTGCCTCGGTGGAATATATGAGGATGAAGACCATGCTGTGGTGATGTTGAAGACGACAAGAGGGAGTGGTTGATGTTTAGACTTGCATTAAGAACCGACTCATGAAAATGCATGAACCACATTGCCACAAGCATTGAGTGCGAGTGGAAATGTGTTGACTCCTTATGGAGTTGATCCCTATATCCATAGGACTGTTCACAAAAGGAATGATACATGAAGGCTATGAATGGGAATGGGGTTGCATGGGCAAACCAATAGAGAGGGTCACAGATACAAGCATCCAAGAGGGATAGAAGGTAATCTAGTGGCCTAAAGAGGAATAGGAAGGTGAATAACTATAGGAGATGGTGATAGCACTAAGATTCAAGGACCAAAGAGCTATTGACACTGATGCTTGAGCTCTTGAGGCACGAGGCCTGAGTGCATATGTGAAGAGGGAAGCCACAAATCCATAGGCAAACCAATAGCTTGAGCAATCATGGAAAGCTTGAGGGTTGCACTCAAAAAACCTAGAAAAGAAACCAAGGTCGGTTGAAGCGAATCATCAACGATCTCAGCCAAGCAACCCATGCCAAATGTGCAATACCGAAGGAGACAACGAGAGGATGTTGATGCACATATGCAAAGTGGGCGATCCGCGAGAGGGATGATCGATGAAGTGAGGGAGGGCAATAAAGGAGCCATGGGTGGCAAGGTCGTCGAAAGAGATAGGTGACATACCAGTCATAGAGGATATTTCTAAGTCCAACTTGGGATGCTTGGAGGTCACATAATGGAAGCCCTAAAACTCCCCTAACCCTTCCACCTCAATGGAAGAAGATAAAGAGGGGGACAAGACACATGGGAGCGGACTTGTCATGTTGTAAATACTATCATAAGTAGATGGGTTTCCAAGAAAGGCACACCTACACCCTCTAGACCTCTATTTGATATTGGTTCTTTGCACCATAACCAAAGCTCTGAATGAAGATGCAATTGACTCTTAATCATGTTGTTTTTTGTACTATCAAGAATATCATATGCTTCTAGAATGATTGCATGTCGCGTGGTGATGGAGATGTAAATGAATTCCTAAATTGCAACATGGGCGCATGTGGTGGAATGTGATTCTATGAGTGAGGTCC
Source organism: Ceratopteris richardii (assembly GCA_020310875.1). Lineage (NCBI taxonomy): Eukaryota > Viridiplantae > Streptophyta > Polypodiopsida > Polypodiales > Pteridaceae > Ceratopteris > Ceratopteris richardii. The sequence goes on along the minus strand of CM035430.1, from coordinate 134,476,077 downwards.
CAAACAAGACAGTTATTATGTGTTTGTAAAGTGGAGAAGTTGCAATGTGTGCTTGGAATTGAGCTGATGTCATTAATGAATTCTATGAGGCAAATGAAGTGCATTCATAGACAAAGAAATGAATTAAAAGGGAGAATAAGGTAATGAATGTGCACTAGAATAGTACGCTTGTAAGTCATGTAGGGTGCCATGATGGGTGAGGAATTAGGAGGGGCGAGTAATGTGGATATGTGGAAATAGTGAGATTATATAATTCATACATGTGAACGTTTGATACACATGTAGGTGGAGATGCATGCAATATATGTGTGCATTGTGCGAGGACCATTGAGGGTGTAATTTTGTTGAATGCAATGTGGATGTGTACATGGGTCAATGTGCATGAAGATGCATTATGCATGACATGTTTGCATGAGAAATTTGCATGTAATGTGTGTGTGTGTGTGAGAGAGAGAGAGAGAGAGAGAGAGAGAGGAATGTGTGTGCAGAATGGTGCAATGTGTATGTGAGTAATTGGTGTGCAATGTGTGTGTGTTTGTGTGTGTGTGTGTGGAATGTGATGTTGAGAAATTTGTGTGTAATGTGTGTGTGTGAGAGAGAGAGAGAGAGAGGAGAATGTGTGTGCAGAGTGGTGTGATGTGTATGTGATTAATTGGTGTGTAATGTGTGTGTGTGTGTGTGGGTGGAATGTGTGGGGCGATTGTGGCAGGTGACGACGAGTCAATCGTGGGAAGAGGGAGGGGGCAAAGGATCAAAGGGACAATTAGGGAGGGGAATTCATGAGAAGTAGGAGGCAATGGGGTGGAGGGGGAGGGGGACAGGGCAGAAGGAGGGGTGAGGGGATGTAAGGAGGAGGCTAGGGCAAAGTAGAGGGGAAGGGAAGTGACAGAGGGGCTGAGGGGGCAAAGGGAATAGGGAAGTTGGTTAGAGGGAGGGGACGGAGAGCAGAGGGGACGGAAGCAAAGGGTTGTCGGGGAAAGGGTAGAGGAAGGAAGAGGAAGGCAAGGGAGTGCATATGGGCCAGCAAGAGGAGGGATGAGGGAGTGAGGGGATGGAAGAAGGAGGCGAGGGTGGATGGGTGGGGAAGTAGGAGACAACGAGGGGATGAGGGGAAGTTTACATATGGGAGAGGCAAGAGGTGGCAAAATTGAGAAGCAACAAAAGGTCGTCCAACAATGGAGTGAGTGACTGAAGACAATGGAGACAATGGAGTTGGTTAATTTGTTTCCTAATTTGATTTTCAATTGAATTGAGTAATGGAGATGTGGTTAGGAAAGATGAAGTGGATAGTTGATGGAGAAGGATGAAGTGGATAATCGGGATGGACTTAATATTCAAATGTAATGGATGGAGAAATATGAAGTGGATAATGGGGATGGGTTTAACATTTGTTGCTTTAGTGAATTATAAATATAATGTGCGACAATGTCATAAGCTTCGTATAATGCGATGTAGTGTTGTGTAAAGCCAGTGTAATTGTGATGCAATATTATGTAATGTGGTGTAATATGGTGTAACCCTAGTTTAATGTGGTGTAATTCGACGTAATATGGTGTAATCTTGATGTAATCACGGTTTAATTGGTATAATCTGGTGCAATCATGGTGTAATGTGGTGTTGTATGCTGTAAACTTAGTGTAACATGGTGTAATTATTGTAATCAAAGTGTGGTGTAATCATGGTATAATGTGGCTTAATTTGGTGTAATCAAGATATTGAATGTGGTTTAATCCAAAGTAATCATGTTTAATGTGGTGTAATATGGATCTTATACAAGTGGTAATTATAATGAAGATGATAAATTTGTAGAGAGTGGTAGTGGGTAGACCCTTTTAGGGATAGTGAGGTATAATCAAAAGGATTTAGACCCAATAAACTCAATAGCCTCACAATGTGCCCTTGGGTGATAGGTGGAAGCTTAAACAATCACATTCCTGAACAAGGAGCACATGACCCAACAATGTAGTTACACACACCTATAGTGGTCTCGTCACCCACATACTATAAGTTTGACAACATTTGTAACACTCAAGAAATCTGTGTTCATGCTCTTTGTATCCAAGCTCTATGCGGAGTACTGTGTGTGGCGTTTGGATCTAGCTTTTCTATGTCAAGGGTATCATTGTGGAGCTCTTTGAGAACGAGATTACATTGAGGTGCATCGCTATCAAAATACTTTAGCAACATACTTCTTCATGTATGCAAAGTGCAAGATATATGTTTGTCTGACAACAGAGGAAGTCAAGCTTCTCACTTGGGATCATAATAATGACAACGATTATAGGTAGAAGATGTCCTCTATTGAGAGCATACGATTTTTCCACCATCATTATGTTGATGTTGTTAGTGAGCATGAAGGGAGGTTACATCCAAACCTCTGAAGGCAATGCCCACAAGACATCGGAATAGTGTTCCATGAGAATCTAAAATCTGATGTGCTCAAAAAGTTTGACCCATGGTTCCAACTGACATTTAGGACAAGAGAAGTCTGGGAGATGAAGGGGCAGAAACAAAGAAAAGAAGAATTTGATCCCCAATCGGATGTGAAGAGCAAGTTTAAGAGGGGTGACTTGTCCATTGAAGATGATATAGAGAACATAAAGCTTAAACCCTGGAGGGCCCTACAACGTATAAAGGATGACACTATGATTGTTTCTATGCTCTCCAGGGTTATTTCAAAGGAACTAAGAGCTCAAGAAATTGATCCTGGAATTAAATAAGTAGGTATCCTCACTCCCATGTTTATGCAATATATTTGGAGTTGCTTTTGGCTAACATTTGCCTTTATTGTAGTCATAAAGTGTATATGAAGATACCAAAAGTCATGATGAGGAGACTTGGGTGCTTCTCATGGGAGGAGGTCCAGGTAGAGTATCCAACAACCTCCTTTTACAAGGTACTATCAACATATTTCATTCTATTCAGATATTGGGTAAGACCTTTTGTTATGATAATTGGATGTCACAATGTTCATATTGTATGTTTGAATCTTCCAACACTTGATTGGCATTGTTATAGAACCACAAAGTCGATGCCCAACATCGTGTTTTTGGTGAAAGATGACTATCAAACATTGACTTGCGTCTGAAAGTTGATGCCGAGCATCAACTTTGTGGTGGATATTGATGCCAATGATATTGTATGATTAGTGATTGTTGTTCAACACCATTAAACTAAGATTTGGATTTCATTTGTAGAAGCCTCCAAAGAATAGGGAGCTTAGTGAGTCCATCAAGGATTGCCTTGCTACGTTTCTTGCTCACATATAGATGGCAAGGCATGAGAAGTCAAGGATTAAAGCAAAGGCGATTTTTTTAATGAGGAGGCTTTTGGACTCAAACATTTTCTAATCCGATCAACCCCATCCGTACTTTGACTATATTATTTTTTGTGAGGATTCAAATACCATTTGTAGCATAGTCCCAAGAAAACATTACGTTCTTTTAATAATAGATATTCCCTATGGCTTTAGAATGAGTGGTTCTATTAATGATGGAACCTTTTAAGCATCCACAAATCATGAAAATGGTGAAGGATTTTGCAGAGCTTACACTCTCCCCTTTGTGGAGGATTGTTGTCTTCCACAATAGAGCTTAGTCTTTTTTGTTGTCAACAGCTCTTAAGTCTAGATGTCATGTTGTTGAGTGTCTAACTTGGTATGTATCTCTTTGCATTGTTTATTCTCTCTTAATAGAATAGTTCTAAGATTTGAGTATTGAACATGTAGGCTCAAGAAAAACATTAACTGCATTCCTTGCCATTACTTTGCGAGTACAACTTATGATGAGGTCAATAAAAAGCATGTAAGGGAGCATTGTAATGATAATGGGCTTCCAAACATTCTCGTGTTTCCTACTATCACTAAGAAGCTAAGACATGTGGTTGGGGATAAGACACTTGTGAAACCCTATCAAATGCCGTAGAAATTAATCATGACGATCATAGAGCTCTTTGGCAATGATGATGATTGGATATTGGATTTTTTCTTTGGAACAAGTAATCAAACTTTTATGTGGATATTTATATGAGGATGATGGAAACAATTCTAATGCATATGTTTATTATATATACTACATTGGCTTTCTCATTGAAGATGTTCAAGCACTGCATAGCAGTTGAGAAGGATGAAGCTCAAGTAAGTTTCATTCGGATGCATATAAATGGGCTAAATGAGTGTCTAGATGAAGACTATGAAGTGGGTAGAAAACACATGGAAACACAGATAGATTCCTACTTGCATCAGGGGGAGTCGGTGCCACCTTTAGCAGATTAGCCTTGTGAAATGGCTGAGTTGGAAGAGTCAAGTATCAAGGAAAACATAATTCAAGATGTACAAACTCAAGATGATGATGCCATACATGTAGATGAGCACGAGTATGATGAGCTACTATTGTAAATTTAGCCATTGGCTTCTTGTAGAACATTTTTGTAACAAATTTTTAAACCTAATGAGAATTTGAGTTTACACTTTGTCATTTTCTCTGAGTTGATGTGGGTTTGCTTTATGCAAAGGGATTAAAATGTGATGCTATTTGCCTGCTAATCTCTTGCAAATTGTCTTTATTGTAGAGTAATTATTGAAATGAGTATAAAATTTTCTAGTACATCCTTAGAAGGGAGCCAATGTGTCTACAAAATTCAGAATATTGATCAGTGGTATCTATATAAGCAAAAGGGACAGCCAAATTATGTAGAAGATAGTGGAACACTTACAAGCAGACATGAGGTTCACATAGATGATCTTAAGATTACATGAGTTATTTGGAATCAAATCCATATGGAGAATTAAATCAAGTTCTCGTATTTAGATATTTTTTTAGATATAATATTAAATCAAGAAGATTAGTTAGATCTTAGAAGATATGTTAAGGGTCATATGATAGAGGAGAAGATAGAATGAGATATATGTAGCTATAATATTTGAGAGAGCATTTAGTTCACTACCTTCTAAGAGGGATTGTAGCATACATCCCATAAATCCTAGTTGCATATATGACACATAATTATATACATATGTGGAAGGCAAGGGTGTGAGAAGAGATGGAGATACAATCCAAAGATGAGGTTGGTGTTGCAAAAACATGCTCTACACCTACCAAGATTACTTTATGGATGCTTCGTAAACACTTTGAGCTTGCTAATAAAGCATTAATACCTCCTTAGTCCTTTGGAAGATCGTTCTCAAATTGATTCATCAAAATAGATGACTTGACACAAAACAAATGATCAAGAACTTGCTATTTTTGGATGGAAAACCCTCTGGAATTTCACTCAGAGCTTACAACCTATTGAGAATTTACTAGAGAAACTTTTCACACATTCAATTGCGTATATGAATCTAAAGCAACAAATTTGAAACATTTTAATGGATTATACTAAGAGAAATAAATTTAGGAACATTGGGGGTGTCATCCTAACTTTTCGAGAATAGTCTGCCTGCATACATAGGTTACTTCAAATTCATGTAGCTCTTAGATTAAAGATCCAAATGTGATGAGAATTGAGATCCAACCATATTCCTTTACGAGACGTATTCCTTTAGATTAAAGATCCAAACGTATTCCTTTACCTATACCAATTTAAATCACTTCAAAAGCATAAGTACACAAAGAGAAATCAGTGATCAAAGTTGACTGAAAAGCAATGTAAACTTGACACAACAATTGAAGTAGACTTCAAAGATGATCTAAGAAATCAATCTATATTGCACATACGGTACATGAATTGATTGGGCATGAAACATGTGAAGGAGTATCACAATATGTGCTTCAATGATGATCCAAATCTCGCCTAGAATCTCCTCTAATTGTAGCACTAAAGTCTGCTCTGATCTGCAACTTTCTTCATGTGTTTTTATAGAGAAATTTGAATTCAAACTTGGTGGGATTCTACCTAAAAGTTCCTCCATCATAGGGGAATCTCATCTAATTGACTTCTCCTACTTTGATTCCATGATTTGCACCTAAGAAGGTCGCGGGATTCCCTTCTCCCTTTTACTTTTGGAGATTTCAGTTTTCCACTTTTACAAGAGATAGTTTTTGTGACATCTCTTATTGAGAGTACAAAGAATGCAATTACATAAATGGTTTTGATCAAGCACTAGGCTTGGCAAAATGCACCAATAGCTCCCCCTCAAGTGTAGCATGCTTGAGTCTTCATTCCTTTGATTTCCATCAATCCAATCATGCCTTTGAATATGCTTAGGTTGATATCATCATCCAATGGTTTTGTCAACATATATGCACATTAAAGATTAGTAGATACATAGGACAATTGAATGTCCATGCTCAATAATTTTCTCTAACATAATGATAGTGGATTTCATTATGCTTGGTTCTAGCATGGTAAACAGGATTAGCTGCTAAGTGAAGTGAACTAGTATTATCACCAAAGATGTGAGGAGTTGAGGTATGTAATCCCAACTCTGAGTATAAGCACTTCAACCACATTGTTTCTTGTGTTGCATTGGCCAATCCTTTGTATTCAGCTTCAGTAGATGATAAAGCAACAATTGTTTGCTTCTTTAAAGACCATGAAACTAACTTTGAACCTGCTAAAGACAAATAACCTGATCTACTCTTCCTATCATCCTTAGATCTAGCCCAATCTAAATCTAAGTAGAGTTTGAGATCAATTTCTAAGGTATAAGGATAAAATAGTCCTTCATTAATTGTGCCCTTCAAGTATTTGAGCACTCTCTTGGCTGCTTCCATATGTGGCTTCCTTGGCTTATGCATGAATTGACTAAGTGTGCTAACACTATAGCATATCTCCACTCTTGTGAGAGTTGCATAATTCAAGCTTCCTCCCAAGCTTTGATAGCTTGTGATGTCCTCAATGAATTCTCCTTCATAAGCACTCAGCTTATGGTTCATCTCCATGGGTTTACCTGCGCACTTAGTGTTTTCCATTTTGAATTTAGAAAGCATGTCAAGTACATACTTCCTTTGAGTGATGTAGATACCAGAATCTATATAAATGAGTTCAAGTCCAAGGAAATATGTGAGAGGTCCAAGATCACTGATCTTGAATTCATCCTTCATTCTAGCCTTTACCTGCCTCATTCCATTGATGTCATTCCCTATGATTATTATATCATCAACATATATACGAAGATATATAGCTTCTGATACATTCCTTTTTATGAATAAAGATGTATCTGCTTTGCTAACCTTGAAACCTTGATCCTGCAAATAGGTTATCAACTTGTGATTCCAAGTTCTTGGAGCTTGTTTCAATCCATATAGAGCCTTCTTTAATTTGCACACATAATTGGGGTGATGTGCATCTTCATAACCAGGTGGTTGTGCCATATAGACTTCTTCTTAAATCCATCCATTTAGAAATGATTTTTTTACATCTAATTGATATAGCTCCCAATTCCTAGATGCAACAATGCTAACAAGTACTCTAATGGTAAGCATTTTAGCTACAGGTGAGAACGTCTCTTCATAGTCTATCCCATGGGTTTGAGCAAACCCTTTAGCTAGTAGCCTTGCCTTATACCTATTGATACTACCATCTGGATTCTTCTTAACTTTATAAATCCATCTTTATCCAATTACCTTCATGGATGGTTTTCCTGGAACAAGTTCCCATGTGTCATTGTCCATGAGAGCTTCCATTTCTTCATTCATTTCTTCTTTCCATTCCTTCTTGCTTTGAGCTTCTTCATAGGATGTAGGTTCTTCATGGTTGAGATCCTTGGCCATGTAGATTGAGTTCTTTGTAACTAAGTATGTATCTTTTTGGCTTCTTCTTTTCTCTCATTGACCTTCTGATTGGTTGTAGAGAGCTTTCTGGCCCTTGATTCAATTCTTCCATTTTAGCTTTCCCTTTGTTCTTCCATAGCTTCATTTTCTCCAACTTTGTCACTTCATCTTCAGAATCACTATCTTCAAGTTGATTTGGTTCCTTTGTTGGAAGAGATGGAAAGTCCTCTTCCAAGTCATATGGTAGCTTCATCTTCCTGTCATCATCAAACCAAGATTTATTTTCATCAAAGACTACATCCCTACTAACTAGGAAACCTTTGTTAGTGGGATTGTACAATATGTAACCCTTTTGATTTTGATCATATCCAAAAAAAACATGCTTCTCTACTTTGGGATCCAATTTCCCTCTTACTTGATAAGGAATATGAGCATAGGCTAAACATCCAAAGACCTTGCAATGTTCTAGGCTTGGTCTTCTTCCACGCCATACTTCATATGGAGTCATACCATCTAAGGATTTAGATGGGAGTCTATTTACAAGGTATGTAGTTGTTGATACAACCTCTACCCAAAGGTAATTAGGTAGGTTCTTCTCATCTATCATAGATCTAGCTGCTTCAACTATGGTCTTGTTTCTTCTTTCTGCTACTCCATTGAGTTTAGGAGTGTACCTGGTTATTACCTCTCTTTTGATGACTCTTTCTTGAAGGAAAGCATCAAATTCATTTGAGAAGTATTCTCCACCACCATCTGATCTGAGTCTCTTGAGAAATTTACCTGTTTGATTCCCTACAAGTGCAAGATATCTTTTGAAACAATTGAAAACTTCATCTTTATGTTTCATGAATTATAAGATTGTCCACCTATTGCAATCATCAATAAAATATACACAATATTTTGAACATGAAATGGAGGGTTCTTAGCTTGGACCCCACACATCTGTGTGTACAAGTTCCAATAGTTCTTGATGTTTGTAGCCTTTCTTATTGAAGGGTTGTCTATTTGCCTTGCCAAATTGACAAGCTCCACACTTGTAGATCATATGTTGCTTTGTGATGTTGCGCAATCCAAGTACACTTTGATCCCTGCATATTTGTTTTAAAGTTCTTTCACCAATATGAGCAAGCCTTTTATGCCATACCTCTAACTTAGAGAGTGCTTGAGATCCATAGCTAAACAATGCTATGTTTTTGGTTTCTTCCACTTCAAATGTGAAGTTTTCTTGTCTTTTCTCCTTTATCTATCCTTCCAAATCCTTGCTTTGGATCTTCCACATAGGCTCCATGTCTTGTAAATCTTACCTGCAATCCGTTCTCCACAATTTCTCCAACACTTATCAAATTCATAGTTATTACATACAATACCTTACTCAAAAGATTCATATTCCCATCTGATGTCTTGACATTACCTATCTTTTCCACTGAGTGCCTTGTATCATCTTCTGTCTTCAATTCATGTCTGTTCTTGGGATCTTCCAAGTCAGAGAGCAATGCTACATTTCTTGATACATGATTGGAGCATCCTGAGTCAATATAAAAGATGAGAGGTTCATGAGAAGAAGTGAGTCTTCTTGACTTTGATCCTCAGTGTAGTTGTTGTATTCCTTCCTTCCTTTATATCCATTTTGATAGTTTCTATTGTTGTTGTGATAGTTGTTGTTATATCCTCCATTGTATCTGCCTCTATTTGATCCATAGCCACCTTTGTTGAATCCTCTTCCTCTAGAATTTCTTGGATTCCTGTAACATTCTTCAGTAGTGTGATTAGAGTAACCACATATGTTGCAAGGTTGACATGCTTGGGGTCTCCCCTGCCTTGCTTTTTTCCTCTACCTCTACCTCTAACTTTTCCTCTACCTGTGAAATTAGCTTGGAAAGAACTTCCTTCATCTTCATTCTTCTTGGACTTTGACTTATCCTTAGCCTTAGATTTATCAGAGTATAGAGTAGAAGATTGATTACCTCTTGAGGATTCACCATGCTTGTTTAGCTTTGCTTCATGTGTGAAGAGTTGGCCCATTAGAATATTAAGATCTGGCACCTGCATGTCCATGTATAGATCCATGGCATTTGTTAATGATTCCCACTTGTCATCTCCTTTGAACACCAAGTTGTAAGTCTCTCTTGCTCTTCACTACAACAGATTGATGGTATACCAAGGTTTTGACCGAGGAAAATGAACGCGGCTTTATTTGCCGCGACGCCGATGTAAAGGTCGGTTTCCTCGTCGATACCAAAGAGTCGGTGTAGGCGTCGGTGTAGACGTCGGTATAAGCGTCGGTAAAAGCGTCGGTATATGCGTCGGTATAACCGTCGGTATATGCGTCGGTAATCGGCTTCTACTGCATCGCCTCCTGGGTGTACCGACGGTTATTCCGATGACACTACTGGCAGTACTGTCGCTTATACCGACGACCATACCTGCAAAATTTTTTTTGGGCAGAATGTTTTGTCTTTTGCTACAGCAACATTACCATGATGCTGATGAACAAAAGACAATACACTCTGCCCAATAAAAACCGAGTACATGTGATGTGTACTCTAATGACAACCGAAATATGATTTCATGAAACAGAGTATTATTGTACACAAAAGAGATCGATAATCAGAATAAACAATGAACCATGTACAAAAGAAGTTATATATTTCAATAATGAAGCATGTACAAGAGTGTGGCAAACCACTGTCATATATGACGCTTTTACAAAATGTGGCAAAGCAATGTATTGCCATATGGAAATCAAATACAAAATATTGGTCTTCCACTGCCATACACATGCAAAGAACGTTCCATATCAACAGTCCTGCAACAAAGAACATTAATGGAATGAGATAAATTCACATGAAAATTACAAACAAGTAAAAACCAAGTTTATAAATTAATTACCTCATCGCAAACGCTCCCATGAAACTACCGCACCGCGTCCCTCCAAGTCTTGCAATAGTGCAGTCAACCCATGACTATATCCATAAGACTCCTCCGTTCGTGTTGGAGGATGACCCATTGCCAGCTCTTGAAACAAATATAAAAAGATTAGAGAAATATATATGAGAAATTTAACACAAATAAATTCAATAAATGAAATGGTATTTACAAACACATGACGCATCGTGTCATATCCGCCGCTGCCCAAATGTGACGGTCCAATCGTGTCTAGACGTGTGGTTGCGGCATTTCGCTGCTGGCGATATCGATCAGGAGTCTGCTGCTGCTCATCACGAATCATGTCCCACTCCTCAGCATCTAACCACACAGGCTTTGGTAAGCCTTCTCTGAATGCATCACGAGCCTCGGATCGTCGATGCGACATGACCTCACGTGCGGTATGCAGAATCCACTCTGAACTGACAATCAATTGTCCATCGGCTGGTCGAAACTCCTGGTAAATCGTCTGTGTGATATAATTCTTCCGATCTTTATCCTGTTCACTCCATTTCAGCATGATGAAGTATCCAAACTGGATGGAGAAAACCTGTCGTATGCGTGCACGCATTGCTTTGCCAGCCGCATCCATCACCGGAGCTCCATCTCGGATACTATACACCTTGGAGTCATCATGGTCATGAGCATCCCAAGGTGTACGTGGTGTACTGCATGGTGTACTGCGTGGTGTACTGCGTGGCGTACCTACATCTGAGGTACTCGTCCTAGGAGTAGAAGCGGGTGACACAATGTCCATCGCACTGCCTCCACAACAACCGCCTCCTCCGCCTCCAGACCTACCTGTAGATCCACTCCTAGAACCTCCTGCTCCAGAGCGTGACCTCGATCTACGAGACGGGCCAGACCCTGTATCGCGCTGAGGTGTCGAACGCACATGTCTACTAGTAGGCCCAGTAGGAGATGGCTGTAAAGATGGTCGTGGTGGAGTCACAAAGCTAGGAGACATACCTCCTACGGGAGTAGCACCACCCTCAGGAGTGACACCGGCAGGAGTGACACCGATGGGAGTGACACCGGCGGGAGTGAGGCCAACGGGAGTGAGGCCAGCAGGAGTAAAGCCGCCAAGAGTGAGGCCGGGAGGAGTGCTACCACGAGCGATCCAATACTGTGATGCAGCGGCCATATACGCAGGAGGAACCTGAGAGATGAACTCCAAAAACTGCTCCTCTTTCATGGACTGTGGAGTGACTGGAGGACTGTCTCCCATCGTGCTCTGTAATAAAAGAACTCAAATAATTAGCATGCGATAAGAAAAATAATATAGGGAATAAACAAAAAAAAACAAAAAATTAGTACGTACAAGTCTTTTATTCAAAAGTCCTCTATTCTAGCATCCTCTTGAAGATCCGATGCACCGAGAATATCTATCTCTAAATTGATGGCTTCTAAATCGCTTGCTATGCTGGTTTCCTCCTGATCATCGTCTATTGCTTCGTCTTCTCGAACAATGACCTCTTCTTCAATGACCTCTTCTTCTTGAACAATGATCTCTTCCTCCTCAACTATCGAATGAATCTCTGAGTCCACTAGAGATGGACTTTCTTCTACATCTGCATTTTCAAAAATTTGTCTACTACGTGGAGCGACTTATAAAACAAATAGCCACTCTGGGTCTTTTGAATCTGGTATAAAAACAACTTGCTCACAGTGTTCGGGAAGTACAAATGTATCCCTTTCATCTGTCCATAATCTTGTGGAGTCGACTTGAAGCAAACTGCTCTTATCTCGTGCGTTTCTTCCAGAGGTGACTACTTTGAACCATTTCACGTCAAAAACAAAGTAATCAAACTTTCTGAAAGATAGTTTCAAGATGTCTTGAATCACACCACAATAATCTAACTCGCCTTCTAGAGCATTATCATCTCTTGCACTCGCTCTACTTTTTTGCAAAAAATTCACCATCACTCCACTACCAAAAGTAGACCAATTTTGATCGATTCGTGCGATTTGAAAGTGTCGTCCATGAGACCATAGTGCACCGTATTTGATATACTCCCAATCACATCCTTTTGCGAGTTCTTCTTCTTCTTCAGAGATATCTTCACCCGCTGCCTTTGCTTGTGAAACCGCTGCATCTAGCCATCTGCTCGTTGGAAAAGGTGGGAGAGGTCGAAGATTTTCTGGAAGAGGCAAAAATCGAGTGGAACGATTTCTTCGAAAATGAGCTCTTTCCTTTGCGTTAGTTTCCTTGGCAAGTTCATACCTTTCTAACCACTTTTGCATAGGCTCAGAGTTAACTATGCAAAACTTCATTGCCTTCTCTCTGAAAGCTGCATCCATTTTTCTTTGCAATCCTTTACCTTGTGGTTCATCGCCTACGAGACGAACATCTTCATCATCGCTCCATAAGCGAGGCATTTCGGGATCCGATATACGTAGAAACTCAGTAATGAATACAAGAGATTCTTGTACAAGCCATCCCTGTGCCATGCTACCCTCTGGACGTGCTCTCTGTCGAACAAACCCTTTTAATGTCTTCATAAAGTGCTCTAAGAAGAACATCCATCAACTATGGACAGTTCCTGCTATTGCAACTTCATCTACTACATGAACCAGTAAATGAAGTTGAATAGTGAGAATACTTGTGGGAAAGTATTTCTCTACCATACAAACAGCCTCGATAGCATTGAGTTTTGCACTCTCTATGCTATCTCTATTTATCTCTTTAGAAGATATCCACCATACTAAAGAACTAATTTTATAAATGGTTTTTCGTACATCCTCTGAAAGACAATCTTTTAGGGCTACAGGAAGCACAAACTATAAAAACTTGTGCCAATCATGAGACTTGAGTCCTGCAAGATCGTCGTTTTGTGTGAAAGCAGTCTTTAGACATCTCATGCATCCAGTAGGTGTACGAAACTCTAAAATTGTTTTCTTCACTTGTTGCTCTTCCATCCTGCGAAGCACCCAAGGAGCTCTTGGTAACGATACTGTTCCGTTGGGCTTAGCAATTGCCCACAAATCTCGCATGCGACCTCGCTCTTCTAGGTCGTCCCTTTGTGCTTTGCTTTATTTCTTTCCGATCAAAGTTTTCCAAAGCATCTCTCCCACATTCTTGAAAATATGCATCGGGTCTACCAAATGATTGATCACCAATTCACTCCAATAAGGGAGTTCATGAAAAATGGACAACCGTTTCATGCCAGCAACTGGATTTTCTGAATCCCACAGTTGTTTCCAATCGCTAGCTTTCATTTGGTGTTGCGCTTGTCGACCAATTTGTCCTTCATGTAAAACATGCCCATCAGGCAAATATCTATGATGTCCTTCATAGACAGTTTTACGTAGTGCTTTGGAATAGTGTACTTCGAGCCGTGGTCCGCATAAAAGACAAGGATGGTAACCCAAAATCGATAAACCTGAACATTCACCATAACCAGGCCAATCATGCATTGTCCACATAAGTATGCCTTGCACTCGCACGTCTCGTCTTCTTATAGGTTGAGACATGTCACGCACAGTGATCCCATCCCATAAAATGCGCAGTTCTTCCACAAGTGGTGCAAGATATACATCCATGTTTTTTACCTTATACTTACTTGGTACAATAAGAGCTAATAATAAATGACCTTTCTTTGTGGCCAACCATGGTGGGATATTATAATTGACCAAATATACAGGCCATGTGCTCCATGAAGAACTGCATAATCCAAATGGATTCACTCCATCCATAGCTAGGCCTAGACGTATGGACCGAGGCTCACTAGCAAACTCTGGCCACTTACTATCTATGTGCTTCCAAGCATCAGAGTCAGCTGGCACTCCCATTACATTATCTGTAGATCTGCTCTTTGTATGCCATGATATTAACTCAGCTATAGATTTGCATCTAAACATGTTCTTAATTCGTGGAATGATAGGAAAGTGGCGAAGAACCTTTGCGGGGATTGCTTCGCCTATAACGTCTTCTCTAAATCTATTTGCTTCACACTTTGGACATACGTGGAGATGCTCATACTCATTCCGAAAGAGAATGCAATCATTCGGACAAGCATGAATTTTCGTATAATCCATTCCAATGGACTGTAAAAGTTTTTTCGCATCTCCACGTGTTGGAGGCATGTCATTGCCCTCTGGCAAAATTTGATCTTTAAGAAGCCTGCAATAAGCAATTAAAATGATATTAGTAAATGAAGTTATTGTGATACAACAATGAAAGCCAATTTGTTCTCCACTTACCTGAACAATTCAGTGACACTACTATCTGACCATCCATAAATGGATTGCAGATTGAGCATCGCGAGTGAAGCACGTAGTACAGATATCTTTGCTCCATTGTAAAGTGGTAAACGAGCTAATCTTCGCATGTTTTCATATTCTTCATCAACTTCTGATCGTGGAATTTCTGTTGTGTCCATGAAACTCTCGTCGACACCTTCTTCACCATCATGATCTTCGTCCATCTCATAAAATGCTTCAAGCATCTCTTCCATATGTTCATTCTGTGTAATATTATTAGTGCTTGCTTCTACGTCTAAGTCCTTTTTTGCTCTCTTTTGTCCACGAGAGGTTACCGGTGCAATGTCGTTTGGGTCCATCTGCTCACCTGGGGGACCATGCGAATGATAGCGTAGGTTTTCCAGTCGACTCCTATCAAAGGATCCATACTCTCTAACATGTGCAGTACAAATCCGTCGTTTCCGATAAATTTGATACTTGCATTGTGTGCAAGGACATGCCATTCTCTCTTCAGGATCCAAAGAAGCCATCTGCTACAATATGGACATTTTAGAACATTTTAGAACATTTGTTTTTTTATTAAACCTAAAAATCTAACTCTTAAAGACCTAAATACTTAAATACCTAAACCCTAAAACCCTAATTTTAAAGATCTAGACCTAAATTATGTATATTTCTATACACATGTGTATATACATGTATATATGTATTATATGTGTATGTGTATGTGTGTATATATGTTATGTACGTGTTAAAACCCTAAAACCCTAATCCAAATGACCTAGAACTAAAACATGTATATATATGTATGCATGTGTATATATATGTGTATATGTATATATATGTGAATATAGATAGGTATATAAGTATGTGTGTTTGTGTATTTATATATTTATTTATATATTCATATTTTTTCTTTACTTAATTATATTTAATTATATATATTTAATTAAATAATTTAAAACACTAGTTCTTTTTATATTTATTTATGTATATAATTATCTTATTTTATATAAATATTTATTTATATATTCAGATTTTTTTTCTTACGTAATCCTATTTTTATATATTCAATTTTATATATTTAATTATAAATATTTAATTAAATAATTTAAAACACTAGTTCTTTTTATATTTATTTATGTATATAATTATCTTATTTTATATATATATTTATTCATATATTCTGATTTTTTTTCCTTACGTAATCCTATTTTTATATATTTAATTTTATATATTTAATTATAAATATTTAATTAAATTATTTAAAACACTAGTTCTTTTTATATTTATTTATGTATATAATTATCTTATTTTATATATTTATTTATTCATATATTTAGATTTTTTTCCTTACGTAATCCTATTTTTATATATTTAATTTTATATATTTAATTATATATATTTAATTAAATTATTTAAAACACTAGTTCTTTTTATATTTATTTATGTATATAATTATCTTATTTTATATATATATTTATTTATATATTCAGATTTTTTTTCCTTAAGTAATCCTATTTTTATATATTTAATTTTATATATTTAATTATCTATATTTAATTAAAACCCTAATCTTAAAATTCTAGATATGAAATACTAAACCCTAAAACCCTAATCTTAAATATGTAGACCTAAAATATGTATATTTCTGTATACATGTGTATATACATGTATATATGTATTACATGTGCATGTGTATGTGTGCATATATCTTATGTAGGTGTTATAAACCTAAAACCCTAATCTTAAAGATTTAAATCTAAAATATGTATATTTTTGTATGCATGTGTATCTACATGTATGTATGTATTATATGTATATGTGTGTTTGTGTATATATGTAATCTACGTATTAAAATCCTAAAACCCTAATCAGAAAGACTTAGACTTAAATCTGAAATACTAAACCCTAAAACCCTAATCTTAAATATGTAGACCTAAAATATGTATATTTCTGTATACATGTGTATATACATGTATATATGTATTACATGTGCATGTGTATGTGTGCATATATCTTATGTAGGTGTTATAAACCTAAAACCCTAATCTTAAAGATTTAAATCTAAAATATGTATATTTGTGTATGCATGTGTATCTACATGTATGTATGTATTATATGTATATGTGTGTTTGTGTATATATGTAATCTACGTATTAAAATCCTAAAACCCTAATCAGAAAGACTTAGACTTAAATCTGAAATACTAAACCCTAAAACCCTAATCTTAAATATCTAGACCTAAAATATGTATATTTCTGTATACATGTGTATATACATGTATATATGTATTACATGTGCATGTGTATGTGTGCATATATCTTATGTAGGTGTTATAACCCTAAAAACCCTAATCTTAAAGATTTAAATCTAAAATATGTATATTTTTGTATGCATGTGTATCTACATGTATGTATGTATTATATGTATATGTGTGCTTGTGTATATTTGTTATCTATGTATTAAAATCCTAAAGCCCTAATCAAAAAGACTTACACTTAAATCTGAAATACTAAACCCTAAAACCCTAATCTTAAATATCTAGACCTAAAATATGTATATTTCTGTATACATGTGTATATACATGTATATATGTATTACATGTGTATGTGTATGTGTGCATATATGTTATGTAGGTGTTATAACCCTAAAACCCTAATCTTAAAGATTTAAATCTAAAATATGTATATTTTTGTATGCATGTGTATCTACATGTATGTATGTATTATATGTATATGTGTGTTTGTGTATATATGTTATCTACGTATTGAAATCCTAAAACCCTAATCAGAAAGACTTAGATTTAAATCTGAAATACTAAACCCTAAAACCCTAATCTTAAATATCTAGACCTAAAATATGTATATTTCTGTATACATGTGTATATACATGTATATATGTATTATATGTGTATGTGTATGTGTGCATATATGTTATGTAGGTGTTATAACCCTAAAACCCTAATCTTAAAGATTTAAATCTAAAATATGTATATTTTTGTATGCATGTGTATCTACATGTATGTATGTATTATATGTATATGTGTGTTTGTGTATATATGTTATCTACATATTAAAATCCTAAAAACCCTAATCAGAAAGACTTAGACTTAAATCTGAAATACTAAACCCTAAAACCCTAATCTTAAATATCTAGACCTAAAACCCTAAAACCCTAATCTTAAATATTTAACCCTAAAATCCTAATCCTATTTAAAACCCTAAAACCCTAATCTTAAATATTTAACCCTAAAACCCTAATCCTATTTTTATATATTTGATGTAAAACAAAAACTTCAAAATAAAAATAGGATTATATGTGTGTATGTATGCATGTGTGTATATATGTGTGTGTATGTATGCATGTGTACATGTGTGTGTGCATGTATACATGTGTATACATGTGTGTGTATGTGTATGTGTGTGTATGTGTATGTGTGTGTATGTGTATGTGTGTGTATGTAGGCATGCATGTGTGTGCATGTGTGTGTACGTGTGTGTATGTATGCATGCATGTATGTGTATGTGTGTGTATGTGTATGCATGTGTATACATGTGTGTGTATGTATACATGCATGTGTGTATATGTGTGTATGTATGCATGTGTGTATGTATGCATGTGTGTATGTATGCATGTGTGTATATATGTGTGTATGCATGCATGCCGGTATATGTGTGTGTATGTATGCATGCATGTGTGTATATGTGTGTATATATGCATGTGTGTATGTATGTGTGTATATGTGTGTGTGTATGTGTATGTATGCATATGTGTATATATGTGCGTGTATGTATGTGTGTATGCATGTGTGTGTATGTATGCATGTGTGTAAATTTATGTGTGTGTGTATGCATGCATATGTGTATATGTGTGTGTGTATGTAAGCATGCATGTGTGTATAGGTGTGTGTATGTAAGCATGCATGTGTGTACATGTATGTGTGTATGTAAACATGTGTAAATTAATGTGTATCTTCCTTTCTCTTCTCTCTCTCTTTCTTTCTCTCTCTCTCTCTCTCTCTCTCTCTCTCTCTCTCTCTCTCTCTCCTTCTCTCTCTATCAATAGCAAATAAAAGAATCACTTACAAGTATGTCTCTCTTTGAATCATTGTCATCAAAGCGTAATGTAGGTCGTCTCTCGTCCAATTCCAAACAATCGATGCCAACGAACTTCTGCAAAATCAACGAAAAGAGAAATTAGAAACCCTAAAGCATAGAGAAACACAAATGCTAATAGTATGTGCAGCACTTACCAAGATGTGAGAGCTAAGCCGAGAGAGTGTGTGTGTGTAGAGAGAGAGATCCGTGTGTGTGTGTGTGCACAAGACAATGCAGGTTCGCGCGCGCAAGTTTGACAGTAGACCGATAGTACTCAAACACGCGCAAAAATGTGAAGTTTTGCTCTCGGGTTCGCGGTATGTTTAAAAATTCGTTGCCGATATAGGTGCCGGTATGGACGTCGGTATACGCATCGGTAGATGCCAGTAAATTACCGACGCTTATACCGACGTTCATATCGATGCGTATACCGACGCTTATACTGGCGGCTGCGGGCCACACCGACAATCCGTTTAAAACGGTCATATCGACGGTCACTTGACCGTCGGTATCTCTTAGTCAGATTTTTCGAGGGCTATACCGACGCCGACTATGACCGTCGGTATATGCAGCGTCGGTATGCCCCTCATATGTTGTAGTGCTTCAAGTGATGGTTGCCCTTTGCTCCTCATTGTTGGCATGAATTCATCTTCAAATATGTATCCAAAGAGATTTCTCCCTTGAAGGTAGGCCTCCATCCTCAGAGACCACACTGGGTAGTTGTTCCTATCCAAATTTTCAATTTTAGAAGGAAAACCATCTCCCGTATTGATTTAGCAATGCTTTGATACCACTGTGAGAAGAGATGGAGATACAATCCAAAGATGAGGTTGGTGTTGCAAAAACGTTCTCTACACCTACCAAGATTACTTTGTGGATGCTTAATAGACACTTTGAGCTTGGTAATAAAGCATTAATACCTCCTTAGTGCTTTGGAAGACCATTCTCAAGTTGAATCATCAAAACAGATGACTTGACATGAAATAGATGATCAAGAACTTGGAAAGCCCTCTGGAATTTCACCCAGAGCTCACAGCCTGCTAAGAATTGACTAGAGAACCTTTTCAAACATTAAATTGAGTATATGATGAATCTAAAGCAACAAATTTGAAACATTTATTTGGTCTATACTGAGAGAAATCAATTTAGGAACATTGGGGTGTCATCTCAACTTTTCAAGAATAGTCTACCTGCATACATAGGTCACTTCAAATTGATGTAGCTCTTAGGCTAAAGATCCAAATGTGATGAAGATTGAGATAAAGGAAATAGACTTATCACTTTACCTATACCAACTTAAATCACTTCAGAAGAGTAAGTACACAAAGAGAAATTAGTGATCAAAGTTGACTGAAAAAAATGTAAACATGAGACACCAGTTGAAGTAGACTTCACAGATGATCTAAGAAATCAATTTGTATTGCACATACGGTACATGAATTGATTGGGCATCAAGCATGGGAAGGAGGATCACAATGTGTGCTTCAATGATGATCCAAATCTTGAGTAGAATCTCCTCTACTTGTAGCACTAAAGTCTGCTCTGATCCACGACTTTCTTCATGTGTTTTTATAGAGAAATTTGGATTCAAACTTGGTGGGATTCCACCTAAACGTTCCTCCATCGTATAAGAATCTCATCTAATTGACTTCTCCTACTTTGATTTCATAATTTGCACCTAACAAGGTCGTGGGATTCCCTTCTCCCTTTTACTTTTGGAGATTTTACTTTTCAACTTTTACAAGAGATAGTTTTTATGACATCTCTCATTGAGAGTACAAAGAATTTCATTACATAAATGGTTTCAATCAAGCACTTTTGAGTCTCATTTTGTGAGAAAAGTCTCACATCCTCCCTCACATTCACCCTTGCAAAATAGAAAAAGATTCTCGAGATACTCTTACAGCAGTATATTAGGCAAGAAACAAGGATCGTTTTGCTTACCTCCAAAAAAAGTTGGAGAGTGAGCTTATGAATGAAGGAGATTCAATGGAAACATTTCTATAAAAAAACAAGGTCTCGAAAGAGAAGTTGATCTTTGCTGACAAAATCTTGCCAAATAGCTCATTTGTGCAAAATGTTCTTAATGGTCTTCAAAATTTTCATCAGAGATCAATCTAGAAAGAACAAGTCAATTATGCGTGTTGGAGATCAAGCTTTCTTAGCTAGTCAAAATGAAGAAGGTAAATGGAGCTCATCTAGTGGTAATAAAAAATGCGCTAATGCTGCAAAATAAAAAAGAAGAAGACAAAAATTACAAAAAAACAAAAAAAAAAAAGATATTTTTGCAAGTATTGTAAGGCAAATGATCAAGTCATTAAGTTTTTTCATAAACTAGTTGCATAAGAGGCAAAGAAGAAAGAGGTTGAGATGGTTGTTGCAGAGGCATGTACATCTAATACGAAGTCTTTTTCATAATGAAGAATGGGCATTTACTACTCATTGCAGCTATGAACCATCTCCTCATGAGTAGTGTATGTTTGGCATTTTGATAGTGGTTCAACCGAACATATTACCTTGTAGCACAGTTTCTTCACTTTACTTGAGCTTAGTCCTACAAGAAATACTATCACATGTGCTAACAAATCCTCTTAATGTATCATGGGAGTTGGAAAGGTCATTATTACTGTTGTTCATAGTAGTTCTTTCACACTATCAGATGCCTTATATGTGCCAAGGACTAAAAAAAAATTTATTGTCAATTTCAGCACTACTCAAGGTTGGCTTGGTTGTTAAATTTGTTGAGATTGATGTATAGCTAATGAACTATCAAATGGTCATTGATTAGTGTCCATGTGAAAGGCCAAATGGTTGTTGGACACTTTTATATATGTTCCTTAATAAAACATATTGCAAGATACTAGCAAATTACGACCACCACGTGCTAGAGAGATGTCTCTCCTCCCAACCTTATGCCTATATATATAGATTCTTGAATCAACGAGGACCACAAATGTAACTAGAGTCCACGAATGCATGTGCAATCTCCTCCACTCCTTTCATATCTTCCACTAGAGTCTACTAGTTGTTTGAGTGATCTCGACCACTGCTTTAGTACCTCCACTAGAGTCCACTAGTGGTTAGTGTACTCGCCACTCGAGTTAAGTCTCACTGGACTCAAGTTAACTCACCTTAACTTGAGTTAGAAGGCTCTAGAGCTCCTTGGGCAACCCATGCCCCCATGGGGATTGAACCCAAGACCTCCTCCTTCATAACCTTGAGACTTGACCACTAAGCTAAGTGGATCGCTTGTTTAAGAGAGCACATGGAATTATGCTTAAGTCTAGTCTCGAGATCTTTGGCCATACATGAGTGACCAAACGGTGTCTAACTTCAGATCTGTCTAAACTGACCAGACCCTTAATTCATAGAATTACTTTATTACATTCTTCCCCCCTTTAGAAAGATTTTCATCCTCAAAAATAAAACTATATACAATAACCATAGGCAACCCCCGAGCCTCATGTTCTTAAACCAAAAGAACATGGTCATGTTCTAAAACTAGAGGAACATGTCTCATCTCTATGGTGGGATCCCTGCCCAAATGATTCAAAACATTGTTTGGCTTTGAACTTTGATAAACTCGTCAAAGTACAAAGTAGTGAATGAATTATAAGGGTGGATCTAAAAATATCACCAGCCACTTCATTGTTTCTCGATGTGCATTCTAGGCACAAACATATGAAATGGATGGATTCCAATAATAAGTCCATTTCTACGCATGATTAGTGCATGGACTTAGTAACTAAGGTGGGATTTCTTATCCCTATCAAGACTTTGATAACTCTTGATTCACTTGAATTTTATTTGGAAAACTTGAAGTTTGGTTGACCCAAACATCAAACTTGGATGTTTGTATAATGGTTTACTCCCATCCAACAGTTACTTGATTTTTTCACCCGACTGGAGGACTACTCTGTCCTAATGGGCTTGAAAATCCTATGTGAACTGTAGGAGAAAGTTTTCCATTTACTTTGGTTCAACGTTACTATATCTTGACCAAGTCAAATTCAAAATGAAAATCTTCCAACTTAGGATACTTTTCTCAAAAGATCTTTGGCTAAAAGTTCTTGGGAATTGTCAATCTTATGGGTAGTTCCTAACTTCATTGTTAGAGTGTACTAAACTCTAGAAAGTCATGAGAGTTATGCTAGTAACTAGAAGCAAAGTCAAATGAATAAGTCAAACTTGGACTTGTCATCTTTTGAAGATTGAATAAGTTCTTATATAAAACATCTATCTAGGATGTTTAATTTAGTTATTTAGTTCTAATCGGCTAACCCTGGACTTTTGCGAAAGGAATTAGATATCACATTCGAGTCAATTCCAAAAGATTTGGAAAGCGGAAGGAAATAACTAAAACTCTATATAAATAATTCCAACTTCTAAGATATAAACTTGCTATGAGTCAAATACTTGATGACCCAAGACTTTAACTTTGCAAAGATTTGTTTCAATAAGGTATTGAAGCATTTTGTTTTCCTATCTTTAAGAGAAAAAAAACTTGATTCTCAAAAAGATTCATAGAGTAAATCTAAACATCATCCAACCACAAGATACTAGTCTGGTATCGAACATCAGTGTGTCGACCCACTGACATTCTATTAATGAGTCTTTACTCAAATAATGCTTCACTTGAGACTAAGTTTCTGCTTATATTCAATCTTTATGATTCCTTACTGGAATTGCGATTCTTATGCATTCCTTTGAGTCAAAAGGATTGAATTTTCCAAGTTACACATGGAACTTGGTGCTTAACTTAGTCAATCTATCCTTAGTTGAAACGTTCAGTTCAAAGTCAAACCCTCACTCTTTCAGAAATTTATCAAATATTTCTAAATCAACATTTTAGCTTGAAGTGTTTCAAGAAGATCTTGGAAGTTACTTACTTCGTATCTTCTTACGTACTGGATCTTGAGATAATACTTTTATCGTCCTTGAATTCAAACTTCTCCCTTCAAGTCTTTAATTCCCTAGAGGATCAGATCCAACTTCAAGATTTATTCTAGGACTAAAAGATAATTATCATCCCACGGTCCGATGTCCCATACCATCTTTCCTACATTAATATAAGTATAAAATCTAGTGTCCCATACCACCGTATTTTATATTCACATTAATGTGTGGGTGATACTTATCCTAAATTTTAAACATATCTTGATAGAGTACCTTCTCACTTAAATTCTTTAAAAGAATTTTGAAGTTTCAGGCATTACCTCTAACTTGATATTCTAGGTTTTAATCCCTTCACATGCTCGTTGCAGGACCTTGTGCTTTCCTTTGGGAACTTGAAAACCACTTGATAGAATATCTATTCTTCTTTGCTCGAATTTTCAAATGAAAACCACTTATCATTCCAAGTTCTTGAATTTTTCCAAGTCAAGTTTGATTGGTTATACTTGACCAATTTTGTAGTGACAAAACTTGTTTACTTCTTGTCTTTAGATTCTTTTCTTACTGATGTTTTAGGTACCTAACCCGGCTAGAACTTTATAGGAATCTCTTTATAGCTTAAGTCTAAGCATTCACTTATGCTTTTTGGATTGTGCCAAAATCCCTTTAAGGATAGGTGAATTTTATGGTTTACCTTCCACACACTTAATTATCGTCGACACAGTCGAAGACTACATACTTGGAATATCTATTCTTTTCAAACTTGGAACAACTTACTATTTCAATTGCCAATACTTGGGCAAACATCAAAGTAGTTCCAAATGCAAATTCTTGGACAACCATGGACAAGATTGATCAAGTCTTGTTGATCATGCGGTAAAAATAAAGACTTAGTCTTTATCTTTAAGACCTCTTTGAAGTATCAAAAGCTTCTTTGATTACCCATGAGATTTTAGAGATTTTTCCCCTACTCAAGTCCAAACATGTACTAATGCCTTTCAGATTCTAAAGCTAAGAATCTCTGATACACCTTCAAGTGATATCAACCGTTGAGCTTAAGTACCACTCATTAGGGCGAAAAACGGCCGAAAAGGGGCTGTTTGCTAATGAGAGATTAAGGAAATTGACAAATAGAGTCTTTCCACGTGTACAAGAATATAACATTGTTGTCTCCTTTAACCGTATGAAGAAATTCTTTTTTTAAGAGAATATGATCTAAAAGCGCCGCGAAAGTGATGAAGATTCTTGTATTCAGTGTACAATTTCTTGGTTTGATGCAAAAAAAGATATTTTTGCACATCACACAATGCATATCTTTAAAGTTCCAAGAAGGAAATGATTTTTGAAGATACGAAATATATTTGGGTTCACGAAATTCCATGGTCATTCGGCGACAGGGTTTACATCAAATCAAAAGTTTCCACGTGTACAAAGCCCTTTTATCTATAAATGTTGGCAAAGTTTGTGAATGTCGGTTTCTCGCTTTGAGCATTCTTCTTCTTCTCAATTCTAATGGCTTCTTCTTCTTGTCGTCCTTCCAATCGTGTAACCTCATGTGAGGTTTACAACAGAAGAGAGGATTCTTTATGGAAACCTCTTTCTGTGAAGTTAAATGAATGAGTAACTATGCTTCCTAGCTATAGAGGTGCCCATAAAGTCAAGCATGCTAAAAGAGACGACACAAGAAACCATTGCAGGGGACTTATTCTTAGTTTCAAATTGAAGAGATGCGGTTGGTTTGCAAGAGTACAACATGTGTACAACGCTAAGGATCTTGTTCTGGAAAAGCATATGCAATTCCCTTTGTACTGTAAGTGAAGTTTTACAATGATCGTCTATCATTTCAGTTGATATTGTATAACAACATATATGTTTTTGTATTGCAGATATTTTTCCTTCCAATATTTTAGAGTGGCAACCTCTTGAATGTTTAACACGAACATTCAGAGTTCTTCGTAAGGAATATGCAGAGCTTATGTATGCAGACAAATCCGCTCAAGTTTTCAATAGCACAGAGTTATTTGTCCATTTTGCATATTATCAGGTGCCATTAGGGAGGAGCTCTTATGGAAATCTTATACATTTGCCTAGTCCTTGCATCTCTTCATTAGATTGGGATGCTTCTGATCATTCAACAAAAGATGGAAAAGAAAGCTTGGACTTTGGATAGCCTTGGACTCAGAGGAGAGCTGTCTAGAAGTACTGATTCATCCAGATTTTCAATCTAGAAAGATAATTGTCACTGCAAATTGGAAATTCAGAAATGTAAGGGAGATCTAGAATACCTTGATGAGGCATCATCACAATTCAAATTCTCAATTGATGATGCAATAGTTAACATTAGATTAGAGAAAAAACATTATCTTGCATCAAGTTGCAACCCTTTAGATTGTAACAAGTCTCCTTCTTTAAGAAGCTTTTTTTCAAACTTCCATTGATTTTTCTTTGCAGAATGGTGACTAAGAATGTGACTGATTACATCACTTCAATTATGTCTTTTTATGGACTATATTCATATTGGCATTTTTTTGTTTAATTTCAAGATTCTGAGGAGGTTTCAATGGTGCAATGATTATACAGGAATTTGCATATGACAAAATGGAAAAGATTGGATGACACGACCAATACAAGCGATACGGGCCATCCGAAATTCTCCGATTGCCCATATCGCTTGCATCGGTCGTGTCATAAAAACTTCTCTATCCTCCTCACATTTAAGTTTTCTGCAGGATGGTGACTAAGAATGTGAATGATTACATCACTTCAATTATGTCTTTTTATGGACTAGATTCATATTGGCATTTTTTGTTTAATTTCAAGATTGATGAGGTTTCTATTGTGCAATGATTATAAAGGAACTTGCATGAGTAAATTCTAGGTGATTCAAGAATATAAACCAAGAAATTCTTACATAATATATCTCCCTTTTAGAACCTTTTTCCATACTTCCATTGATTTTCTTTTGCAGGATGGTAACTAAGAATGTGACACATTACATCACTTCAATTATGGCTTTTTATGGACTATATTCTGATTGGCAATTTTTTTGTTTAATTTCAACATTTTGATGAGGTCTCAATGGTGCAATGATTATACAAGAACTTGCATATGAAAAAATGGATGGTATGAAAAAATGGAAAAGACTGGATGACAAGACCGATACAAGCGATATGAGCCATCCGAAATTCTCCGATTGACCCTATCGCTTGCATCGATCGTGTCATAGAAACTTCTCTATCCTCTTCACATTTAACTTTTCAACAAGAATAAAGCAAAAACCACACAAAATAGACATTTTGATGATAGGAACAATTCAATTTTGCTTGAACCATGCAATGAAGTAACTTTTGCATAGTTCTCAAGAGGATCAATTCAACATTACATTACTCAAGGCATATAAATATATTACAATGTATCTATGTACATTTCATGAGTAATAAGCTTTGAATAGAAATATATTTAATCCTTCTTGAGCCTTTTGAATGAACTTGTCTCTAGCAAATCTCCTCTATATCTGAGGTACTCTTTTCTCCTGTAGACAATAATACTTTGAACATATGACACCCCTACAGCCATTGCATAGCTTGAGTAACAAAGGAAGTAGCCTGCCCTTGAAGCATTGAATCCTGGGGCATATCCAAAAATTCTTAATGCACCTGTTCTTTCAAGTAGAAAAACTCTGTATGCATTAAAGGGTATTGAAGTAAAACCCATGTATCTTGAAAGAGTCCTCAAGGAGAATAGTGAAAAATCTGCCTCTTCACTATACTGCTTATGAATAACACAAAATAATTTTGGATTCAGTTTTGGAAGATAGTGGATCACTGAATGAATATCCATCTTTGTCTTTCCTTTCTTCTCTATGGTTTTCCTTGTTCCCTTCCCCCTCCCAATGTAGTTGTCTTCATCCAATATAGATATTTGTGGAAAAAATTGAAACTCTAGGTTAGAAAAAGTAAAAGGTCTTTTAAAGTCATAGAAATAACTGGAAACAGAAGAAGAAACAAAGCATGAGATACGACCGATCCAAGCGATTAGGGTCATCAGAGAATATCTGATGGGCATAATCGCTTGCATCAATCATGTTTGATTTATCATCCTTAACTTTATAGAAACATATAATTAATGTTGAAAATAATATTTATAAACACATTTAGTTGTTCTATATGGAGCATTCATTCATATAGCCATAAATATGATACTTGATTGGACACAACCAATTCAAGTGACTAGGCCCATCAAGGAAGCTTGGATGGTCCTAATCGCTTGAATTGGTTGTCTCCAAAGGAGGTCATCTTGAAGCTTAGATTGCATGTGAACTTTTGTATCTTATTATTGGTTAAGAATTTGGAGAAGATAATGCTACCATTGCGTCCGGAACGTCTCAAAACCCTAAGATTGACTGTCTATTTGCATGATTTCAATACCCAGAGGTCTTGATAAGCCTTTTTGTATTGATTTCCAGACACGACCGATGCAAGCGATTAGGCCCATCCAACATTTCCAGATGAGCCTAATCGCTTGCATTGGTCATGTCCTAGATTCATGCACAAATAGGCTCATCAAGACCTTTCCATATCAGAATTTGCATGATTTCGATACCCAGAGATCTTGATAAGCCTTTTTGAATTGATTTCCAGACATGACCGATGCAAGCGATTAGGCCCATCCAACATTTCCAGATGAGCCTAATCGCTTGCATTGGTCATGTCCTAGATTCATGCACAAATACGCTCATCAAGACCTTTCCATATCAGAATCATACAAATAGACAGTCAATCTTAGGGTTTTGGCATGTTCCTCCGGATGCAATGGTAGCATTAGGTTCTTGATTCCGAGCCAATAGTAAGATAGGGAAGTTCATGACCGATGCAAGCAAAATAAGCTAGTCAAAGGTAGGTCAAACGCGTGTAATCGCTTGTATCAGTCGTATCGGGTATGTAGCACAAGTATGCATGGGTGATGAAGAGAGAAATTCTATGAAGGTTGAAAATGTGAAATGGTGAACGGGACCGGTATTTATAGTCGAGAAGGACCGGGTAACGGTCACATGACGTGGACCAATAAGTGAGTGCCACGTGGCAAAAGACGTTGGGAATCACAACGGCTAGATGACGTGGCCCACTCAAATGATGCCACGTGGCATTGTAACGTTGGGATTTGCAACGGCTAGATGACATGGACCAATCACACATTGCCACATGTCACCAACGGTCAAATCATCCGAGAGACCTATTTAAGCTCTTCTATTCACTTTTTTCATTTTTTGTGAAACTCCTTGCTACCATCAACTTGCCGTTGTCTTCGCGATTTTACATGCTTTTCAAAACTTTCCATAGACCACATTTTTTGTGAGGGTTTAGGGTCATCATGATCAATTATTTTACAACACGACCGATACAAGCGATTAAGGACATTCGAGGATTTCCCGATGACCCTAATCGCTTGTATCGGTCATGTTTCTTGAGTGCTTTGTGAAAGCTTTTTTAATTAGTTTTTCTGCGTTTAAAATTTGTTCCAAGCTTTTAAACTCTTTTTTGTGCAAGTTGGCTTATTTCGCTTGCATCGGTCATGAATTTCCCTATCTTACTATTGGCTCAGATTTTCAAGAAACTAATGATACCATTGCATCCGAAACGTGCCAAAACCCTAAGATTGACTGTCTATTTGCATGATTCTGATATTGAGAGGTCTTGATGAGCCTATTTGTGCATGAATGTAGGACACGACCAATGCAAGCGATTAGGCTCATCTGAAAATGTTGGATGGGCCTAATCGCTTGCATCGGTCGTGTCTGGAAATCAATACAAAAAGGCTTATCAAGACCTCCGGGTATCAAAATCATGCAAATAGACAGTCAATCTTAGGGTTTTGGCACGTTCCGGACGCAATGGTTGCATTATTTTCTTAAAATTATTAACCAATAATAAGATACAAAAGTTCACATGCAATCTAAGCTTCAAGATGACCTCCTTTGGACATGACCAATTCAAGCAACTAGGACCAATGCAAGCAATTAGACCCATCCGATATTCTTTGATGACCCTAATCGCTTGGATTGGTCGTGTCTCATGCTTTGTTTCTGCTTGTGTTTCGAGTTATTTCTATTAAATATATTTCTTTTCAAAGCTTATTACTCATGAAATGTACATAGATACACATATTTATTGCCCAAAGGGGTACAAGACATTGCAAATATGAAGGATGTAATCTTTTTTTGTGTAATTGATCCATGTCCTAATATTAATCCTTACTGATCCATGATTTGTTTTTCTCTAGTAAAAGTCCTATTTATCTGATGATAATAATCTTTTTTTTGTAGGTTATGGCTAGGACAAAGAAGACAGCAAGGAATTCTCCAATCACAACATGGAAACTCCAAAGTGTAAGCCTCGCCATACGTTTTGTTGTGTTCTATTTTAAAGCCTTGCCATCCATTCTAAATTTAAGTTTACCTTGCAGTGCTGCTAAGCTTCTCAAAATTCATATTGATCAAAACATTCTAGGAATTCCTTCATTGAAAGAAGAAAAAAGGTTTGGATACATTCAAATACATGTGCCATTACAGAAATACAACACCTCGTGTGACTGGAGAGTGATTGCAAATGCAGTAAGGTTCTTGGAAAGCAGGTTTTACAACCCTGAGTTGAACTTGTCAGACTATCCATATGCTTGGGTCATCTTGATCAAGGAGAGAGAGCAATAAATGCCATTATGGAACATGCAATATGCCCTTATATTTTTGGAATGTAATATTGTAATCTAATGTGTAACCAACATATGTTGGAAGATTTATTGATGTACAAATTGTATGTAATTATGCCAGTCTTCATCTGGAAGATGGTCATTGCAACTATATTTATATGCCTTGAGTAATGTAATGTTGAATTGATCCTCTTGAGAACTAAGGAAAAGTGACTTCATTGCATGGTTCCAGAAAAATTGAATTGGTTCTATCATCAAAATGTCTATTTTGGGTGCTTTTTGCTTTATTCATGTTGAAAAGTTAAATGTGAAGAGGATAGAGAAGTTTTTATGACACGACCGATGCAACCGATATGGGTAATCGGAGAATTTTGGATGGCTCATATTGCTTGTATCGGTCATGTCATCCAATCTTTTCCATTTTTTCATACCATCCATTTTGTCATACCATCCATTTTGTCATATGCAAGTTCCTATATAATCATTGCACCATTGAAACCTCATCAAAATGTTGAAATAAAAAAAAATGCCAATATGAATATAGTCCATAAAAAGCCATAATTGAAGTGATGTAATGAGTCACATTCTTACTTACAATCCTGCAAAAGCAAAATCAATGGAAGTATGGAAAAAGGTTCTAAAAGGGGAGATATATTATGTAAGAATTTCTTGGTTTATATTCTTGAATCACCTAGAATTTACTCATGCAAGTTCCTTTATAATCATTGCACAATAGAAACCTCATTAGAATCTTGAAATTAAACAAAAAAATGCCAATATGAATGTAGTCCATAAAAAGACATAATTGAAGTGATGTAATCAGTCACATTCTTAGTCACCATCCTACAGAAAAGTTAAATGTGAAGAGGATAGAGAAGTTTTTATGACACGACCAATGCAAGCGATATGGGCAATCAGATAATTTCATATGGTCCATATCGCTTGTATCGGTCGTGTCATCCAATCTTTTCCATTTTGTCATACCATCCATTTTGTCATATGCAAGTTCCTGTATAATCATTGCACCATTGAAACCTCCTCACAATCTTGAAAATAAACAAAAAAATGCCAAGATGAATATAGTCCATAAAAAGACATAATTGAAGTGATGTAATCAGTCACATTCTTAGTCACCATCTTGCAAAGAAAAATCAATGGAAGTTTGAAAAAAAATCTTCTTAAAGAAGGAGACTTGTTACAATCTAAAGGGTTGGAACTTGATCACCCTGGGTGGCAGGCAAGTTATGCAAGATAATGTTTTCTCTGATCCAATGTTAACTATTGCATCATCAATTGAGAATATGAACTATGATGATGCCTCATTAAGGTATTCTAGGAGCTCCCTTACATTTCTAAATTTCCAATTTGTTGTGACAGTTATTTTCCTAGATTGAAAATCTGGATGAATCAGTACTTCTGGATAGCTCTCCTCTGAGTCCAAGCTATCCAAAGTCCAAGATCTTTTGTACATTACCTATATTTTGTAGAAGCTTTGGATCTTTTCTTAGATGAACATCACCACCAAGAAATCCCATTTATGAAAGTAGAGATTCACATTTTTTAATGAAAAGGTGAACGATAGCCTTGTGAACGTAGACTTGCGTGCACTTGATTGCAGTGCTACCCTTGTAGACGACATTGGTCACTTCCTGCACGGTGCCATAGTTCTCCTGCACATACATAGATAGATGGGCACTACTTCAACGGATGCCGCTATCATCATCACGGGAGTGGACGAAGCAGAGGAAGTGTGATTACCTGATTGATGGAGTCCCAGCTCGTGACAGTTCCGGTGTTATGAAATAGAACAGTCGCTTGTGTATCTCTCCACATAACGACTTCGAAAAAGAGTGGTAGGAGCAGTGTACGCAAGTCAGTCGCCATCCTGAAATGTAGCTTCCACTGCCTGCGATATTTCTTTTACATAAGAAGGGATGCCCATGTTTCTCCTAAAAGTCTAATTAGATCATGAAGATTATGAAAAGGGGTATACCTTCCAATTTGTGGATCAATTGGATAAACAAATCCATCTGCCCATATGTCGATATGTTTTTTGCCTTCTTTCTACAATCCAACCACTTTAGAATGTTGAAGAGCCCTTCGGCATACCTTTCTTGTCGTTGCATACTCATGACTAACTGCAATGTTGATATGGAACTTATCACAATGATTTTGGCTGGTTGAAAGGTGAGTGAGAGTGTTTGGGTTGAGGTTCTCCATGGTCTACTACGAAGAGTGACGCGAAAGTGTCTAAAATGACATGAAAGAGAGAAACAAGCCTGCTATCGAAAGTAGAGTAAAAAAAGTGCAAAACGGCATAAGCACACATTATATAGGTCCGTGAACAAGAGGAAAATTCAAATTTTCATGAACGCCCGATGAGCACAAACTTTGAGGTATAAGATATCACACATACTTTTCATGATTATCACACGAGTTTCTCTCTCTTCAAAATTTGCACAAGATACGTTTTAAATGCGCTTACACGGATTTTTTTAAAATGAGTTGACAACTTTAATCCAGATTAAGCACAACTAATTGAAATCCTTACACGGCCCTTTTTTGGCCGTTTTTCACCCTAATGTCTAGTGGTTTGGGACTTTTGGGGAACTACTTGTTGTCTAAAAGAGTTTGAAGAATTTCATTCTCACTACTTGGGAGAATGTTATTCTTCAAGGACTTGAGATTATTTCCAGGGAATCAATTAACTTGAGCAAATGATTCATCTTGGAATCTTTTGAAATGGTAAAAGGATATTTGAAAGAAATTCTTAGACTTTCAAACAATATCCAAAAGCTTTACTGATTCAGTTGTATTCATTTCCCAAATATCAAACTAGAGGATAAATATCACCTTTAGGATATGGTTTCCCATTCCACTATGAAAGTTTGACTTGAACTTTCATTTATGTGATATTGATTCTTGTTCTTGAGTTTGATACAAGACTCATTGTTATGGGACAATCTTTAGATGTTACTAGAGTACTTTTAACATATTTCGACAATCAAAATTATGATTCAAGTCCAAGCATCTTTTGACGATTGATCCAATAGTAATACTACTATGAACACATAACTTTGAACTTTATAGCTTGTTTAGGAAAAGTTCATGGATTGGAGATCCATTTTTTGGAACTTTGTATTCCTAAATGAAAAGTTCACAATTTGATTCAAGTCTTTAGGAACTTTCTTGTTTCCTAAAGATCGCTTGTTTTGGTTTCCCCTTGAAGCTTCAATTAGCTTAAATGAAACCAATATTTTACTCTCTAATCCTTCTAAAAGGAAGATTTCTTTCAAGATTCCATGCTTACTTAATAAATTGCATCATTACCAGAGATACAATCATGGAACCTATCATCCACTTAGTGAATGTCAAATTTCAATTGATCTAAGCTTTAAGCACTGCTCTGACTTTAGAAGTTCAATGAGTTTAAGTTCTAGTGAATTTCATTTGATTGCTATCATGTCTTGGGATAGAATCAGATAAAACTTCCAAAGGAAATTTTATCAACCTATTTGAATGCATGATTTCTTAAATCCAAGCTAACAACTATATCTACGCTTGTCGTTAGGATTCTCTAAGTTTTCTCCTAAACTTAGAGTCCTCATGGAAATTTTCAAACAACCCTATTTTCTTGCCATTCTAATGAGTAAGAAGATTGAACACTTGACTTTGTAAGGGCTTACTTTTCCTAATCAAGACTTCTAATTTGTGATACCTAAGTATCATGTTTGGGAAAAACAAACGAGCTACTTGAGTTGCATGGCCGCGAGGAGCCTCACAACTACCTAGTTTGCTATTTTCCCTAGCTGTCTAAGTCGAGTTAAAAAAAGGAGGTAACGAGAGTATAAGTATTTAACTACTTAACAAACAATCATGCATATGTGAATGCCTCTTCTTGCACGCAAATGCATGTGAATGCATGCATATGTTGGCATCCTCCTTTCATGCACCAAACTTAAATCAAGCAATTCTTGAGCTTGAAAATGCATGTTCCCAATCACCCATGCACAAGCATTCTACTTGCTAGCTTTTAAAAAAGATATAACGATTCACGTGCATAACCTTGAGCATTATCTATCTTTTTCAAGCAAGAAGAAAACGTGTTTTGTGCATGAAAACATTCTTTGAAAAGGAGAAATGCACCAACATTCTCTTATAGATGCATGCCTATGAGTGATAAATGTCTCCATACTTCGATGCTCTCATATTTTACTTTCATTAACTTGCATACAATGCTTTCAAAATTGAAGATTCCTTCCCCAGTTCAATAATAATAGCAATGCATTCTATATGAAAGCATAGAGCAAAGCAAATATTGAAATGAAAACATCGACTTGTAAAGTACTTAGCTCCTAATTAGATACATCCTTCCATTGATCCTCGGGAAGAGCCATTCTCCATCCTTTGGTCCATGAGTAAGAATTACATTCGTTGCTTCCTCTTGCCCTCTTCCTTGAAGAAATGAAGCCGTCCATGGACTATGCTTGTCTTAGCCCATCCTTACGATTCACTTGAACTAGACTTGAGATGAAGCATAGACTTGAGATGAAGCAAAGTTCTCAAAGTAAGCTGTTGAAGTCGAAGTCAAGAGGAAGGTGCAAAATCTGTTCCACTTTTGGCTTCAAAATTGGCTCAGGGTCGGTTGTATGCTCCATGTGTATGGCATGTCGACCAAGCTAGGTGCCTTCCTTCTTCTCAAAATCGGATTTAACAGCAACATCCCAAATAATATAATCAATGTAAATAGAGTCCACAAGTGCATGTGCAATCTCCTCCACTCCTTTCATATCTTCCACTAGAGTCTACTAGTGGTTGGAGTGAGCTCAACCACTACCTTAGTACCTTCCACTAAAGTCCACTAGTGGTTGGTGTACTCGCCACTCGATTTAAGTCTCACTGGACTCAAGTTAACTCACCTTAACTTTAGTTAGAAGGCTCTAGAGCTCCTTGGGCAAAACTCTCTCCCCATGCCCACATGGGGACTGAACCCAAGACCTCCTCTTTCATAACCTTGAGACTTAACCACTAGGCTAAGTGGATCACTTGTTTAAGAGAGCACATGGACTTATGCTTAAGTCTAGTCTCAAGATCTTTGGCCATACATGAGTAACCAAATGGTGTCCAACTTTAGATTTGTCTGAACCGGCCAGACCCTTAGATCATAAACTTACTTTATTACACATATAGTGGCTTGGTCAACCACAAACTAAAAGTTTGATCGCATTTGTAACATCTAGGAAATCTATGTTCGTGCTCTTTGTGTATTGTGTGGTTTTTGTGTATTTTATAAGTCCTATGCAGAGTACTGTGTGCGGTGTTTGGAGCTCGGTTTTCTATTGCGAGGGTATCATCATGAAGCTCTGGAAATGCGAATCCACTATGATGCATCACCACCACACCACTTCAATGTACCCATACAAGATAATGTTGCAAACCATTTCACAAAGGCTTTTCCTAGGGAGAGGTTTGAGGCTTTTTGAAAAGCTTTGGGTTTACTTCCTTCGGTGGATTGATTTCATTCCACATAGCTTGGCACTTTCTTATACATGAGTGACAACTCCTTGTTCACCATATCACTCCCACATGGGGTTTGTTGATATATTTGAGTAACGATGTGTGTGAACGCACTACGGACAATCAGGGGTAATTTTCCCCTCTTTAGGAGGCTTTTTCCCCTTGCTTGTATATATGTCTACAACCCTAATGGGTCACTTGTCTTTGTGCATTCCATCGGTAATACAATTTATATTATGTTGTTCTCCAACCTTCTTTTTCTTCCTTGTGCTATTTGTGTGATTCTCTAGTCCTTAAACTCCAAGAGTGTTTATTTAACCATGTGCATATCCTTTTTATTTATTGTTACGAATGTGGGGTGGTCTATCTTGGGATCCCTTTTAACCTTAATCTTTATAAAAAAAAAAATCTCTTATCTTGCATAAAGGAGAACAACTTCTCTGATCCAGATAAAATTAAGTTTTAAGATAGATGATATTAAGCACATCAATATCAAAAGAGTTGAAAGATGGAAAAAATAGTGAATTTGAAATGGCGGCAATGTTATGTTGGAGAACAAATAAATTACACTGTTTTCAAAGTTTGCAATGTAACCACAATTCTAAAAGAGGATGATTTACAATGGTAGACAGCCTTACTTTCACAATAGTAAGCACAACCACATGGGCTGAGTTCAAGAAGTTGTTTTTCATTTGCAAGGTTACTAGCAGATTTGGGATGTCCGAGCATTGCACAAAGGGTCCTTACATAGTTGACTAGCACATTCGAGGTGTAAGGACATTGATCAATATTATTGAACAATGAATCAATCACAATGTCTTTACTCGAAGAAGGTCTAGATCATATTGCCTTTTATCGAATTATCTACTTCCTCCAATAGTCATTATAAACTGATGTCCGTTGTATTTTGCCGATCATTTGTTCTTTCTTTAAATAAATAAATAAGTAAAATAGACATAAGAATTATACAGAACGAAGGGAGATCGGTTTACGTATTCGCCAA
Organism: Ceratopteris richardii; assembly: GCA_020310875.1. NCBI lineage: Eukaryota > Viridiplantae > Streptophyta > Polypodiopsida > Polypodiales > Pteridaceae > Ceratopteris > Ceratopteris richardii. The sequence continues at coordinate 134,439,019 of CM035430.1, read as the reverse complement.
CTTCGTGCACATTGTCCTATCTTCTATGGCAGCACCCCAAGAGAGCACCGCCTTGTCGGCAGATGATGATCCAAGTCTCACGAATTTACCTTCACCACAACAGGACCATCTTTATGAAGTAGAACATCCGAGCATAAGTGCTTTACAGCCAGCCAATCAGAGCGGCGCAGCAGCATCGACATCTTCATCACCACCAGGTCATGAATACGATGATGCAACTTTCTCTTCGTTACCCACATCATCAGAAGTATTTGGAAGTCATGATGCAGCTTCTTCGTCGTCATTAGAGACCCGTCAGGACGCTGCTCGTCCCGAACACAATGTAGATGCATCGTGTGACGTCTTTGTAGATGGGGCCGGTCCTTCGTCGGAGGTCGATCACTCTATATACTCTGATATTCCCAATTTTTTCTTTCGTTATGACGTCTTCGTCCGAACGCTTACCTTTCACAGGAAAATGAGATCCACGAAAGAAGATTACTTAGTGAGGATATTTGCAAAGCAGAAGAAGAGCAAGCTTACAAAACAAACACTCTTTCGGACGAGCGTGCTAAGGTGAACGATTTCATTGAATCACCAATCAGATGAGCTTTTAGATGTAAATATTAGGTATTCAAGTTTGCACAAGCCGGAAATTTTCTGACTTTTATGAGAATATCATGCAATTGGAAAACATGTTGCTAGCTTAGAGCGTTAGAGCATTATAGTTATAAAATGAAAAGCGGCAAAGAAAAGTCAGCAAATAATAAATTCAATGATGGAGATTATTTTCGACGGTATATAATGTCCTACAAACTCCCAGTAATGCTCTGGACATTGACATGACGGATACCCTTTTTCATATTTCTGATCCTCTATTCGAGAAGCGTGAAACAATTTCTATGCTATTAGAAGAAACAGGCTATTCTATTATGCTAGAGTTTCCTTAAAGAACATCTTTCCAAGGGGGGTGAAAATACAAACTCAAAAAGCCAGTGCTTACATATCCACGAGACTAGCTTATGCTCAACGTTGAGAGGAAGGAAAGATCCAATCAGGATGTCAGTAAAGCACCTTATAATGGCATTGGTTCACCATGTGGCTATATGTACAATGTTAGTGTTCCCTATAGGGTAAAAATGCTGGTTTTTATGATGCACTTTTAGATGTTGCATGCATGCAGTAGCTATGGTGCCATGATTGGCAAAGATGAAGTCAGAGAGATCTTCCAATGAAAGCAGTTAAAAGCGCACATTCATGTTTTTTTACTATATCTTTCACATAAAAACTTTCATATTTTTATGTTGTTGTCACATCATCAAATCTCCCCCTTAAGCTCAGGGTGAGCTTGAATACCAACATGAAATCAACATGAGATGAAAGATATATACAAATCAAAGCTTTATAATTCTTAAAGCATCTTTTAAGTAAATGAATGTGTCTTTGGGAAGAGCTTTCATGAAGATATCCATCACTTGTTGTCCAATGTGTATGAGCTCCACTTTTTTTTTAATTATCTTCTCGCAAAAAAAGTGATAATGAACTTCGATGTGCTTCGATATCACATAATAGAGTGGTGTTTTTGACATTGTCGCAATAGATGATCACCTTTCCATCAATGTAGACTCCCATGTCTTCAAGTAGGTACTTAATCTATGTTGTTTTACAAACGGTTTGAGTAACATCTCTATATTCAGCATCTGTACTTGACAATGCAAAATTTGGTACTACTTCATGAAATAGTTGCACTTTCAAGTGAGAATGCGAATGCACTTGTTGAACTTCGATTCATGATATTTCTTACCCAATATGCATTTTGGTATACGCATATATACATAACTAAACTTTTTCTCATGAAATATGCTAAAAGTTTTCAAACATTTCAAATATATAATTACGCTGTATCATCCAACATTCATCTCGCATTGAATTTACTTCGATTCTATGAAAAAAATGTTGATATATTTAGGTAGTGATGTGTGTGAACACTCTAGGACCGCCGGGGCACTTTTTTCCCTCTTTAGAAGCTTTTTCCAATTACTGTTTCAAATCGTTATTGTGTGTAACATATACGTCCACTATGTCAAATCTTTAATGTAATATATACATCCATTTTCAGCCATTCATACATCTTCAAGTTGCTTTCTTAAATAAGCAACACTTGCTTCATTACGCACCTCATACAAAGAAGCAAATGTATCCCAAGCTTGTCTTGAAATAGTGCATGATGGGGTGTATGGAACAATATGCTTCATCACAGGAAGGGCAATCAATGCATGAGCATGAGAATCATTTCCATCCCATCTAATTTTTTCTTGGGCAAGTGGAGAAGGCATAATCATTGCACTTGAAAAAGATCCTGAATTTATAAACAGGGGATGTAGTAGAAGGACATTAGGTAGCTTGTCGATATCTGCTATTATGTTTCATAGTTTCTTTGCAACAAGAACATGCTTCATCATATAAAAACACATTGGATAGTTGGCCCGATCAAGCTTATCTTCAACTTCAAGCATTTGTAACAACTCATTGTTGTTTTCCATTGCACCAAAGAACTCAAAAGTAGGAAGATATGAACTTCAACAAAGGTGAAATCCAAGCTGAAATGAAGCTCACAAACTATAACTCCGATGGAAAATCTGACTCCATGAATTGCTTCAACCGAGGGGCAAAACCCGAGTGCACTGGGTGGAAATGATCTCGGAGTGCTTAACTTTGTACTTTTATGCTCCGGAACCAATTTTCATTGTTAAAATTATGGAGGACGACGACACGAAAAGAGAAGCAGGTTGAGGAGGAGCTTAACTTGCTCTGATAATTGTTGGATGTGTGGGTGAGTGACGAAGCACGAATATAAGACGCACGATGGTTGGAAGAGCTCTGTGTCGATCGATGATTAATCGCTGTTAAATTGTGCGAAACGATGACGTGAAAAAAATAGTAGTTTGAAAAGGAGATTAACTTGGGAAGGATTTTAACTTGGTCTGAAACCATTGTTGGGTATGTGGGTCAGTGAGGAAGGATGGATAGGAGACACACAATGGTTGGAACTTGGAAGTAATCTCTGTATGAAAATGAAAAAAGTTAGAGCAAGTGAATCCTTAAGGACAATGTACCATCACAAATGACTATAGGGAAATGGTTCATAGTTTCTTTGCAACAAGAACATGCTTCATCATGTAAAAACACATTGGATACTTGGCCCGATCAAGCTTATCTTCAGCTTCAAGCATTTGTAACAAGTCATTGTTGCTTGCCATTGCACCAAAGAACTCAAAAGTAGGAAGATATGCACTTCAACGAAGGTGAAATCGAAGCTGAAATGAAGCTCACAAATTGTAACTCCAATGGAAAATTTGACTTCATGAATTGCTTGAAAAGAGGGGCAAAACCTGAGTGCACCGGGTGGAAATGATGTTCCGGTGCTTAACTTTGTACTTTTATGCTCCGGAACCGATTTTCATTGTTAAAATTGTGCACGACGATGATGCGAAAAGAGAAGTAGGTTGAGAAGGAGCTTAACTTGCTCTAATACAATTGTTGGATGTGTGGGTGAGTGACGAAGCACGAATATAAGATACACGATGGTTGGAAGAGCTCTCTGTTGATAGATGATTGATCACTGTTAAAATTGTGCGAGCCGATGATGCGAAAAGAAGAGTAGACTTAGAAGGAGATTAACTCGGGAAGGAGCTTAACTTGCTCTGATACCATTGTTGGGTATGTGGGTCAGTGAGGAAGGACATATAGGAGACACACAATGGTTGGAAGTAATCTGTGTATGAAAATGAAAAAAGTGAGAGCAAGTGAATTCCTAAGTACGATGTACCATCACAATGAGTATAGGGAAATGGTTCACATCAAAGCTACTCGAAGGAACATAAGTGTACCAGAGTCGTGATCTTCAATTAAGTACTTTTCAAGTTCGAGTTCCAATTCTAGTCTTGTTCCTTGTTCTAGTGTTGTCTAGTCTAGTAATTTTGGACATCCTATCTTATCCTCTTGTAATCTTGTAGTATGAGATTTTGTCAATTTCTTCTTGTACCTAGTTCATCTCTCTTAAGGGAGTTCTTGTAATCCAAATATATGTTGCATACCTGGTCCTTGGTTGTGGGATCTCTTGTACATCTCTAGTCCAATTATTAAACCTATCAGTCCAAAGTTGTGGAACTTCTTGTAACAGTATTATATTCTTGTATTATTTTCCATACGTGATTGATCTTGTAATCAGAAGCATGTTTCTGAAATCTTGTTCAAGTTGAGATAGAGGGCACAATCTAGTGCTCTCATGACATTTATTTATTTTTTTTATATGTAATACTACATGTTTATGTTTCTTTTTTTTTTCCTATGGTTTATGTTTTTGAATGGCTCTAGTGTGCCTTGCATGCATGCCATGTATGAGTTGATTTTATATGATGTGGAGATTAGGAAAGCTCTAGATTCATTATTGAGTGGATTTGTGGATTTATTTTTGCTAGATTTACTCGATGGACTTCTACCAACTCATGAGTCCTCACTAGACCAAAGGATAGAGCTTGTGCCATGTGGTTGTCCTATCTCATATATCCCTATAAGTTTAGCCAAAAGAAGGAAGATCAGATACCTAGGAAGCCCAATGATTCACCATGGGGCGCCACTATTCTTGTAAAGAACAAAGATGGATGAATGCACTTTTGTGTGGATTATAAGAGTCTAAATAAAGTTACTCTCAAAAATAAATATCCCTTACCCAAGATAAATGACTTTATAGACAGACTTTTGAGTGTGCATCATTTCATTAAGACCGATCTAAGGTACAACTATCATAAGATATAGATAGAGCTCGACGATGTCTCAAACTTAGTTCAAAAAAATTACGAATTTAAGGGTCTACATAAAATTTGCAAAATTCATATGTGTTCTAATTTTTCTTGCATGAATTTTATAACCTTTTTTTTTTAACCTTTTAAGGTCTTCTTCTCTTCATCATGAGCATATAGGTTCATTATTTTGAGGTTTGTGCACTACCAGTTTCCTTCTGCGTTCGGTTACATAATGCCTTGCATTATGACCTTCACATGCACATCCTGAGTGGTGCAGCAGCTCCAACCTCATAGTGTTCAGACTTCTTCGCAAGCCCTATTGTGAGGCCTACTACCTTGGAGCCTTAGAAGTTATTTGTTAGCATTGAGGAGCCTTCGAAGTTCAAGCTTAGCCCTAGAAAGGGTGTGTGTGTGTGTGGGGAGGGGGGGGGGGCACGCGAGAGAGAGAGAGAGAGAGAGAGAGAGAGAGAGAGAGAGAGAGAGAGAGAGAGAGAGAGAGAGAGAGAGAGAGAGAGAGAGAGAGAGAGAGAGAGAGAGAGAGAGAGAGAGAGAGAGAGAGAGAGAGAGAGAGAGAGAGAGAGAGAGAGAGAGAGAGAGAGAGAGAGAGAGAGAGAGAGAGAGATGAAATGAAATGATATATTTACGTCTTCAGAAGGCCAAAATGACCTATGAGACCAAAAGTTACAAAACTGGTGAATCTGATACAAAATCTGAGTACCGAGAGAGAGAGAGAGAGAGAGAGAGAGAGAGAGAGAGAGAGAGAGAGAGAGAGAGAGAGAGAGAGAGAGAGAGAGAGAGAGAGAGAGAGAGAGAGAGAGAGAGAGAGAGAGAGAGAGAGAGAGAGAGAGAGAGAGAGAGAGTCATGTGGTCATGAAGAACTTGAGATTCACATTGATGAGTCCTCTGGAGGGCCTTCAAAAAGATCTTGTATTGATAGTATGAGCTCTAGTGCATCTCTTATGGCAATACCTAGGGTTTTAGAGATCAATGTGTTTGCAAAAGAGTGTGTGAGAGCCTCCATTCAAAAACAAGCGATGGAAGAAGGTACTAAAGAAATATCTAGACTACTTATCTTGTGTGGTTTACCATTTAATGTTGCTACTATAATTACATGGAAGAGGGCTATGAGAGTAGTGGGTCGCATAGGTGTTCCTTGGGAGGAATCTTCTTATCAGTATGATTGGCATTATCTACAAAATATTTTCTAAAATTTTATCGTAGAATATGTCCTTTTTATATCTTTGGTAAATCCTGCCCAAATTGGATTTTTACATGGAACATCTATCTTTGATAATATCTTCACAATGCACACATGGCCATAACAATGCAGAGCCCCTCTCCAAACTGGGTATTCAGGAGCATAGGCAGCTGAAATCCCTCTTAATTTCGCATTTACTTGTAAAATCATGCATGGATGGCTGCATGTTGCTCACATCTAGGTTGTATCTCATGTGGCTTGAGCTTATGATGTGGCTTTTTACATTAGAATTCGTTACCACTAGGCCAATTGTGCTTAACATGAGTGTGTGTGTACACACACACACACACACACACACACACACACACACACACACACACACACACACACACACACACACAGAGAGATAATGTTATCTGTTTGTTTTATACTCGTATATTATTTATTTGATTTTTATATTTGTATGTTTTTCTCCTCAATGGTTTACCTTAATCTTATTTTTCCCTTCACTTGGTGGTTGTTATAATTCCTAAAGTATTTGTGTTTATGTTTTTTTTATCTTTGGATCATAGGCTTGGAGATATTTTGAATTAAGAAGGCATATACACCACATCCCTTGTCTAAGTCTTTCAATCGATTTATTGATGACCTAACTTCAAAGCTTGGATAAATATCTTCTTGAGCTATGGGTGCATAGAGGTGCTACATAGAGCTCATGAACATGGGAATGGCACGAGACAAGTTACAGTTGAATATTTTCTTCCAAAGTCAATGAGAGATAGCATTGGGCCTCATTGGAGAGTCTGGACTGATTCTTGAGGAGGGAGTGGCAGATAACATACAAACAGCTTAGAGTCCTAAGGTTTAGAGCTCCTTGACTAGATGTGTTTGCTATCTAGAGAATTTGTGACACATCTCAAAAACTCGAAGAATGATGTATGAGCATACACACATATAGAAGAATGACCTTTTGTGTATTTCAACCCTACGAGTTTCAAGGATTGAGATATGTTCCCTTTGCAGTGTCATGATTGTACTCTCCATAGTGTAGTATTAATCGCTCATCCATCCTACAACTACTCCACCCGCTTTGGTTTTACCCTTGTGTTAGACATATTATGACATCATCATACAAACATTTCATATGGTATGCACCTTTCTGCCGTTTCAATGATGACCATGTACATACCAACATTGTCATACTTATTTATTTGTGGGCCAATTCGGCCCTTACAGATATTTACATATTTTCCGCACTGTCTTACCTTAGTATCCTTTGTTATGTGCTTATGTTTAACTGCTACAGGTGCAAAATACTTTGAAGGAAGCACATGAAAGAATTTGTCAGCTTGTGCAACCAAAGCAAGAAGATGCAAAGAATAGCACAGTCCATTTTATAGAGAGGTTGATGCAGAAGATTGAGGATAAAAGCCTTATACGCAAGCTAGTGGTCTCAGTGGTGTCATTTTACAAGGTTTATGGATTCATCTCTTTCCTTAAATATCCTTGGATTTACCTCTTTTCTTAAATCTCCTTCTCTGCTTGAGAGGATAGCCCTCCAAAAGGAGATGTAAAAGACAATCTTTCAATAAAAAACTCGACTTTTACATGCTTATTGTAATCAATTCTTGCTTGAATGATGGAAAATGCTGGTGATCATTCATGTTCATTGCACTGCACAGGTGGCACTGTTGAGGCATAAGGAATATGATAAGAAAGGCACAATCTAAAAAGGGAATTGCCTGAATCAACCACAGATTAGGTACAAACTGGGAATCCACATAAATGTAGAGCAGTTACAAATGCCTCTCAAAGTCAGATGAACTAGATAAAGTCCACTTTCTAACATTTCCCCCTTAATTTAGAGAATACCATGAGCATGAATAAAAGGACACATGCTAACAGAATAATACCTATATGCTATAATGATTTCCTAATATGAAAGTGCATGATCCAAGATGTGATGGGTATAATTGTTGAAAGTTTGGCTTAATCATGGATATACTTCATCCTGAAAATTTTCTTCCCTTTAGATTTTGTCCAAATGCTGGTTTTTTTATTAATTATGCATGTACGTGGTGTTCAGGGTTCATGCAATCAAAAGTGGGAAAAGCAGTTTCAAAGGATTATTAGGGTGAAAATGTGCTATAAAGGGCCCCTTCACAAAATAGATGTAGAAAAAGGTTTCTGAAAAGCAAATAATTCCATATTTGAAAAGCTGGTCCCTATGTTGGAGGGAGGACTTGGGTCAACTCTTTTAAAACAAGAGCTTTCTTTCCCTCTGGGAAAAGGCGAGGAAGGAAAATCTATTTTCTGCCTCAAGTGAGATGAAATGAAATGCCATAATAAAAGGGACATCTTCTTTTTCTTTGTGCAGCTCCTCTGTAGAGGTTTCATATTGCCTACAAGAGGAAGCCAGCATATGGCATGCCTATGTCATCCTGTCCATGCTCTAAAAGTGTGGGGTCATGCAAAGCTCTGAGTTTGTCATGTACTGAAACGGCTCATTAGAGTTATAATCCTCTAAAAATCCGATGAAGAGATGATGACATCATCCACATCATTATCCTCATTCAAATACTGTTGGCCCATGATGATAACCATTTGAGGTCCTGCTTCCATTTGGAATAGACAAGCAGTAACGTGGAAAAAACAGGAGATATATGTTTTAACAAGGTTGCAATTCGACTGCCAAAGGAACATACAAGGCCGGGCTTGTGTGATGAGAGGTAGAAAAGAAACAGGAATAAGTACCAAGTTTCAACATGATTGAGATGCTAGGCACCATGGCAAAGATAGTATGTGGGGAACAATGCATTACAAATGAACAGTGAGAGTAGGGAACACCGGATCTATCACCCATTCTTTACAGAAGCTGGTTCTGCTAATGAAAGAAAATCATAATGCTGCTTCAGAATAAAGATAACGATCATGTAGAGCATGAAGATATATGCCAGCACAAATTCGCCCTCCCCTCTCCCCCACCCCCCAACACACGTGCACGTGTACACACACACACACAACATTTCCCTCCTTTTATACTTTCTTAAAATTGGTTTTGCCTTTTGAAGTGGAGTCTTTACAAAGGTTGATTGTTAACATCAAATCTAGATCATAGAAGTTTGGGATTTTTTTCCTCTTGAGAGACTTGTATGGAGGACAAAACCATGTACATTGATATCAAAGTGACTCACAGGTGATTTATTTGTGCAAAGTGTAATCACTTATCTAACATGCTTTTCTTCTCTAATGTGTGCAGCGTATTCTTTAGTTGTAGCTTTCATTCTTTAGTATTGATCTCATACAACATGAGCAAGTTGTTTCATGCTTCATTTACAGTTCTTTCATCTTGTACATGTCCAATCATGTTACCTTGTATATCGACAACCAATAAATTGACTTTAATGATTTTATGTCTTAACTTTAGTATTATTTTTTGTTCTATATTAGTATGTTCTGTTAGTGATGTGTGTGAACACACTTAGGATTGTTGGGGCTTCTCCTCTTTTTAAGAGGATTCTTCTCCTTGTCTTATATACACATAATATGACCATGACCCTAATGGGCTGCTTATCTTTGTACATAAGACAATTAGCAATATAGTGCATGTTGTTCTTCCAAACCTCTTCTTCTTCCTTGTGCTATTAGGATGTGTTCTCATTGGTTGAACTCCAACAATTGCTATCAAAGTAGGCCATTGTTTCTTATGGCATATCAAGGGCATATCTTGCTCAATTTCCTAGATTGCTATGAAGCTTCATGAGCATTTCCAGGGTGATATAGACGACAAAATGTTTTGAAGAGGTTGGAGCAAGGAAAAAATTTATTAGGGCTCGTTTTTGGCTTTGGACTCACTAACGTAGCGACTTCATCAGCATCCTTTTGTGCTAGGTTTTGTTGTCTTCTGGTTTTCTAGTTGCCAGTACAGGTGCCCCGAAGTAGGCCATTGTTTCTTCAGGGAGTGTCGCCAGCATATCTCTCTCAATTTCTTGGATCACTATGAAAGTTGGTGAGCATTGTCAGGGTGATATATACTATAAAATGTCTTGAAGAGAGTGGTGCAAGAAAAAAAGAGACTCGAGCTTGTTTCCAACTTCGGATGCACTAATATAGTGAGTCCACAAGCAATTTTTTCCTTTCCTGTCAGTTTTTGTATGGTCTCCTACTTGCTAGTACAAGTGCGCCAAAGTTGGTTGTGGTTGTAGTGAGTTCCATAGAATACCTTTGTTCAATTTTTCCAACAAACATCGAATTTTGTTCATTGTTATCTTTTGAAGTGCTTCTCCTAGGAATTGTAGGAAATGATTAGAGAAAATCCGCAAAGGATGTTACACTTATGTGTTCCTCGAGTAGCTTTGATGTGAACCTTTTCCCTATATATGGGCACTTTTCCCATGTTACCACATACTTGATACTCTCATATGTGGTGGTACTTTGTACTTAGGGATATCATTCAGCTCTTACTTTAGTTCAGTTTTATCGTCAATAGAGAGAGCTATTCCAGCCATCGTCTTCTCTGTGTGTCTTGCTGCGTTTGTGCTCCTTGTGTGTGCTTCTCCTCTGTCTCTCTCACTTCAACACACGCCCAACAGTGGTATCAGAGCACATTAAGTTTCTTCTCAAGTTTCGGTTTTTTGTGTCGCGACGCGCGCGCACTTCTAATAGTGCAAATCGACTTCGGCGCATAGAACTGTGAATTTCGAAACATTTCGAGCAGGTGCACTCGGGTTTTACCCCCATTTCGAAGCCATTCGTGCAGTCAGAATCGCCATCAGAGTGACGGTTTGTGAGCTGAAATTTCAGCACTTATTTCAGCTTTCGTTGAAGTAAAGTTCTTGTCACATTTTTGTTCCTTTGTGAAATGGCGGGCAGCAATGACTTGTTTGGCATGCTTCAAGCTGAAGATAAGCTTGATGGGACCAACTATCCGATGTGGTCTTACATGATGAAGCATGTTCTTGTTCCAAAACAACTTTGGAACATAGTGGAAGATGTAGATCGAAGACCGACAGGTTCTTCTACTTCACATTCTACTGTCACAGATGGAGCTTCTTCTTCGAGTACAGTGGTTTCTCCTTCTCCACCTACACAGGAGAAGCTTAGATGGGATGGAAAAGATGCTCAAGCTCATGCTTTGATTGCACTTTCAGTGAAGCGTGTGGAGCTTCACTGAAAGTGTGTCATACCATGCACGTGGAGCTTGCTTGAGAGCACACTCTATGTACGCAAAAATGGGGCTGATCTTATAGTGCTTGTTCTTTATGTCGATGACATACTCTTGACTGGGTCATGTGATGCAAAACTTGACATTCTTATGGCTGATTTGCAGCATACTTTTGATGTCACTTATCTTCGTCTTTTGAGCTACTACTATCTTGGCATCCAGTGTGTATCCGTTGAGGGGGGAATTGTTATGCATCAAGCAAAGTATGTTGAAAAACTACTTCAGCGTTTTGACTTTGAGGATTGCAAGCCAGTTTCCACACAAGTTCAGACAGGATTTAGATTCTTAGTTGAGGATTCTAGTGATGCATTTGACACTTCTCTTTATGAGCAAGCTGTGGGATGTCTTATATATGCATGCAACACAAGGCCGGATATACAGTATGCAGTTTCCTAGCTGAGTCGATTCATGCATAGCCCTGGTACTAAGCATTGGCAAGCGGTGAAACGTGTGTTTAGATATCTTCGAAGCACTTTGAGCTTAGGTCTCTTTTATGGCAGAGATGATCAGCCATGTTTGCATGCTTTTACAGATAGTGATTGGGCTGGTTGTTATGATACTCGCGTGTCCACTAGTGGTAATTGCTTTTTCCTTGGAGACTCATGCATATCTTGGTTGAGTAAGAAGCAACCTACAGTGGAGACATCGAGTTGTGAAGGTTAGTACAGGGAAGTTTTCACAGCTACAGTGGAGTGTATATGGCTGAGACGCCTATTGATGGATCTTTGCATGGAGATTGATGCTACTACGCATATTCTCACCGATAGTCAGAGTGCTTTGGATGTTGCACGAAACCCAGTGTTTCATGCACGGACCAAACATATTGAGGTGCATTATCACTATGTGAGAGAGCGCCTTCATGCAGGAGATATTGATTTGGTATATGTGCCTTCACAAGATAATGTGGAAGACATATTCACCAAAGCTCTTCCACGGGAAAAGTTTGAAGCTTTTTGCAAAGCTTTAGGCTTATTACTTTGTGGGGGTTGAACTGTCACTCACTGTATGTGTTCACATCATTCGCTGCAGGGGGGTTTGTTACACTTATGTGTTCCTCGAGTAGCTTTGTGAACCTTTTCCCTATACATGGGCACTTTTTACTCTAGTGTTGGCTAGAGGTTTTTTCCCCATGTTACCACATACTTGATACTCTCATATGTGGTGGTACTTTGTACTTAAGGATATCATTCAGCTCTTACTTCAGTTCAGTTTTATCGTCAATAGAGAGAGCTATTCCAGCCATCGTCTTCTCCGTGTGTCTTGCTGCGTTTGTGCTCCTTGTGTGTGCTTCTCATCTGTCTCTCGCACTTCAACACACACCCAACAAAGGAAGCATATAATCAGCATCTTGAGACTCTCACCTAATCAACAAGACATCAAGGTCCAGACTGATTGATATTAAACTGTACTCCAAGGTCTCTCTGTATATTCAGTAGGCTCTAGCTTAATAACTATCCCATATGATGTGGCCAGTGCTTTTCAAACATGTGGTCCTCTATGCTATAATTCATAAAGTTTCCCCATTTATGTAAAGAGGTCACTCTATGCATCATCGATTGTGTTTGGAAATCCCTCAGGTAGGATTATGTATTAAGGAGATGAGTGATGACCAATACGAGCTCTCTTCGCCATAAATAAAATGCTCTACCTGTAGCCTGATGTCATCTACTGCTCCCACATACTGCAGTTTTTGTATGGCTGATGATTTCATTGGTTTCATAAATAAAATGCTCTACCTGTAGCCTATGATATCACTGCTTGTTCATGGAGAGTCAAATCTTTACCTGCCCAAGTGCCTCCTTGTGGCTGATCTGTTCGTGTAGCTGCTGGAATCTTTGTCATGCAAGTTTCTATGCTCATCATCGTACCGTCTGTTCTAGTGCATGGTCCCAGACCATGAGTGTTAGAAATATGTTGAGAGATTCTTCAAGTACACTAGTTACTCTATTTTGTGGTGCAAGAAAAGGGGGGGGGGGGGGGGGAGAGAGAGAGAGAGAGAGAGAGAGAGAGAGAGAGAGAGAGAGAGAGAGAGAGAGAGAGAGAGAGAGAGAGAGAGAGAGAGAGAGAGAGAGAGAAGAAAGAAAGAAAGAAAGACTTTTTAACGTCTATTAGAGGCCAAAATCGGCCTATGAGACAAAACATATACATCAGTATGATCCAATCCACTGTGATCCAAAACGAAAATAAAGTGAGAGTACTGCAAACGGGTATAAAAGGAGGGATAGTAGCTGGTATCACTCGAGCTGGTGTGATGATACTCTGAGCTGCCCAATGGCCACTCTCTCGGCTGGTGCCATATATGTATCCATGTATCGTGGTCTCTGAATGAAACCATCCGCTGTCACAGTCAGGAAGTGCTCTCTGTAGTGTTGCCTCTTTGTGGGAAGAGGCTCCCGTGGTGCTATCCATGTCTCCCTGACGTGTATCTGTAGTAGGTCCTGACGGATGATCCTATTCCTCTCCGAACGAGAGAGGGTAATGTGAGGGGAAGAGAGGTCATACTGAAAAGGGGGGAGATCCGTAATGCTCATGCCATGGTCTGCTAACCATCGGTAAGTCTGTGCATACCATACTCTCTCATGCCCTGTCTCTGCCAAATGTCTAGAGCTCTCAAATGCAAGCCTGGTGAGTCGGCTAGTGGGGAGCTCTCTGACTCTCAGAATAAAGGTCACCAACTGGAAGAGGGCCTCCACTAGCATCGGTGGTGTGCCAAGCTCAGCTCGTATAATTTCATGTGGAACGGAGGGCTTGCTGCGCAGCAAGCGTGATATCATGGTGATCTGGGGCCTCTCAATCTGCGTCCACATCGCCTCTGTGATCCCTGGTGCCCATACTGCTGCTGCGTACATCAATGCGGGTGTCACTAGAGTGTCAAAGAGCCACCCCTTAGTCCGGGGCTCCTAAAAATGTGTCTGAAAGCAGCGTCTCTCCAATCCTGCAAGTGCCGCATAACCTCGCGTCAATCTATCTCTCGCAGCCTGTGCCATGGAGAATACCCCTGTGCTGCCCGAGAAGGTGATACCTAGGTAGACGTAGGAGTCCACTACCTCTATCTGTCCTCCAGCTGTTGTGAAAGAGGTGCGATGGCGTACTGTCCTCGAGGTATGGAAGATCATGACCTTGGTCTTGCCAAGGTCCACTGTGAGTCCTCTCTCCATGCAAAAGGTATCGAGCGCCTGTAAATGTGACTGCAACCCCTCCTGTGACTCTGAGAGCAGGACAATGTCATCAGTATATAATAGGATATGTACTGGCGTACCTCCGAGGTCTCCTCCTCGCCCTCCTGCTCGCTGTATATACTCCGTGATCTCGTCGATGTAGAGACCGAAGAGAGTGGGTGAGAGAGGGCAACCTTGTTTCACACCAATGGTGCTAACAAGGCTGTCTGAGAGAGAGAGAGAGAGAGAGAGAGAGAGAGAGAGAGAGAGAGAGAGAGAGAGAGAGAGAGAGAGAGAGAGAGAGAGAGAGAGAGAGAGAGAGAGAGAGAGAGAGAGAGAGAGAGAGAGAGAGAGAGAGAGAGAGAGAGAGAGAGAGTCTTTTTACATCTATGACAAGCCGAAAATCAACCCACGAGAAAAAACATAGGATACATGATGCGGATGTCACCTCATTGTCACAAAGATAAAACAAGATCATAAAAAGCTAATTCAATCTTGTCTCAAACATAAGTGGTGAAATACTAAGGGTGACTGTGGGGTAATGGCGCCCTATCTCTGGGGGTGTATGCATGTCTATATGCTGAGGGTAGTATAAACATGACAATGCTTCTGTCTACTAGCTCCATCCAGTGTGAATGGAGGGGTGGAGGATATGGTACATAGGTGGAGTCGGTGCTAGGGCTTCTCGTATGAAAGCTATAGGATCTACTCTCATCTGGGCTACGTGCTTCATGGTCCCCTTGCGCTGTCGGGCTTGAATCTCCTCTATCCGTCGGTGGTGTAGCCTCACTTCTCTCAACCTTGTGACTCGTGGTCGTCGTCTAGCTCAGCTCACCTCATCTTGCTTTAGAGAGAGAGAGAGAGAGAGAGAGAGAGAGAGAGAGAGAGAGAGAGAGAGAGAGAGAGAGAGAGAGAGAGAGAGGGATGGAGGAGACAATGATGATGATGACAACGACGATGATAATGATGATGTATTTATGTCTTCTAAAGGCCAAAATGACTTATGACACCAAACATTTACAAAAGCGGTGAATATAATACAATGTCTGGGCTACAAACACTAATACAAAGAACATGTTCTTTACTAAATATATAAAGATACAAATTCCTTGGGACAGGCTGATGCTGGGCCATACAATTATGAGGTAGAATTCACTATTTCAGAGCTATTCCAACATCGATCGATGCCAAATCTTCTCAATATCTTCCATGATAAGGGTGCGCATGGGGACTCTTGCATGGCATGCAAAGATAATCGAAATCATCCTCTATAATTGGCGCCAATGCCCAGATATTCTTTTTGATAGTCATGGGCAATATGGAGATAGATAGGTAGATAGACAAAGTAAAAAACAGAATGATAGACAGAGAGAAAGACACAAAGACAGATAGACCTATAGACAAACAAACAAATAGATCGTGAGGTAAATTTAGAGAGAGAGAGAGAGAGAGAGAGAGGAACTAATATGGTCTGTTAATTTCTTTACACAAGTTGGTGGCCAAATCTCTATAGTTCTTAATGCATTAGAAAATATTTGAGAGGGATAGGGTAGATTTAGCGATTTGGTTTGAGAGAGAGAGAGAGAGAGAGAGAGAGAGAGAGAGAGAGAGAGAGAGAGAGAGAGAGAGAGAGAGAGAGAGAGAGAGAGAGAGAGAGAGAGAGAGAGAGAGAGACAAACAAAGAAACAAAAAGACAGACAGACGGATAGATAGTCACACAGATAGGCCTATGGACAAACCAGCAAATAGATTGAGAGGTATATTTAGATAGATAAATAGATAGATAGATAGATAGATAGATAGAGAGACAGACACATACATACATACATATACAATATACATACATACATACATACATACATACATACATACATACAGTAATTCCGGTGGCAGTTCGGTAGTTCATGATGAGATTCTAGTGAATTCCGGTGCGAGTTCGATGCCTTTGGGAGAAAGTACGGTGATTTCTGGTTGTACAGAGACGCTGTGCGGAATCAATTCCGCACTGTCGGGGCAGAATTCGGTCACTTTTGGTGATAGGTTCGCGTTATCCGGTGTGAACGTTTCCGGTGATAGTGCAGTCTGGTCCGGTGAGAATTCGGCGAGTTTTGGTGAGAGTTCGGCATTGCTTGGTGGTGATTCGAAGTTTTTCGGTGACACTGTGGTGCTGTTTGGTGGACATTTACTGCGTTCACCATTTTTCGGTGCACGATTAGCTAATCTCGACACTCAAGTCGAGGAAAGGCTGATAGATTTGGAATTAAGTAATCGATTCAACGATATCTTAGGACCGGAAAGTGAGCAGGTTGGCTATACAGTCCAGGAAGATCACGAGACACCTCCTCAAAATTCAAGGGGCAACAACGCTAATAACAACAGTACCATGAGTGGCTCCCAACAACAAAAGCAAACACCGCCACAACCGAAACCACAACATCAGCATCAACAGGTTTTCCCACCACATCCGGTACCAGCGGGGGTCACATATACGAAATTTGGAGGATTTTCGGGGGACGATCTAGATGCGCATGTGCAGACCTTTGAGATCAATTATGCGATTCTGAACTATCCGACAGACCCTCCCTACAAAGCAATTGTGTTTCAGGCCACGTTGGTTAATGGAGCAGCAAATAGAATACGATTTTAATCATTTTGGTGATTATGACGATGTGAAGGATGCGTTCTTGCAGAGGTTTCGCTTGAAGAAGAACCCTGCAAAAATTTTTGACTATTTGCAAAACAATCGGCAGAAACCACACCAGCGTGTCCAAGAATATGCGACACTGTTCAGGACTCACTTTCGGAAGCTTCCACCGGCGCATGCCAACCTGCCAGACGATGTCATAACACAATGGTTCATCAACGGATTGAATCCACGGTTAAAACAGATTATGATCATTCGATGTGTGGGCGGAATGACATTGGACGCTGTGCTGTTATTGCAATGGCCTTACAGTTGGAGCACAAAGTTGGAGGGTTTACGGAGGATCTGGAATGGTTGAAAGCAAGTAAGAACGTGACCGAGGATCCGTCCAAACAAGTGTACTGTACTAAGTGTAAGAATCCCGGTCACACTAGTTCCATATGTGCTCTCAACCAAATGTTTTGTGCCATTTGTAATACGTCAGGGCACTCAACAGAAACCTGTGCATACAATGCAAAGGTGCAGGGTAGAGTGACAGTAAACGCCATAATACAGGAGGAGGGGAAGCCAGCCAACCATTACGTACTGCCCACAATTACGAACCAACCAGCAACAGGGATACAAGAACTATCGGGGTCCACGAAGTAACAATTTCAATCAAAATCGATGGCATGCGGGTACATCGACTGAAAGTACCTCTCTCCCACCCCCTCGTTGTCATTTCTGCGTCAAGGTTGGGCATATTCGTAGATTTTGTAAAGAAGCCGCAGAGTATGACAAAAGAAAAAAGGAAAGATAAAATACGATGACAAATATGGTTTAGATTTCCCGGGTTGATTCACAAGTAGCTGCAGTACAAACAAGATCGGGAAAACAGTTGCAACCAGCGGCTGAAGTTTTCGAGCCCGGAGTTCGTGAGCAACAACAGATTTTTACAAAGGCCAGTCAATGGACAACTAAGGAGCCAACGGTGTTCCGTGACCCAGTTCCGGTAACTCAGCCTACTCTGCCAAATGCAAGACTGGATGCATAGAATTCCGCCCCGGCAACATCAGAATCACAATCAGAGTCGGTGATGATCACAGCACAAACAAACCAGGTATGGAACGTTATATCTAAGGCCTCAATCACACTTCCTCTGGACAGTTGCTTGCCCTAGTTCCTAGTGTAAGACAGCAATTCCAACAGCACGTCATCCCCGGACCTTCATGTACTCAGGCAACTGCGACAATACAAACCGAGATGGATCCTACGGTGGATCATACGGTACCGCTAATCACCATTTGGTATAAAAACCAGAGGATCACACAAGTTTTAATTGATGGAGGGTCTGGAGTGAATATTGCAACAGCTTCACTTTGTAAGAAACTAGGTTGGACCCAAATTGAACCAGTGCGGTTCTTTGTGCGAATGGCGGACCAATCCAGAGTCCATCCGGTTAGACTAGTGCGTAATATTCCTATAACCCTGCAGGGAACTACATTTAAAATGACTTTTGTAGTTCTGGAGTTATCCGAATCTAGCCTTGACTACAACTTACTCTTCGGTCGACCATCGCTAAAGCAAGCCAAGGTCATACTGGATTGGTAAGCTCAAGAGTTAATTTTTAAGATTAATCACCGGAAATATGTCGTTACATTGGATGCTATGCAACTTTGTGATCTACACGCACACCCATATGTAGCAGAGCCAATCCATATGTTGGATGGGCTATCTGATGATGAGGAGGAGGCTTTCCTCAAGATAAATAAGGACCTCATTGCATTAGGTATTGTAGACTTACAGTCGGTAACGGATAATTGGACCACTGATAAGTGAAGTAGAAGCAGATGCCGACATAACTATGGATGAATCGACATTACAACAACTGTTGCAGCTAGCTGATTTGGCAAAGCCTCGGAAGTTCTATGTACCGGAGGGTCAGCTGGTGACGTATAATTTAGGTGATACGGTTAACCCGAGACGAGTAAAAATTAAGGCAGGATTAGAAGACAAATTCCAAGACGATTTAGTGCAACTCTTGCGCGAATTCTCATATGTCTTCGCTTGGCAGAGACATGAAGGGTCTTGATCCACGAATTTATCGAACATGCAGAGTGGATCTCGCCAATAGTGATAGTGCCTAAGAAAAATAAATAGTTACGCATTTGTGTCGACTACTGGAAGCTTAACGCAACCACCGTACCGGATCCGTTCCCTCTTCCTTTTCTAGATACGATGCTCGATGAGGTAGCAGGTCATGAAATGTATTCTTTCCTGGATGGCTACAGTGGATACAATCAAGTGAGGATGGCGGAACAGGATATACCGAAGACGGCATTCATAACCAACCGGGGTGTTTATGCATGCACCCGCACCTGTATCATTTACGGTGCTGTTTTGAAAAGTGCCGAGAGTATCGATTATGTTTGAATCCTATCAAGTCGGTCTTTTCGGTCTCTTGTGGGAAGCTTCTCGGTCATATCATTTCCAAACAAGGAATACAGGTAGACCTTGATAAGGTAGCAGCAGTGTTGGAGGCACCGGTCCCAAAGACACCCAAAGAAGTTATGCGATTTCTTGGCCAGATCAGGTGGCATGGCAGACACTTACGGTGGCTGGCTCATCTAGCGACGCCACTCAACCGACTTATGACCAACACCCCGCGTAAGTACGAATGGACTAATGAGTGTCAAAGGGCATTTGATCGTTTGAAGGTCTTACTGACGCAGGCTTCGATCCTACAACCGCCTGATTGGGAACGTCCATTCCATGTATTTGTGGATGCGTCAGACATAGCGATTGGCAGTGTGCTGATGCAACAAACCGACAAATGATTTCGACCAATGTACTATGCGAGCCGCAGATTAGCTCCTGTAGAGAGAAATTACTCCGTGACAAAACGAGAGTGTCTTGGTTTGGTATACTTTGTTAAGAAGTTCCGATATTACTTGCTGGGAGGACGATTCACTTTCCATATGGATCATGCCGCACTGGTGTATTTGGTTCACCAACAACACTTAGGCGGCCGACTTGCAAGATGGGTTTTACTATTACAGGAGTTTGATTATGAAGTTATTCACCGACGAGGTACGGCACATGTCTTGGCGGACTTTTTATCTCGTCTGGATTCCGGTGAGACTCCGGCAGGTGTCGATGACACGATGCCGGCTATTTACGTAACCGATGGACCTCCTGAAGAATCTGCAGAACTTCGTGTTGCTCCTGCATACTATGATACATTAATGATTTTTCTTACTGATGGTTGTCTCCCTCCTAATACTCCCGCTACCCTGTGCCGGAAACTTGCAATCTACAATCGACGATTCCGGTTGATTGTGGGTGAACTATATTACATAGATCAGACTCGTGTCCTGCTTAGATGTATCCCTCCACATGAATCGGCATCAGTTATTGCCATGGCTCACTCATCATCCACTGGAGGACACTTCGAAGCTCATCTTACTCATCGCAAAATCCTGCAAAGTGGGCTATGGTGGCCTACCATGTAGAGAGATGTTGTTAAATTTGTGCAGCAGTGTGATGTCTATCAACGGTCTTGACAGCCCTTGCAACGACATTTCTTTCCTCTCCAACCTGTCCTGCCTCTTGAACCCTTTCAGAAGTGGGATTTAGATTTCATTGGCCCAATTATACCCCCAGCTACCCTCACCAACAACTGATATATTTTGACTTGTAGAGACTATGCCATTAGGTGGGCGGAAGCTTGGGCTTTACGTTCTGCCACATCGGTTTCGGTGGCCAATTGTTTGATGAAGGATGTCTCCCCTTGATATGGATTACCTCTGGAGATAGTGACAGACCAAGATACACACTTTGCAAATACCTTAATGCAAGTGCTGACTCAGACTTTCCAGATTGTGCATAAGTTCAGCTCACCTTACTATCCAAGAGCGAATGGTCTTGCTGAGAGCACTAATAAGACTCTGCTGAATATTCTTCGGAAACTGATCTTGGAGTGTCAGGAACGATGGGACCATCTCTTACCTGCCGTTTTGTGGGCTTACCGGACCACGTATAAAGTGGCTACCGGAACGATTCCGTTTAAACTTGCTTATGGACCGGAAGCTATTGCGCCAATGGAAGTGGTGGTGCCGAGTCTGCGAGTAGCCTTATCCCAGAAATTTCTGCCGGAAGAATCTTTTCTATTCCGGTTGGATGTTCTCATATCATTGGATGAACAACGCTTGGATAGCTTCATGATTCTTCAAGAAGTTCAGCTACGACAAGCCCGTACTCATGATCGCTTTTCAAAAACCCTTGTATTTACGATTGGCGAACTCGTTTTATTCTATAATGCTAAAGCCAATAGATCTACTGGAAAATTTAAGCTACGGTGGTTCGGCCCATATCGGATTACTGAACAAGTGGGACCTACAACTTTTTGGTTATCTACCTTGGTTGGTCACCTTCTCCCTAAAGTGATTAATGGATCCAAGCTTCGCCCCTATCATCCGCGATCTACCAACTCATGAGGTGTCTTCGGTATTTTTACTCTTTTTTCGCTTGTCACTTGCTTTTCTTTCTGCTCTCTGTGTTTCGGTTGACCAACGGATCGTAATCCTTCCGTTTTGCCGATCTAATCATGATTAATAGCCTCCTCTGTGTCGTTACTTTTGTTAATGCATGCATGTCACCATTATGAAGGATATATTTCCAATACTGCGTTATGAGTAGGATTTTCTTATGCCTCCTAATTTTTCTAGTATTCCTACTTAATCTTGTTCTTTTGACTGTTAATCGCTCTTGTGTTTGCGACCAGTGTGTACTCTGTGTCTTTTTCTATCCTTGCGTGCACCATGGAAGCTATGGCTAACATAGCAACCTTCCGTGCGGGTCTCATTCCATATGTGAGTGAGTATTTGCGCGCTAGGGGATTGTTGGCCTTCGCTGAATTGCCTTGGCATTCAGTGGAGTGTCACCCCTTCCATGCGCAGATCATTTCTGCCATTGCCGCCACGCCTGCTACATAGAAGTGTTGGCCATTGACGTGTTTAAACCCTCGTGTCATCGTTACTCTGAACACGGTTGAAGAGGGATTTCGTCTCCCTCAGAAGGGGTTGGAAAATGGACCGCTCCTTCCTCTCGCCACCATGAAGGAATTGTTTCCCCGGCACTCATCTAATGAGTTTGCCATTCTTTGCCTACCTGAACTAGAGCGTACCGCTCTTCAATTTCTTGTCGCAGCGTTAAACCTGCAAAAACGCAACCATGTTCAGAGTAACGACGACACGGGGGTTTAAACACGTCAATGGCGAGCACTGCTCTGTAGCAGGCTTTGCGGCAATGGAAGAAATGATCTACGCATGGAAAGGGTGACACTCCACTGAATGCCAAGGCGATTCAGCGAAGGCCAACAATTCCCTAGCGCGCAAATACTCACTCACATCTAGAGTGAGACCCGCACAGAAGGTTGCTATGTTAGCCAGAGCTTCCATGGCGCACGTAAAGATAGACGAAGACACAGAGTACACATTGGTCGCAAACACGCAAACACAATAGAGATTAACAGTGAAAAGAACAAGATTAAATAGGAATACTGGAAAAATTAGGCGGCAAAAAAAATCCTACTCATAACGCAGTATTGGAAATATATCCTTCATAATGGTGACATGCATGCATTAACAAAAGCAGAGACACAGAGGCGGCTATTAATCATGATTAAATCAACAAAACGGAAGGATTACGGTCCATTGGTCAACCAAAACACGGAGAGCATCTAAAGAAAAGGAAATGACAAGCGAAAAAGAGTAAAAATACCGAAGACACCTCATGAGTTGGTAGATGGCAGGTGATAGGGGCAAAGCTTGGATCCATTAATCACTTTAGGGAGAAGGTGACCAGCCAAGGCACATAACTGAAAAGTTGCCGGTTCCGCTTGTTCAGCAATCTGGTATGGGCCGAACCACCGTAGCTTAAATTTTCCGGCAGATCTATTGGCTTTAGCATTATAGAATAAGACGAGTTGGCCAATCGTAAATACAAGGGGTTTTTAAAAAGCGATCATGAATACGGGCTTGTCGTAGCTGAACTTCTTGAAGAATCATGAAGTTTTCCAAACATTGTTCATCTAATGATCTGAGAACATCCAATCGGAATGGAAAAGATTCTTCGGGTAGCAATTTCTGGGATAAGGCTATTCGCAGACTCGGCACCACCACTTCCATTGCCGCAATAGCTTCAAGTCCATAAGCAAGTTTAAACGGAGTCGTTTCGGTGGCCACTTTATACGTGGTCCGGTAAGCCCACAAAATGGAAGGTAAAAGCTGATCCTATCGTTTCGAACACTCGAAGATCAGTTTCCGGAGAATATTCATCAGAGTCTTATTCGTGCTCTCAGCAAGACCATTCGGTCTTGGATAGTAAGGTGAGCTGAACTTATGCACAATCTCGAAAGTCTGAGTCAGCACTTGCATTAAGGTATTTGCAAAGTGTGTACCTTGGTCCGTCACTATCTCGAGAGGTGATCCATATCGAGGGAAGACATCCTTCATCAAACATTTGGCCACCGAAACCGCTGTGGCAGAACGTAAAGCCCAAGCTTCCGCCCACCTAGTGGCATAGTCTGTACAAGTTAAAATATATCGGTTGTTGGTGAGGGTAGCTGGGGGTGTAATTGGGCCAATGAAATCTAAACCCCACTTCTGAAAGGGTTCAAGAGGCAAGACAGGTTGGAGAGGAAAGAAATGTCGCTGCAAGGGCTGTCAAGACCGTTGACAGACATCACACTGCTACACAAATTTAACAATATCTCTGTACATGGTAGGCCATCATAGCCCACTTTGCAGGATTTTGCGATGAGTAAGATGAACTTCGAAGTATCCTCCAGTGGGTGATGAGTGAGCCATGGCAATAACTTATGCCGATTCATGTGGAGGGATACATCTGAGCAGGACACGAGTCTGATCTATGTAATACAGTTGACCCACAATCAACCGGAATCGTCGAATGTAGACTTCAATTTTCCGACGCATAGTAGTGGGAGTATTAGGAGGGAGACAACCATCAGGAAGAAAAATCATTATTGTATCATAGTATGCAGGAGCAAGAGGACGTCCTGCAGATTCTTCAGGAGCTGCATCGGTCACGTAAATAGGCGGCGACGTGTCATCGACACGTTCCGGAGTCTCACCGGAATCCAGACGAGATAAAAAGTCTCCCAAGACATGTGCCGTACCTCGTCGGTGAATAACTTCATAATCAAACTCCTGTAATAGTAAAACTCATCTTGGAAGTCGGCCGCCTAAGTGTTGTTGGCGAACCAAATACACCAGTGCAGCATGATCCACATGGAAAGTGAATCGTTGTCCGAGCAAGTAATGTCCGAACTTCTTAACAGAGTATACCAGACCAAGACACTGTCGTTCTGTCACAGAGTAATTTCTCTCTGCAGGAGCTAATCTGTGGCTCGCATAGTACACTGGTCGAAACCATTTGTCGGTTTGTTGCATCAACACACTGCCAATCGCTATGTCTGACGCATCCACAAATACATGGAATGGACGTTCCCAATCAAGCGGTTGCAGGATCGGAGCCTGCGTCAGTAAGACCTTCAAACGATCAAATGCCCTTTGACACTCATTAGTCCATTCGTACTTACGCGGGGTGTTGGTCATAAGTCGGTTGAGTGGCGTCACTAGATGAGCCAGCCACCGTGTCTTCCATGCCACCTGATCTGGCCAAGAAACCGCATAACTTCTTTGGGTGTCTTTGGGACCGGTGCCTCCAACACTACTGCTACCTTATCAGGGTCTACTTGTATTCCTTGTTTGGAAATGATATGACCAAGCAGCTTCCCACAGGAGACCGAAAAGACCGATTTGGTAGGATTAAAACATAATCGATACTCCGAGCACTTTTCAAAACAGCACCGTAAATGATACAGGTGCGCCGAAGTATCGCCAAATAATGAAAAATCATCCAAATAGACTTGCATAAAGGTTGTCAGGTAAGGTGAGAACACTTCCTGCATACATCTTTGGAATGTACTCGGGGCGTTCCGCAAACCGAACCACATTAGGGTGCATGCATAGACGCTCGAGTTGGTGATGAATGCCGTCTTCGGTATTTCCTGTTCCGCCATCCTCACTTGATTGTATCCACTGTAGCCGTCCAGGAAAGAATACATTTCATGACGTGCTACCTCATCGAGCATCGTATCTAGAAAAGGAAGAGGGAACGGATCCGGTACGGTGGCTGCGTTAAGCTTCCGGTAGTCGACACAAATGCGTAACTGTTTATTTTTCTTAGGCACTATCACTATTGGCGAGATCCACTCTGCATGTTCGATAGGAACAATGAATCCAATCTTGAGCAAGCGATCTAGTTCTGCTTTTATATGGGCTGCATAATGAGGATTCATCTGGTAGCTGGATTGCTTGAAGGGCCGCGCATTTGGCTTCAGCACCACCCTGTGTTGATAAATTCGTAGGTCAAGACCCTTCATGTCTCTGTAATCCTAAGCGAAGACATCTGAGCATTCGCGAAAGAGTTCCACCAAATTGTCTTGGAATTTGTCTTCTAATCCTGCCTTAATTTTTAATGGTCTCGAGTTGACCGGTTCACCTAAATTATACGTTACCCGCTGATCCTCTGGTACATAGAACTGTCGAGGCTTTGCCAAATCATGAGCTGGCTGCAATGGTTGTTGTAATGTCGATTCATCCACTAGTTATATCAGCATCTGCTTCTTCTTCTCCGATCAGTGGTACGACCGTACAAGTTGCCTGACTCCAATTATCTGCTACCGACTGTAAGTCTACAGTACTTAATGCAATGAAGTCCTTATTTATCTTGAGGAAAGCCTCCTCATCATCAGATAGTCCATCCAAAATCTGGACTGGCTCTGCTACATGCTACATATGGGCCTGCGTGTAGATCACAAGGTTGCATAGCATCCAATGTAATGACATATTTCCGGTGATTATTCAGTTAAAATTAACTTTTGAACTGACCAATCCTGCACGACCTTGGCTTGCTTTAGCCATGGTCGACCGAAGAGTAAGTTGTAGTCAAGGCTAGATTTGCGTACCTCCAGGACTACAAAAGTCATTTTAAATGTAGCTCCCTGCAGGGTTATAGGAATATTACGCACTAGTCCAACCGGATGGACTCTGGATTGGTCCGCCAGTCTCACAAAGAGCTGCACTGGTTCAATTTGGGTCCAACCCAGTTTCTTACAGAGTGCAATTGTTGCAATATTCACTCCAGACCCTCCATCAATTAAAACTTGTGTGATCCTCTGGTTTTTACACCAAACGGTGATCAACGGTACCATATGATCCACCGTAGGATCCATCTCGGGTTGTATGGTCGCAGTTGTTGGAGTACATGAAGGTCCGGGGCTAACCTGATGTTGGAATTGCTGTCTTACACTAGGAACTAGGGCGAGAAACTGTCCCAGAGGAAGTGTGATTGAGGCCTTAGATATAACGTCCCATACCTGGTCTGTTTGTGCTGTGGTCATCACCGACTCTCATTGTGATTCTGATATTGCCGAGGCGGAATTCTGTGCATCCTGTCTTGCATTTGGCAGAGGAGGCTGAGGTACCAAAACTGGGTTAGGGAACACCGTCGGCTCCTTAGTTATCCATTGACTAGCCTTTGTAAAAATATGCTGTTGCTCACGAATTCCGGGCTCGAAAACTTAAGACGCTGGTTGCAACTGTTTTCCCGATCTTGTTTGTACGGCGGCTGCTTGTGAATCAACCGGGGAAATATAAACCATATTTGTCATCGGATTTTGTCTTTCCTTTTTTCTTTTGTCATACTCTGCGGCTTCTTTACAAAATCTACGAATATGCCAAACCTTGCCGCAGAAATGACGAGGGGATGGGAGAGAGGTACTTTCAGCCGATGTACCCGCATGCCATCGATTTTGATTGAAATTATTACTTCACGGACCCCGATAGTTCTTGTATCCCTGCTGCTAGTTGGTCCGCAACTGAGGCGGTACGTAATGGTTGGCTGGCTGCTTCTCCTCTATTATGGCGTTTATTGCCGTTCTACCTTGCACCTTTGCGTTGTATGCACAGGTTTCTGTTGAGTGCCCTGACGTATTACAAATGTCACAAAACATTTGGTTGAGAGCACATATGGAACTAGTGTGACCGGGATTTTTACAGTTAGTACAGTACACTTGTTTGGACGGATCCTCGGTCACGTTCTTACTTGCTTTCAACCATTCCAAATCCTCCGTAAACCCTCCAACTTTGTGCTCCAACTGTAAGGCCATTGCAATGACAGCGTCCAATGTCATTCCGCCCACACATCGAATGATCATGATCTGTTTTGACGGTGGATTCAATCCGTTGATGAACCATTGTGTTATGACATCGTCTGACAGGTTGGCATGCACCGGTGGTAGCTGCCCAAGTGAGTTTTGAACAGTGTCGCATACTCGTGGACACTCTGGTGTGGTTTCTGTCGATTGTTTTGCAAATAGTCAAAAATTTCTGCAGGGTTCTTCAAGCGAAACCTCTGCAGGAACGCGTCCTTCACATCGTCATAATCACCAAAATGATTAAAATGGTATTCTGTCAGCCACCTTGCTTCTTCATTAACCAGCGTGTCCTGAAACACAATTGCTTTGTAGGTAGGGTCTGTCAGATAGTTCAGAACCGCATAATTGATCTCAAAGGTCCGCACATGCGCATCTGGATCGTCCCACGGAAATCCTCCAAATTTCGTATATATGACCCCCGCTAGTACCGGACGCGGTGGGAAAACCTGTTGCTGCTCATGTTGTGGTTGCGACTGCGGCGGTGTTTGTTGTTGTTGCTGGGAGCCACTCATGGTACTGTTGTTATTAGTGTTGTTGCCCCCTAAATTTCGAGAAGGTGTCTCGTGATCTTCTTGGACTGTATAGTCAACCTGCTCACTTTCCGGTCCTAAGATATCGTTGAACCGATTACTTAACTCCAAATCTATCAGCCCTTCCTCGACTTGAGTGTCGAGATTACGTAATCGTGCACCGAAAAATGGTGAACGCAGTAAATGTCCACCAAACAGTATCGTAGTTTCACCGAAAAACTTTGAATCACCACCAGGCAATGTCGAACTCTCACACTGAACATTGCTTGTCCTGGCATTGAAGTCTCCCATAAGGAAGACTTCCCATAGTGTAGAGTACTCTGTAATCTGCTTTGACAAGTAGTTGTAGAGTGAATGGTAAGTCCTCCTCTCAATCTATAATAGTGAACTTCGAGCTAGAAGGAGCAAAGTAGCATAGCGCTATGTAGATGGAGCAAAGGAGCATAACACTATGTAGATGGAGCAAAGTAGCATAATGCGATGTAGATGACCCGCTCCTCTGAGAGCTCGAGTTGGATCCAAAGATATCTGGTGTTTGGTGCTATGCTGTCGGGTTAACACACAACACCTCCAAAGGAATAGATTTTGGAACGGGGATTATGATTACAGCACCGTAACGATAACATGCATTTTTGTTCCTTTAAATTACCGTTATACATGTTGGAGTTAGACGTCTGCGGAAGCATGCGAACAGCACAAGGAAGAAGAAGAAGCTTGGAGCACAACACACAAGACTGAATCTATTATTAGAGAATGTACAAAGATAAGTAGCCCATTAGGGCAATAGGCGTATATACAAGCCGGGGGAAAAAAACCTCCTAAAGAGGGAAAAAAGTGCCCCGGCGGTCCTAGAGTGTTCACACACATCACTACCTAAATATATCAACAAATCCCCCCTGGGAGTGATGCGGTGAACAAGGAGCTGGCACTCATGTATAAGGAAGTGCCAAGCTATGTGGAAATCACTCCACAAAAGGAAGTAAGCCCAAAGCTTTGCGGAAAGCTTCAAACTTCTCCCTAGGCAGAGCCTTCGTGAAAAGGTCTACAATGTTCTCCTGCGTGGGCACATATGCCAAGCTGATCTCCCAAGCAGAGAACCTCTCCCTGACATAGTGATAATGCACCTCAATGTGCTTAGTGCGAGCATGGAACACAGGGTTCCTCGCAACTGCCAATGCGCTCTCACTATCAGTGAAGATGGTGGTGGCAGAAGACTGGCCAACACCCAAATCAGCCATAAGGCGTCTGAGCCACACACACTCAACAGTCGCTGTGAAAGCTTCCCTATACTCAGCCTCACAACTGGAAGTGGCCACAGTAGGCTGCTTCTTGCTCAACCAAGATATACATGAGCTACCAAGCATGAAGCAAAAACCACTGGTGGACACACGAGTGTCATAGCAACCAGCCCAATCTCAGTCAGAAAAAGCATGCAAATCTGGCGGTAGTGATCCCCCCTTGGGATAAAACAACCCAAGTAGCCGAGTACCACTCAAGTAGCGAAAGATGCGCTTAACCGCTTTCCAATGCGTGACTCCTGGGCAATGCATAAACCTACTCATCTGTGAGACAGCAAACTGAATATCTGGCCGAGTAATGCATAAGTAAATCAAGCATCCAACAGCTTGCTGATAGAGAACAACATCAAATGCATCTCCAGCATCATGAAGACTCAATCGTAAACCTGTCTCCATAGGAGTGGCAATTGGCTTACAGTCTTCAAGGCCAAAACGCTGCAATAATGTGTCAATATATTTCGTTTGACACAAAGCCATTCCACCATCAACGTGCATAAACTGAATGCCCAAATAGTGATGCAAATGCCCCAAATCAGACATCTCAAATGAGGCATGCAAATCAGCCTTAAAATCAGCAATATGTGTCTCAATAGGACCAGTGAGCAGCATGTCATCAACATAGACAACAATGATCAGAAGCACATCATTAGCACGTTTAACATATAAGGTGCTTTCAATTGGACTGTTCTCAAAACCATGTGCAATCAGATAGGCATGTATCTTCTCATACCAAGCACGTGGTGCTTGCTTTAAACCATATAATGCCTTCTTTAACCTACAAACCTGGTTTTCATGCCCTTTCTGCACAAAGCCACGGGGCTGAAAAACATACACTTCTTCATGCAAGTCACCATTCAGAAATGCTGTTTTAATGTCCAACTGATGTACATTCCAACCATGATGGGCTGCAAGTGCACAAATGCTCCGAACAGTAGTCATACGGCATGTAGGTGCAAAGGTCTCATCAAAATCAATGCCTCTTTCTTGTGCATAACCCTTTGCAACAAGCCGAGCCTTATACCTGTCAACTGTACCATCAGGTTTACGCTTCAGCTTGTATACCCACTTAGTGCCAATGGCCTTCTTCCCAGGAGGCAAGTCACATAAAGACCATGTACCATTCTTCATTATAGCATCATATTTAGATTGCATAGCAGCCATCCAATTTTCTGAATTTTGTGCTTCATCAAAAGAAACAGGCTCATTCTCATCACAGAGACTAGATGCAGCCATAGCATAGCAATCTTATGCAAAGGAGGCACTATGAGAGCCTGAACGAGTACGATATGACAAAGGTGCATCTAATTTGCTGTCACGCAAAGTCTGCACGAGCCATTTTGGCATAGTTTTTGCCTGCTCAATATCAGCTCTCTCATCAACAAGTGCATCATGTAAATCTGCATCAGAAATGGAATGATCTGCATCATCATATGAAACCTGCAAAGGCTGAGAAGTTGCCTCATTAGGACCAGCACTAGCCTGTCCATCTCTAAAGAGAGGCATCAAAGTATCATACATGTCTTTGGAGTTAACAGATGTCTCCTTAGTACATGAAAGCAATGGCTTGATAGCATCTTCCACAAAGACAACATCACGGCTAACCAGAATGCGTTTAGTCTGTGGATGATACAGACGATAGCCTTTACTTTCAGAACTGTACCCAACAAAAATACATTTTACTGCCTTATCATCCAATTTTCTGCGATGTTGTTCAGGCAATAATGCATATGCCAAACAACCAAAAACACGCAGATGAGCAACAGATGGCTTGCGGTCATGCCAAGCCTCATATGGAGTGATAGACTGCAACGCTTTAGTGGGACACCTGTTCAGTACATATGCTGCACACATGACAGCCTCAAGCCAGAAACTATGTGGTAAAGCTTGACTTTTGACCATGCACCTCGCCATCTCCATGAGTGACCTGTTCTTTCGTTCAGCACCTTCATTCTGTTGAGGTGTATACGGCACTGTACACTGGTGTTTTATCCCACGTTCAGCCAGAAATGCATTAAAATCTGAAGACATATATTCCCCCCCTCGATCAGAACGGAGGGTGCCCATTTTACATGCTGACAGATTTTCAGCCAAAACCAAAAACTGTTTGAAGCACATGAACAATTCGGACTTTGTTTTGAGTGGATATACCTATGCATGCTTGGAAAAATCATCAATGAAAGTCACGAAGTAAAGGTAATTTCCAAAAGAGGGTGTCTGCATAGGACCACAGACATCACTATGTACAAGCTGCAATTTTTGTGTAGCCCGAACTGAACCATCTTTTGGAAAGGAAGAACGCTGCATTTTGCCCAAAATACAGCCTTCACAAACATGTTTTCCAGGTGCCTCAAGTTTGGGCAAAGAGGACACCATTTCAGATTTCTGCAGGCGTAACAAACTAGCAAAATTCAGATGACCAAAGAGTGCATGCCAAAGCTTTGCATCTGACATAGCCTGAGAATCATGAACTGCACATGCCGAATCATTCACAGATCTTTCATAGTCTATGAGCTTATACAGCCCACGACATAAAATGCCAGAAGCAATAATCACATCGCCATTTGAGAGATCATGGACTGTACACCTGTCATCAACGAATTTCACAACCAAGCCAATCTTGGCTAATGCAGAAATTGATAACAGGTTCTTTTTGATCCCTGGCACAAATAAAGCATCTGACAAAGTGAAAGAACTACCATCAGCAGTAGTCATAATGATCTTACCAACTCCCATAACAGGATAAGAGTAGTTATTGGCGCATGTGACAGTATTCCCTGTAGGGGCAGGCTCGAGTGAAGAGAAGAAACTGCGCTACGAGGTAATATGTTTGGTCGCCCCATTGTCAAAGTACCAAACATCTGAGTCTACTGCAGACATGCACTGATCATGAGAAGATAGGTCAAAACTGCAGACAGTAGTAAACGCCCATTCTTCTTCCTGCACAAGATTTGCAGACTCTGTTTTTGGTGTAGAGGCCTCTGCAACAACCATTCCAGCCTCTTTCTTCTTTGCCTCTTTAGCAGCCAGTTTTGGACAGTTCTTTATAATATGATCATTTCCTTTACAGTACTTGCAGAACAATTTCTTCTTTTCTGATTTCTTCTCATCTTTATCCTGGTTCTTCGATTGTGCAGCATTTGCAGATTTCTGCTTACTAGTAGAAGAGCTCCATTTTCCTTTGCCCTTCTGACTAGCCAGGAAAGCTTGATCTGCAACACGCATAATTGACCTGTTGTGCCTGGACTGATCTTCCTGCAACAGAACAGAGACTAATTCCTCAAATGACAAGGCATTCGGATTGCCTTTCATCATCAACCGGTCTGCACAAGTGAGCTATCTGGTATAACCTCATCAGCAGAAATCAATTGTTCCTTCAGGTCTTTGATCTTTGTAAGAAAACTGTCCATAGAATCACCTTCATTCATGTGCTCACTCTCCAACTGTTTTCGGAGGTAAGCAACACGAACCTCATTCCTAGCCTGGTACAAAGTGGTAAGTGTATCCCAAGCATCCTTTGCTGTTCTGCAAGAGCGAATGTGAGGAATAATGGCACGTTTGACAGACAAAGCTATCAATGCATGTGCCTGGGCATCTCTGCCATCCCAACGAATCTGCTCTCCAATAGGTGCAACAGAAACAGAAGCACGAACAGGAATCTGCGGAATATCATCTTCGACACCATCTTCATCAGCTCCAACACCTGTATTTGCAGTACCTGTCGTTACAGGTGTAACAGGACGTCTTTCAACACCCTGCACAATGTTTTCCACAATCCTTTTGCAACCAGTACATGTCGCATCATATAAGCCCATAATGGGTAGTTGGTACCATCCAACTTATCCTCAACAGCCAACATACGGAATACATCACTGCTTTCAGCCATGGCCGGTGACTAAAATACCTTGATGCAAAAAATTGACTGTATCTCAAAAAGTTGAACGGAACTGCCCAGACGAGTTCTGCTAGACCTGTAGCAGACTTCGAGACGCTTAAATTGGCGAACAAAAACTGGTATATACCTTTGGCACAAAAGGACGAAATAGCCTGCACAAGCACTGCGATAGTGCGTTCGGAGGCCGAAACGAGCTCAGATCGCGATTTCGGCACCACAGAGCAAAGCAGTTTTGATCTCGGAAACACCCTGAGTATGCTAACCAAATTTCGTGCGAATCTGAGACTGCAAACGGAGGAGTTTCGACGGCGCCCTAGAAGAAGCGACGACCTGCTCTGATACCAATTGTTGGAGTTAGACGTCTGCGGAAGCACGCGAACAGCACAAGGAAGAAGAAGAAGCTTGGAGCACAACACACAAGACTGAATCTATTACTAGAGAATGTACAAAGATAAGTAGCCCATTAGGGCAATAGGCGTATATACAAGCCGGGGGAAAAAAACCTCCTAAAGAGGGAAAAAAGTGCCCCGGTGGTCCTAGAGTGTTCACACACATCACTACCTAAATATATCAACAACACACTTAATATGTGTAAGGTTCATTGACATACTTTAGACTATAGCCATTGCACTGTAAGATTCAGAATATTTGAGGAAAGTTTACAGACTTTGGTGTTACAATAGAATTCCGAATGATATAGTAACTGAGTTACGGCGACATACACTGCACCGTAAATTTCACATACAGATCTCTGTGTTTCGCCTTCAGACTTACTTCCGCAATATAGAGAGAATACCGCAATCACCGAGAGTTCCGTAAGATAGTCTTTTCTTCTCTACCATTCCCGGACTCACCGTCTTTCTGTTCCTTCCGTTCCGCAGAGATAGGTTACACCGCTATGGCAAACCGTTCCGAACTTCGAGATATATTAGTTACCGCACTTTGGAAATAACTCTTTAGATCTCACAATAAAACCCCTTTTACTATTACAAGGATTCATTATTCTTCTTTCTATATCCCACCTACGTTCCTTAAACATTTTTTCCAAGTTTTCTTATGCTACTTGTAATTCTTTAGCAAAAAATTATTTAGGTTCTAATAGCTTCTCGCTTGCACTACAGTAACCTATAGCCGCTGCCTGTTCTGGAATTCTATTTTGGAGTTTTTATAACATATTGTCGAAAGCTAATGTTATATCAACTTCTTCGCTTCTTCAATTTCTGTCCTATGCTTTAAATCCATTATAGCTTCACTTCTGTTCAAATCTTCTATCTCTGTATCTTTGCTTCCAAAACTGTATTGGCATCACTAGAGCGACCTTTCCACTCTGCTACTTGACCCCTCCAAATCCATAATTCCTGACAATTGCGCTTTCAAAGTATCATGTCCTTGTTGCGAAGTGCAGAGTTTGTCTTCTAGTGCTGTATATTCTGAGTTCCGCACTGCCAGCTTTTCTTCAGTATCTGCTAGATCTGCTTCCTGTTTAGAGAGTTTGTTCAATGGATTATTTACTTTTTTCTTTAATCTCTGATTTTTTTTTTCTTTTTTTTTTGAAGTTTAACCGATAAGTCTTTATTAGTTTTCTTTAATTTTTGCAGAGCCCTATATCTCTGTTCGGCTTCTACTTTCAACCACTCAATTCTCTTTGTCTTCTCTTCTGAGTCTGCTTTGAGTGTAGTGTTTCCTGTTAAAGCTTCATTTAATTCTTTGATAATTTCTTCATGGGCATCACTGTCTTTATTAACTAGGTTGATCCGAAGTTCATCAATTTGTGCCCTTAAATGGCTGATTTCTACATTCATACCCTTCTTTTCTTCTAACCATTCATGTTTCTGCTCAACTAAAGACTGATATTTCTTTTGTAATTCCTCCATACAGAATGCGGTCCAATGGATTGCCTTGGCCATATCGCCTAAATATTCCGGTTTCAGGGCTCATGTAGGAACATCCGCGAATATATGGTGTCAGTGCACCGTATCGGTGGAAGCTTGACTCTTCCATCTGATTGCTTCCATTTATCGATAAGATTGCAAGAGCTGAAAGTGGGGAGCACGGAAGTTTTTGGAAACTCTCCACATTCTGGTCCGTCGGTCCGTCTGTGCTCTTTGCTTCAGGAGTCTCTCTGCTTCTACCTCAGCTTCCGCTCTCTGAAGCCTTTCTTCTTCTTTATCTTCTTCTTTCCTCTTGGTTTCTTCTTCTTTTGCTTTCCTCCTCCTTTCTTCTTCTTCTTCTTCTTCTTCTTCTTCTTCTTCTTCTTCTTCTTCTTCTTCTTCTTCTTCTTCTTCTTCTTCTTCTTCTTCTTCTTCTTCTTCTTCTTCTTCTTCTTCTTCTTCTTCTTCTTCTTCTTCTTCTTCTTCTTCTTCTTCTTCTTCTTCTTCTGCTTTCCTGTCCTCTTCTTGCTTCCCGGCAATTTCTTCTTCCATCTTTCGTTGATTCTCTTCCACTTGTTGCCACCGAGCGTCTTCCTCTGCATCTCTATTATTCGTCTGTTGATCATTAAAAGTCCTGACTACCGGCTTTCTTTTCGTAGGTCACTTTTTGAGGGCTTGCAAAGAAGACTTCTACCGTAACAATTGTGCATTCTCTGGGTAGGAAAGGAGGGTTGTTAGGAAGAACTAAAGAAAATAATACTTTGACTTTTGTATCCAATGTAGCATTGACCGCTCGATCTGTCCTTTGGTAGAGTCTTCAAATCTCGTTCTTCATCTTTCAAAAGATCCATTCTCCTCGGTTCACCTCTATCTTTGCAGATTCCTTCACCAGTGAGTAAAGATGCTTGGATATTTCATAGTGCTTCACGTGGAGGTTGATAATCATTGAGATGAATAGTAACCCGAGTTTGAGTTGGTTGTCGTCCCAGAGTTGGGAGAATTTGTATTCCCCTGAACACGGTCGTCCCAGGACACTCACAATGTCAGCTTTGTCTATCATTTTTGTTAGTGTTGTTATTCCGTCTTTTGCTACCTACAATCGTCCTGCAATCACTTTTGGTGATATTTGGAATGGTTCTCCCTGTCGAACGCATAGGCAGACCTGAGGTGTGTTTAGGTCGTTGTCGTCTGTATGCCGAGCTATCTCTTGCGCGATTTCCTTTGAGAGAGGGTGTGGCCGGATACTGCGCCAATCGATAAGTGCAACTGTCTACTTCTACGAGTCCGCTTGCTGTTGTGAGAGGCAATCTAGGATGTTCAGTAGATGGGTGTCAGAGAAGTTGACCGCCATCGTTGATCTATTTGTTCTGCTACAGTATGTGCGAGAATACGACTTTGAAGAGCGCTGTGTTTGCTTGTTTGGCAAATAACCTAGATTCAGGAAAGTCTTGCCTATCTTTCTCAGTTGTGAGCATCGGGTATGCGTCGTGATTGCCACGTATATTGTCTTTACTCCGTCAGCTCTGTGCTTATCATCCACATTGGGATGAAGACCATCATTATAAGGGAATGAGAATCAGCTAACCGCCTGTCATCTTTGAGTACTTCGTACAATTTTGCATTTCAGAGGATATCCATATTTAGTGATTAAGTTTTATTTTTATTAGTGATTTATGTTTTATTTTTATTTTTATTATTATTATTATTTTTTTTCATGGATTACTGGCTGGAGGACCGGTAGGGTCGCAACTTTGACCCATTAATGACTGTAGGTAAAAGTTCTTCGGACAATGTAGTGAGCCGGAAAGAAGCTGGTCCACATAATTCATGAATTCGGAACAAACCTGTCCACCGTAACTTGAGTTTGTCCATTTTTCTTCTCATCTTTGAGTGGAAATACAATACTAGATCACCAGGCTGAAAAATTCTCGTCCGTAAATTCTGATCATGCCATTTCTTCTATCTATTCTGCACCACTTGAAGTAACAAGAAATTAGCATATCTATTTTCTTCCAGCTTTCGTAACTTGTCCATTCTATAGGCAAAAGAGTCTTCTGGAAGTAAACGTTTCTGCACTGCAATCCGTAGACTCGATACTGCAAATTCAAATGGGAGAATTTCTTCTTGTCCACACAAGAGTTTAAAAGGTGTACTTCCTACCGAGACTTTATACAAAAATGTTCATCTTCCAAATGGATCGAAAATTTAGTATGTCCTTTCCAAAAGTAATAGTTTTGGTTTCCCAAGTCTTCCTCATTTTAGCATAACCATGGTCTTCCCAATAGTAAAGTATAGTCAAGATTCTTACCTTTGAGTTCCAGCACTACAAAAGTAATGGGAAAAACTACATAGGAAATTTCGATCGGAATGTCCTTGATGAGTCCTATTGGTTATACTTTGGATTGATCGGCCATTCGAACAAAAAATGAATGGTGCTGGTTCAATGCCCATCCAACCGATTTGTCGGCAAGTGGTTGTAGATGCAATATTAATATTGGATCCTCCATGAGAGTACTTTCGGAATCGCTTTATTTCTGTACCAAACTATAATAGCAGGATTGCATAGTCCACCACTTTGTTCAGTACATCTTTTACTATAGCAACAGTTACTTCTTGGATCTATTTCGGAGTTGGTCTCTTTTGTAAATATGCCATTAGCTTCTCTTTAAATGTCGGGACTAATTCAAGCAACACACCCAATGGTAATTGAATTTGTAATTTGCTTAACCAGTGCAAGGAAATACCTTCCTGTGTTGCTGTACTGTCTCATATTCCTGACCTGATCTTGTGATAACAGTCACTGAAGGTTCTATATATTCTAAGGTTACATATTTGCCATGGGAGATTTCAATTTGGCTTCCTTTTTCCTTTGATCATATTCTTTAGCTTCCTCGCATTGGAATCAACGATGTTCATGCTGTAAGCGAAACTGACATTGGATTGGTCGATTTCCAAAATTATTGGGTCCGGATTGCCGAAATCTACACCCTCTTCCGTAATCTTGAAAGTTGGGATGTTAGAACCGCCGCCGGTCCTCGAAGTGCTTGGATCCAGAAAATTGGGATGATTCGGACAATCTCGTGTCTTGTCCATCCACGGTTCTGATTTTTTTTGAAGTTTATATCTTGTAGAATTATCCTTCCACGAAGTTCATTCGACTTGTGCAATTGCAACCAGTGTATTCTTACCATTAAACCTACATTCTTTCAAACTATGATTATTTTTGTTGCAAACAGGGCAATATACCTGGTTTCATCCACAATCGGCACTGATATGTGTTCACATACAGATCTCTAGTTTCCACCTTCGGACTTACTTCTTCAATACTCACAGAATATCGCAATCACTGACAGTTCCGTAAGATAGTCTTTGCTTTTCCACCATTCTCGGACTCACCGTTTTTCCGTTCCGCACGGACAACTTACACCGTTATATCGGACCGTTCGGAACTTTGAGATATATGAGTTACCGCACTTCATAAATAAAACCCACCCCTTCTCCTATTACAAAGGAATATAAATTTACAAAATATGAGTCGGTCCCTACCGACTGCTAACACTGGCCGGTGAATCACGTGCAACTTTCTATATCTTGCTCTGAAGTCCATACATGTCAGATTTTGCGATTACTTTTGGTTTAAGATGTTGTATGAAGTGTCTAATTAGCTTTTCCTTGGAGCAGGAGCAGAGTTATACGTTTTATGGCATATACAGCTAGATAACCTACTTTAATACAATAATTTTTATGAATCTATATATTTTTGAGAAATTTTTATCCATGTTGTAGGGACGTTCTTTTGAAAAGTCCTGGAGGGAAAATTTTGGTGGCTGATAGATTTTTGTGATTATGTTTTCCATACCAGAGTGTCCAGGAATTAACACCTTGGAGAAATTCACTCAAAGAGATAGAAGGGAAATTTGGTTCAGCAGTTCTTCTCACTTTTATCTTCCTGCGTTTTGTTTTCTTCCTTAATGTGATTCTTGCTATACTCTGGTTAGTTGCGATTGTGATTCCTTTCTGGAAAGATCCACCTTCAATATTCTCTTGGAAACAGTTTTTTCACATTGGTTTCAAGAATTTTTTTCAGGTGAGACCATTTGACCTTGAAAAACAGTTTGTTTGCTTTCCTGTTTAGCAGTTGAAAAAAATTATTATTTGAAACCATATTACACAAACAAGAAATGTTCCAAATGAGATGCTTCACATGATGAAATATTTTAGTTGTGAAATCCAAATTTTTTCATTTGGGGTCCAAATCTTGAGCTGATCATCCTTGTCGAATTAAAGTGCATTGAGAGATTAATAAATACTGTCTGGCTTGAATTAGAAAGTCTAATCACAACATTCTTGATATTCAGCGTCACCCTTTTCCTATTTTTATACAGTTTCCAGTTTGTTCAAGGAGATTCATTATGAAGTTACAAGAATTTTCCAAGGATTTTTAGGAGTCCCCAAAACTGATGATTCTTTGCTAGATCTACGATTGAAACAGTGAAAAATGCAGGTTCATCTACGCAAAGGTTTCCGGTGTTATTTTGTTTGCTCCCAATTTATTATCCCCCATTGATATAGATGCAGTACTGGCTTTGTTGGTTCTTGAGTTATAATAGGAAAAGTCCAATCTGAAAGCCTCTCTTAAATTCACCAAAACATAATGTGATGGCTCATATTACTCAGAAGAACAAATAAGACAGCTGGATGAAAGCATCTCGGCTCTCTCCTTCAACTCTTAACTAGAGCAGATTTCACACTAGAAGTAAAAAGTCGATGGTAGATGACTTCCCCCTCGTGTGTGCTCCTAGAGAATCTTGATTGTGGATACTTAATAGTTGACTCAAGCATTTACTCCACATTGAGGACTTGATTGATTTTTGAATGCTCATGTATCAATATTAGGAGTAATAGCCCAATCGCCTCCTCATTGTATTATTTTCCACTTTTCACATTGTACACATCAATCTATTTAGACATTTTTAAGCGAGTTGAAATTATAAAAACTCCGTTCACTCAATTTTACACACTATGAAACTTTGATTCCAATTTGGACACTTACATGTGAATTGAGCATCATATATGAAGATGTACGTATATATGTAGACCTTAAAACTATATCTTCTTTATGTAAAACTTTATTGCATCCCTCTGAGCAAACTTGTAAGGAAGGTTCTGACACATTACATTCGTCGTGTAGTGACATCTTTAAGGGGAATTTATATCGTTTGCACTTGGCTTTGTACTTTTGCACTTGGCTCTGTACTTGCATGGGTTGTCAGAGTAGGGGGAATGAGAGAGAGAATGCAA
Source organism: Ceratopteris richardii (assembly GCA_020310875.1). NCBI lineage: Eukaryota > Viridiplantae > Streptophyta > Polypodiopsida > Polypodiales > Pteridaceae > Ceratopteris > Ceratopteris richardii. The sequence goes on along the minus strand of CM035430.1, from coordinate 134,398,837 downwards.
TACAGAGGGAGACAAGTACAGAGGGGTGAAGCTGAGTGCGACTGTAAGAAATGAAGAGAAGAGGATAACTAGGAGCATGCAAGAACTCAAAATCATGATCCTTTCGTGATCAGCATGTCTGCTACACCTTCCTAGGCACCATGTTATGTGAGGGCTTTGGAAAAGGGAGGTATGAACCCTCCCTTAGCGAGTGAGCTACATGGGCTCTCACATGAGTGCCAAATGGTGTGAGGAGCCACCTAAGCCTTCAATAAGGGAAACTAAAGTCTATAGTTCAATTGCATGGCTAGGAGGAATCATTTTGTATGATCTCTGTGTGATTACCTACGAGTGCAGTCTTCATCTCGAGATCTTGATTTCTATGCAGAGCTCCCTCCAAAAGGTAGGAGGGCTCATCAGAGAGCTTAACAACTGGTATTTGAGCTAGTAAGCTGAGTAATACCGTAAGAAATGAAAATAAGAGGATAACTAGGAGCATGCAATAACTCAAAATCATGATCCTTTCGTGAGGAGCGTGTGTCTGCTACACCTTCCCAGGCACCGTGTTATGTGACTGCTTTGGAAAAGGGAGGTATGAACCCTCCCTTAGCTAGTGAGCTACATGGGCTCACACATGAGTGCCAAGTGGTGTGAGGAGCCACCTAAGCCTTCAATAAGGGAAACTAAAGTCTATAGTTCAATTGCATGGATAGGAGGTGATTCATTCGTATGATCTCCGTGTGATTACCTACGAGTGCTGTCTTCATCTTGAGATCTTGATTTCTATGCAGAGCTCCCCCCAAAAGGTAGGAGGGCTCATCAGAGAGCTTAACAACTCGTATTTGAGCTAGTAAGCCGAGTGAGACGATAAGAAATGAAAATAAGAGGATAACTAGGAGCATGCAAGAACTCAAAACCATGATCCTTTCGTGAGGAGCGTGTATGCTACACCTTCCTAGGCACCGTGTTATGTGACGGCTTTGGAAAAGGGAGGTATGAACCCTCCCTTAGCTAGTGAGCTACATGGGCTCTCACATGAGTGCCAAGTGGTGTGAGGAGCCAGCTAAGCCGTCAATAAGGGAAACTAAAGTCTATAGTTCAATTGTGTGGCTAGGAGGTGATTCATTTATATGATCTCCGTGTGATTACCTACGAGTGCCGTCTTCATCTCGGGATCTCGATTTCCATGCAGAGCTCCCTCCAAAAGGTAGGAGGGCTCATCAGAGAGCTTAACAACTGGTATTTGAGCAGGTAAGCCCACATGACCACACACAAGTGGATGGACGATGTTGATATATTTCGGTAGTGATGTATGTGAACACACTTAGGACCGCCGGGGCACTTTTTTCTCTCTTTAGGGTTTTTTTTTTCCGGCTTGCATATATGCCCATAACCCTAACGGGTCATATATCTTTGTACATTCACTTGCTAATACATTCAGAATAGTGTGTTATGCTCCAAGCTGCTTCTTCTTCATTGTCTTGTTCATGTGCTTCCAAAGACCTTAAACTCCAACAATTGGTATCAGAGCAGGTTGCCGCTTCATCTAGGGCATCGTCGACACCCCTTCGGACATAGTCGAAGAATCTCACGAAAATTGGTGAACATACTGAGGGCGATTATGAGTTTGACACACTTAGCTCATTTCGGCCTCCGAATGCACTATCACATCACCTCTAATAGTGCAGGTTTCATCCTTTTGTGCCAAACATTTATACAGGTTTCGATTCACCAATACAAGCGCGTTGAGATTTTCTACAAGTATAGCAAAGCTCGACATGGTATTTTAGTCAGTGACCATGGCTGAAAGGAATGATGTATTCCACATGTTTGTTGTAGAGGACAAGTTGGATGGAACTAATTACCCATTATGAGCATATATGATGCGTCATGTATTGGTAGCAAAAGGGCTGTGGAATATTGTGCAGGGTGTTGAAAAACGACCCACCACATCTGCAAATTCAGTTATTGAAGATGATGCAAATGGCGTTGAAGATGACGATCTTCAAATTTTTGTTCATGCTTCGGTTCTTGTTGCACCTATTGCAAAGAAACTTCTTTGGGATGGCAGAGATGTTCAGGCACATGCATTGATAGCTTTATCTATCAAACGTGCCATTATCCCTCGTATTCGCTCTTGCAAAGCAGCAAAGGATGCTTGGGATACAATTACCACTTTGTACCATGCAAGAAATGAGGCTTTTGTTACATACCTTCGAAAAACAGTTGGAGAGTGAGCATATGAATGAAGGAGATTCTATGGACAGTTTGCTGACAAAGATCAAATATTTGAAAGAGCATTTGATTTCTGCAAATGGAGTCTTACCAGATAGTTCACTAATGGAGACTGTTCTGAATGGTCTTCCTATCTCATATCTGAGTATTGCTTCTACTCTTGAGTTGATGATGAAAGACAATCCAGATGCCTTAACATTTGAGGAGTTAATCTTTGTTTTATTGCAAGAAGATCAATCTAGGCAGAACAAGTCCATCATACGTGTTGCATATCAAGCTTTCTTAGCTAGTCAGAAGGGCAAAGATAAATGGAGCTCATCTACTAGTAAGCGGAAATTTGAAATCTGCTAATTATGTAGAGTAAAAGATGGAAAACAAAGATGAGAAGAAAATGAAAAAGTAGAAATAATAATGCAAATGCTGTAAAGGAAATAATTATGTCATAAAGAGTATCCAAAATTGGCTGCAAAAGAGCAAAGAAGAAAGAGGCTCCAATGGCCTCTACACCTAAAATAGAGTATGCTAATCTTGTGCAGAATGAAGAATGGGCATTTACTACTATTTGAAGCGATGTGTATGTACTAAGGAGACATCAATTAGCTCCAAAGGTGTGTAAGGAGACATCAATTAGCTCCAAAGGAGACATCAGTTAGCTCCAAAGACGTCGGTCAGCTCTAGAGACTAAACGCATTTTGATTAGCCGTGATGTTGTTTTTATGGAAGATGTAATTCAACCATTACTTTCATGAGCTAAGAAGACATCAGTTAGCTCCAAAGATGTGTATGGCACTTTGCTTCCTCTTTATACAGATGGACGGTCAAATGTTGCCTCTTTTTATAGGTGGACAATCAAATGATGGTCCAAATGAGGCAATTTCTAGTCTTTACTGGTTTCACATGATGATGCATATCATTCCATTTCTGATGCAGATTTATATGATGCACTTGTTGATGACAGGGTTGATATAGAGGAGGCAAAAACTATGCCTAAATGGTTGGTGCAGACTTTGCTATTATGAAGAATGGTACTTGGTCTTTATGTGATTTGCCTCCAGGCAAAAAGACCATTGGCACTAAATGGGTATACAAGTTGAAGCCTAAGCCTAATGGAATAGTCCATAGGTATAAGGCTATGCTTGTTGCAAAAGATTATGCTAAAGAGAAAGGCATTGATTTTGATGAGGCCTTTGCTCCCACATGTCGAACGACCACCATTCGTAGCATTTGTGCACTTGCATCTCATCATGGCTGTCGAACGACCACCATTCGTAGCATTTGTGCACTTGCATCTCATCATGGCTGGAATGTACATCGTTGGACATTAAAACTACATTTTTGAATGGGGACTTACATGAAGAAGTGTATGTATTTAAGTACTGTGGTTTTGCACAGAAAAGGCATGAAAACAAAGTATGCAAGTTGAAAAAGGCATTATATGGTTTGAAGCAAGCATCACGTGCTTGGTATGAAAAGATACATGCCTACTTGATTGCACATGGTTTTGGGAACGGTCCAACTCAGAGCACTTTATATCTTAAGCATACAAATGATGTGCTTTTGATTATTGTTGTCTATGTTGATGACATGCTGTTCATTGGTCCTAATGAGAAGCATATTGCTGATTTTAAGGCTGATTTACATGCCTCTTTTGAGATGTCAGATTTGGGGCATTAACATCATTATTTAAGCATTGAGTTTATGCAAGTTCATTGCAGAATATCTTTGTTTCAAACAAAATATATTGACACATTATTGAAGCATTTTGGCCTTGAAGACTACAAACCTTTTGCCACTTCTATGGAAATAGGTTTAAGGTTGAGTTTTCATGATGCTACAGATGCATTTGATGTTGTTCTCTATCAGCAAGCTAATGGATGCTTGATTTACTTCTGCATAACTTTGCCACATATTCATTTTTTGTCTTTCAGATGAGCAGGTTTATGCATTGCCCAGGTGTCAAGCATTGGAAAGTGGTTAAGCGAATCTTTTGCTACTTGAGTGGTACCCGGTGGCTTGAATTGTTTTATCCAAAGGGGGGATCACTACCATCAGATTTATATACTTTTTTTGACTCTAACTGGGCTAAAAGTTATGACACTCGTGTGTCCACTAGTTGTTTTTGCTTCATTCTTGGTAGCTCTTGCATATCGTGGTTGAGCAAGAAGGAGCCTATTGTGGCCACTTCTAGTTGTGAGGCTTAGTATAGGGAAACTTTCACAGAGACTGTTAAGTGTGTGTGGCTCATATGCGTTATGGCTGATTTGGGTGTGGATTAGCCTTTTGTCACCATCATCTTCACTCCGAGTTAGAGCGCATTGGTAGTTGCGAGAGACCGTGTGTTCCATGCTCGCAGAAAGCACATTGAGGTACATTATCATTATGTTAGGGAGAGGTTCTCTCATTAGGTTAGGGAGAGGTTCTCTCCTGTTGGGGGATCAATTTGGTATATGTATCCACACAGGATAACATTGCTCATCTTTTCACAAAGGCTTTGCCTCGGGAGAAGTTTGAAGCTTTCTGCAAAGCTTTGGGCTTACTTCCTTTCGTAAATTCATCTCTTTCCACATAGCTTGGCACTTCTTTATATATGAGTGCAAACTCCTTGTTCACCGCATCACTCGCCAGGGGGGACTTGTTGATATATTTCGCTAGTAATGTGTGTGAACACACTTAGGCCTGCCGAGGCACTTTTTTCCCTTTTTAGGAGGTTCCTCCTCCCCCCTTGTGCTTCTCGTGTGCTTCCAGAGACCTCAAACTCCAACAAACGGACCACCCACAAGCGGACGAATGAACCACATGCAAGCGAACAGAGGACATAGAGCCACCGACGGGCTATCCGCATGCATGAAAGGAGCAAAGCTTCTTCTCTGTTCACCCTCCTCTATAAGTTGAAACAAATGGAGTGAGTGTTAGATATGCTCAATACTCCACCCTCATGTGACCACAAATGATCCATGGTGCTCTAAGTTGTAAGGCCCCCATTATGAGGAGAAGCCATTATGTGAGCCCGGACATTTGTGGAACCCTAACTTCCAAGTTAGATGAGGTCTATGTGTGACCGTTGATGGTTGTAGATGATCTTTGTGAGCCTAGCCGTAAGGTTAGGTAGGGCATAAACTTCCAGGCCACTGGGTTGCCATTTAAGGTGAAAATAAAGGCCCTGTGGCGTCGCGCGGTTTCCCCATAGAACCTTAATGGGGGGAGTGCAGAGGGGGGCTTGCCCCCTTCTGCAGGGTCCGGGGGGCCTATCCCCCCGGCCCGTAGGGCCGAGACGGTAGGACTTCTGGTCGTGGAGATATTGTCGGATCATGTATTTTACCGACTATTTTGTATCTCCCGACTACGTTTATCTATACCGAACCGCCTTGTAAAAGCTATATAAGCACGGCCCAGATTGAGCTTTATATAGTATTGCCCACTAGTAAGCCCTTCATCTAGAGTCTGTCTAGATCGCCATCTAAGATCCATAGTGGGAGCGCACGGGTGGACAGCACCATCATTGTAACTGCTTTATGCTTGGCAATCTGAGAATTTGAGTTCTCTATCTCTCCGTCTGCGTCTATCTTTGTCTGCGTTTTTCTCTCAACTCTGTCTACAGGTCTATTCCATTGTGCTGTTATTTTCTTACAGTGAGGAATCCCATTTTATACCCGTTTTTCACGCAAACGACGACATATATGGGATATCAAGCTTCATTCTCCCATGATGGTGTGGCATAGAGGATCTTCATCGATCACGTTCAAGGAGTAAGCGTTGTTCATTTTTGAAGTTTTTTTCAATTTGGGGGAGGAGAAGCTTGAGTATTGAGCAAGATTTGAGAGAAACAAAGGCATATACATGTATTGTGGGTTGTGGATATGGGATGAGGGCAATTTAAGGAGGTGAAACACCTTTGGAGAGTCATTTTTCAAGCTTCTAAAGTAGCCTTTTCATAAAGAGCTGTTTTTCACGTTCTCACATTGACATACCCATAATCTCCGACCCATAGCTTGAAACTTCAACCTCCGATTGAAACGCTTTTTCTCATGTTTCGAAGCTATACTCCCAAGCTTTGATTAGCATCAATCCACGCTTGATTTGAAGACGTTCTTTTATATCAAAATCCCTCTAAAGGGTTTCAACATATACTAGGTGATCACTTCCGGGACAATTTTTTGATTGTTTGACATCTAAATCGACTTCTGTCACTTGGGTTGACATTGTAGCTTTCATTTGAAGGTGGTAGACCAGCTATAAATGAATGGCAAGGAGCAAAAGTGCATCCATTTTGCTCAGTTTTCATGCTTGAGCTATTGCCACTTGCTTTTGGCATCGTTTTCATTAGTTCTTGTGGGGAGACCCCTCTTAGACCAAGTGGACATTTCAAATTTTTGTTTGGGCCTTGCAAGGATTGCACATCAGAGCCTCGACGCTTGCAAGATCACTTCCATTTCTCTTTGGAAGGCTTCAATTTTATCAGGGAAATATTGGCGTTATTTTTCTCTCTTTCTTGCTTACAAAATTTACTTCTATTGGTTATAAACAGTCTTGTTAGTAAACGGGGGACTAAACATGGATCCTAAGGGTAAGCAACCTTTAGAACATACTTCTTCACCTAAGGAGCAACAACTAGGGGATCTAGACCATAGAATGGAAGCGGTAGAGAAAGAGGAAGAAGTAGAGCAAAAGGTTGAGCAAAAAGAGGAATATTCCTATGTAGAGCTTCATGATGAGTTTGTTTCACACAAGCAATTCATGGAGCTTAAGGAACAAACCCTTAGATTAGAAAGGGACATTACTAACATGACCTCTTTAATAGAAGAACTTAAGACTCATATGATCTTACTAGGGACTCACGTTACCTCTTTCCTAGCTAAGAAGGAAAGAAAGATGCCTACTCTTCTTATAGTAGAGACGGATAGGAAGGATATTCTTTTCCCTGGAAAGCATAAAGGAGAAAGTTCTATGGAGACTCCCCTCCTAAAATACCTGAAGCCACCAACCTTTACGGGGATGACCGTGAGAGGAATAAGGATGCGATCTACACTTTCTTGCAAAAGTGGAATGATCTGCACCAACTAAAGGGAGCCCCACCCGAGTACCGTGTGCTAGAAACGAGTCTCTCCCTTGGCCACATGCTTGTAAGTGGTGGACGAGTCTCAAGGAGGCGAGTTCCATCTCTATGGACTAGACTCAGTTTGAAACTCTTTTCTTGAAAGAGTTTCTTCTTGAGAATGAGGTAGAGAGGATTGGGATGAGTGGGATAGGATTACAGAGAGAGGTAGGCCTTTTTCAGTCTACATATCTCAAGCAGGGAGAACCCGGGACTCGATTTTGAAGCGGAAAAAGTGAATGCTTAATGTCCAAGGACACCTTCTACCCAAGGGGGTTCTCCTTCGGGGGAGTATACCCTATGCTCTCTCAGGCACACATAAAAAACAGCAATTGGCTGATTTAGAGCAGCATGCATTATTGAAGATTTATGACAGCACAGATTCGAGGAGTCCTTCAAAGAAAATATCACATGAGATGTGAGCAGCTTATTTGTAAAAACCATTCTAACAAGGGAAACCAATGAGTTGAAATAAGAGCAACATTACATCGACAAGAATATGACAGTTCTTCCAATACAAGATAATGTGATGACTAATTACAAGGACAAGATACTATAGCATAACATAAAGAGATGGACAATTGAGAGGGAGAGTCCAAACTCACTGCTCCGCAAGAAAAGGAAGACATCTTCTCAGCCTAGGAACTTGAGAACTTGTAAGGCAGGCAGTGGCAACTACCCTTGCTCAACTCCACCTGTTGCAGTCAAGTGCCCAACCCACTCCTCCTTCGCAAAGCTCCCAATTCCATGCTTCAATCTGCCATCGACCCCTAGGAGAAGCAAGAAGGGACTCCACCCTCTACACACTATGTAGAGGTCTTGTGTCTGACTCTCTCTCTATCTATGAGCCTCCCCTTAGTTGATGGAGAGGTCTTCTTGTATAGTTTTTCTGTGGGATTGATAGGAGTGAAGGGTAGCAAAAGGGGACAAGATTAGTTTCTTCTTTTGCATCTTACTAACAATTTTGACACTCTCGAAACTTCCTTCTTGGTCCACTTTTCCTACACCGTCACCATGTTCCAAATTCTGGTATTCATTGCCGTCCACCGTCCATGATCCTCCGCGTGCAAGTGGGGTGTGGCTAAAATCGACCACGATTTTCTTTTAATTGTTGTTAAAATCGACCAATTTGCTCGCTGAAATCGACTTCATTCATATGATTCAATGAAAAAAGATCGACTAAAAATTTAAACCGAAAAAATTTGACTAAAAAATTAGTTTAAGAACCAAAATCGACTAAAACATTTAGACTAACAAAAATTTGACTAAAAACCAAAATCGACTAAAAAAATTTAGACTAAAACAAATTTGACTAAAAATTAGCTTGAAAACCAAGATCGACTAAAAAATTTGACTAAAAATTAGCCAAAAAACCAAAATCGACTAAAAATGTTTGACAAAAAATTAGCCTAAAAACCAAAATCGACTAAAAAGAAATTAGACAAAAAAAATTTGAGTAAAAATTAGCCTAAAAACCAAGACCAACTAAAAAAAATTAGACTAAAAATTAGCCTAAAACCCAAAATTGACTATTAAAAAATTAGACTAAAAAGTTTAGACAAAAATAAATCGACCTAAAAAGTTAGCCTAAAAAAATAGACCTAAAAACTTCACCTGAAAAGTAGACCACAAAAAATCGACCTCTTTGATTGTAGCAGAAATTTGTGGCTCTTCAACACTCTTCTACAAGCTCTTCAGTCGATTGGCTCTTCAACATTCTCTTGCAAGCTCTTCAGATAGCTATCTTCTGTTGGAAACCTCTCCAATCAATGCATCTATCAATCCCTCGAATTGGATGTACAACAACTCCCCAAAATAGAACCATGCATCTTCACGGTTTCGCTCTTGCTGCTTCAATTTCCCGAACCTGAGAATAGGTTCCCACCGGGCGTGCCATCTAAAGAAGAGAGAACCCGAGACTCCATTTTGAAGAGGAAAACGTGAATGCTTAATCTCCGAGGACACTTACTCAAGGGTGTTCTCCTTCGGAAAGTATACCCTATGCTCTCTCAAGCACACATAAAAAAACAGCAATTGGCTGATTTAGAACAGCATGGATTATTGAAAATTTATGATAACACATATTCTAGGAGCCCTTCAAAGAAAATATCACATGAGATGCGAGCAAACCATTCTAACAAGGAAAAATAATGAGTTGAAATAAGAGCAACATTATATCGACAAGAATATGAGAGTTCTTCCAATACCCAATACAAGATAATCTGATGATGACTAATTACAAGGACAAGATACTATAGCATAACATAAAGAAATGGACAATTGAGGGGGAGATTCCCAACTCACTTCTCTGCAAGAAAAGGAAGACATCTTCTTATCCTAGGAACTTGAGAACTTGTAAGGCAGCCAATGGAAGCTACCATTGCTCAACTCCACCTGTTGTAGTCAAGTGCCCGACCCACTCCTCCTTCACAAAGCTCCCAATTCCATGCTTCAATCTGCCATCCATCTATAGGAGAAGGAAGAAGGGACTCCCCCCTCTACACACTATGTAGAGGTCTTATGTCTGTGTTTGTGTCTATCTATGAGCCTCCCCTTCTTTGATGGAGAGGTCTTCTTATATAGTTTTTTTGTGGGATTGATTGGAGTGAAGGGTAGCAAAAGGGGATAAGACTAGTTTTTTCTTTTGCGGTTTACTGACAATTTTGATACTCTGGAAACTTCCGTCTTTGTCCACTTTCCCTATACCGTCACTATCTTCCAAATTTTGGTATTCGGCGCCGTCCACCGTCCATGATCCTCCACGTGCAAGTGGCAGAAAATTTAGACCATGGGAAATTTGATCACTTTTTTCAGGTGAAAAAGTAAACTAAATCAAAAGTAGACCATTTCCTTAAAAAATAGACTAGTTTTGAAGTAAGTAGACTAATTTCATAAAAATGGTAAACTTTTAGATAAGTCGACTAACTTGTAAAAATTCGACAAAAAAAAAATAGACTACTTTGAGAAATTGGTCAACTTAGGAATTTAGACTATTTAGAGAATTGGTGAAGTGGGAAATTAGGAAACTTAGGAAATTGGTGAAATGGGAAAATAGGAAACTTAGGAAGTTGGTGAAATGGGAACTTAGGCAACTTAGGAAAATTGGTGAAATGGGAAATAAGGAAACTTGAAAATTAGGCAACTTAGAAAATTGGTGAAATGGGAATTAGGCAACTTAGGAAATTGGTGAAATGTGAAAGTGGTGAAGTAGGAAATAATGCGACTTAGGAGATTGGGAATTTTGCCTCATTCATGAACTAATGAGTTGGATCCCATTGTCTTCATTTTATGCTTCTTCTCCTTCCCCGCTTATTCGAAATCGAGGTAACTTTTCTTATACTTGGCTTCTGCATCTCGAAAAGCTAAACATAAAATACATTATATGAAGGGTGTATTAGAATACTCCGCTACAATATCCCACTATGGGGAGATCATACTGAAGCTGAAGGGGCTAGATGATTTTCAAAAAACCTGAGGACTTGTTAGGGGCTTAGACAAAGCCATCAAAAGAGAGAGGTAAGAAGAACCTAAGAATTTTGAGGAGGAGATCAAGTATGCTCAGATCTATGAGGACCATAATCTTCCATATTTTCCTATGGAGAAAAGTCAACCCTTCAAACCTCTTAGTATAACCAAATTCAAGAAGAAAGTGACCATGGGGAAAATCAAAATCTTTATTAAGAAACAAAGATCACAAGGGCGTAAGTTACTTAGTAGTATGAGAGGGCCAAAAGGGAAAACTTGTGTTTTAGGTATTTGTCTCCTAACCATGCAGAGTGGAACTGTCCACTTAGGAAGAGGGAAGAAAAGAAGGGAGGACCAGGGACTAGTACGACCCTTGATAAGGGGAAAAAGAGATCCACCTAGTGCAGACACTTCCCATTCATGGAAGCTCTAGTTTTAAGGGAGTTTTAAGGGAGTGAAAGTGATGCACAAGGACATTGATCACACATGTTATTGACACAGTCATTGTGGTCACTATAGTTTGGACCACATGACCTAGTTAAGCTTCGTGGTAGTGTGTACGGGACTAGAGTGCGAGTCATGATGGATGACTCTGCAGCTCACAACTTCATAAACTATGATCTATTCAAGAAGTTAAAGATTCCCCAACAACACAATGCACATAAATACGTAGTATCTATGATGAAAGGGGAAGACAAGAGGATATGGGATACTATGGTATCCAGTTCGGAAGACAAGTTCCAGGGTTACAATGTCCATGTAGACTTCCAAATCATGAATGTATATTTTCATGCTAGAAATGTAACTATAGATACGACTTTGTACTATTCTCTTTTGCAAAAGTATGTTGTGAAAGGTTTTAAAGATCTTATGTTTGAGTTTAAAGATGTTTTTCCTACTGGCTTACCTAGAGGGCTACCACCCGAGGGAGGGGACATTGACCATGCTATTGAGGTAGTTACTAACACTAAGCCTATATGTAAGCCACCTTATAGGCTTAGTGTTTCTCAACATGAGGAGGTAGAGAGGAAACTACAAGCTTATCTAGATAAAGGCTTCATTAGACCTAGTAACTCACCTTGAGCATCGCGAATGCTCCTAGTTAAGAAGGAAGACCGCTCTATGAGACTATGCATAGATTATAGGGCACTAGACAAGGTAACTATCAAAAATAGGTTTCCAATGCCTAGGTTGGAAGACATATTGATCAGTTACACCAAAACTAGGTATTTTACCAAGCTTGACCTTAGATCAAGATATCATTAGATTAGGATTAGGGCACAGGATGTCCCTCAAACTGCCTTCCGGACTCGATGGATTAGATATGGGCACTTAGAGTTCTTGGTGATGCCTTTTGGTCTCACCAATGCTTCTTCCACTTTCATGAAGCTCATGAATAGTGTATGACGACCTTATCTAGGGAAGTTTGGAGTCGATTTTCTAGATGATATTCTGATCTATAGTAGATCATAACATGAGCACTTGAAACACTTGAGAAAAGTATTCCAATTGTTGAGGGAAAATTCACTCTTTTTCAAGGAGTCAAAGTGTGAATTTTTCAAAACAGAAGTTAGATACTTTGGGCATATAGTCTCCCAAGACGGAATCTAGATGGATCTTGAGAAAGTACGGGCTATTATGGAATGGCTACATCCCAGGAACCTAGAAGAGTTGTAGATCTTCCTAGGTTTATTAGGATTCTATTGAAGATGAACGATATGCTTAGGCTTGCTAAGGAACAACATAAGGAGAGCTCAGGACACAGCGTTAGCCTATGTGGACTCTCAAAGGAGAGACATCAACTTTGAGGTAGGAGAGAAAGTCTATCTTAGAGTTTCATCTAGGTTTGAAACCATGAAGACGGACCCTGTCCAAAATTATCTCCTAGGTATTATGGATCATTCCCAATACTTAAGATAGTAGGAAAGATGACTTACGAGCTCCAACTTCTAGAGAATAGCCAGAATCATCCAGTATTTCATATTTCAAGTTAGCCGACTTAAGAAGAGGTTGGGTGAATCTGAAAACCTCATTCCAGATAGTGAGGTAGTAAAGACTATCTCTCTTCAGTCTATTCCACATGAGCGTGAAAGCATACTACGCACTCGAGAGAAGCGGACTAGATAGAAAGATAGTTTAGAGGATAGTGCCATATGCGAGCGGGTGAGCACCCTTCAGAGATGGTTTCCTAACTTTAGATTGCCTTCCCAAGAGTCTACTTAAGGGGAAAGAGACGGGGTAACAACACAGAGATATGACCATGTACATAGGATACATGGGTTTAGTGCGAGCATAAATTTCCTTTGAGCCTTCCAGACCATTTTTGAGAACAAAAATTGATTTAAGGGGAAGGAAATGTTATGTGAGGGCTTTGGGAAAGGGAGGTATGAACCCTCCCTTAGTTAGTGAGCTACATGGGCTCTCACATGAGTGCCAATTGACACTCATGTGAGGAGCCACCTAAGGTAAACTCTATAGTTCAATTGCGTGGCTGGGAGGTGATTCATTTGTATGATCTCCGTGTGGGCGCCGTCCATAGTTCAAAAAAACGCGTTTTTTATGAAAAATAAAAAATGTTTAATACTCTGGAACGTCTTAAACGTCCTAATATGTTTTTTTGACAGGTGATCACGTTTTTTATCATGTGAGGGCTTTTTTGACTGTTTTTTCTCCTGTTTTCAACATGTGAGCAATGTTTTAGTGTGGGCACACCCTTTAGCACCCTTGCTTGCCTTGAGCATTTCTTTGAGCATATTTGGTTCAGCCTTGACCTTTTAATATTCAATTTTAAACCTTTAAACTTCAGCCCTCATAGAAGTTAGTATTCTTGTTCTTGCACATAAAAAGAGAGACAAAAAGCCATGAGCTTCTTTTCACTATCCATTAGCTTCAGCCTTCCATTGGCTTTCATCATGGGTAGAGTGGTGTCATCATAACTATATGACAATAACCCTACCTCTTGGCAATGCAAATATTGCATGGGTGTTTATGGTGGTTCGGCATCCAGCATGCAACATGAAAGCTCATATTCTTGGGTTGGGAGATAAACACATTGAGAAATGCCCTTGCATACCTCCAAAAACCATGAACGAGTTGATTGCTCAACTTCAATTAAGTTGAGTAGCTAATATGCATATGTCTCCATCATTTGAGAGCAATGTAACCATGATCCATGCTCGCAAACCTACGTGTCAACTTTCGCGGATCGTGGCAAATGCTACCTTCAATAAGGTAGCAAATCAAATCTTTTATGTATTTTTACCACTAGATATGTAAAGGAATGCTAGATATACATTATTCATGGGTTATTTTAAATTTAAAAATAAAAATGTTGCAAAAAAATATAATACTCGTTTTTTATTTCCATTTTTTTAGTACCCTACGTACTAAACGTTTTAAAACCCGTTTTTAAAACCCCTTTTTAAAGCTCGTTTTTAAAACTCTCTTTGTATTATGGCGCCGTCTTCATCTTGGCTCTTGGGATCTCCATTTCCGTGCAGAGCTCCCTCCAAAAGGTAGGAGGGCTCATCAGAGAGCTTAACACACCGACCCTTGGGTAGCCTGACCAACCCTTCATCTTAGCCCTCAGCCCTTCAAAGGACGATGGAGATCAATAGAGAAGGGAAGTATAGGCAAGCACGTATGTGTGAAAGGAGGAGTTGATCCGTATGTCTGTCCATGTAATTTGTCCTTGCCAAGATCCCCTTTTAAAGGATCCCTGGTCCTGGTCACCTGGTCTTTGTCCTGGTCCTCGTCTGCATGGCATGCTTTGTCCTTCCATGATGGCATGATGGGGAGATCCAGGTGTCAGGTTTCTTTCTTCCACACCATGGTGTTAGTGCTTACTTCCTTGAGTGCAACCCGTGCATGTTACTAGTTTACAATTTCGGCACTGGTCATGGGGCACCCACACTATGTGGTGCCTGATGAACAAGGAAATTGCAAGTGGAGAAGAAGATAATCAAGGTATGGAATGCATGGACAAATTCTTCTGATGTTGGCACCTTCATTCCCCCCCCCCCCCTTTTCTTTCCCCCTTTTTCCTTCTTGCCTGGCGATCAGATCCTTCCTCCCTTTCTCCTTCTTTGTGATGGGTGGGAGCTTTTCCCTCTCTTTCTTCCTTCCAGATGGGCAGCCTTCCCCCCTGTTGGTGCCAGGTGGGCACTCCTTTCTTCGTCTTCTACCTCCCTTGGTGCTACGTGGGCATTTCTCCTTCTTTGTCTACTGAGGTTGCCAAATGCTATGAGAAGCTGGTTTGCAAAAGATTGTGTTAGGTTTGGCTGAACGGGGACAGTGAGCACTCTAGTGGTAGGATCCTGTTGAAGCCCATGCGGGGCATTCAATGCTGAGGACATGGGCGCTGTGAGGTATAGCTGAATGGATGACCACTAGTACCAACTATAAAAGGCTCAAAGAAATCTGCTTGCTCACGTATCTCACCAGAAGTAATGAATCTGAAGAGCATCATCATGATCACTTTCTTCACCCATAGGTTCTATTGAGCTCCTGTATCTAAGTGGACATCTGTTGTGAATAGGGATTATCCTGGATGGGATCAAAATCTATAAATGTAGTTTGAGGAATATCATTCGGGGGGCCTCCAGGGGCAAGGTGTTTGACCTCAACGTGGGAGCACCCTTGTAATGCCTTCCCTTTGTACAATCAGCTGCAGGTTGTTATGCCGTGTTGTACAAAACAATTATGGATGATGCTTCATTACTGCTGGTCGACAGCTCTATTTTCTCCCCCTACTGCATCTCGGGCTTCTGTCTTCCATGCCATGGTTGAGTGAAACCTGTGCATGTTACTAGTCTACAGACTTCCATGTATTAATTAAAAGAGATGCTGTTTTACAATGCTACTAACATGAGCATGAGAGGAAAGCTTGCTTCAGTAATTAATTTGCCAGAACCCTCAAAAAGAGGTGCAATTGATTTCCAAGAAGTACCGAAAAAATGGACAGCACATAAAAACGGCCTTGATAGAATTTTCTCAATGAATATGCATTTCCTTATACTAGCACAAGTCAATAAAGTCCAAAATACCTAGACCAATATGGATTTTGGGTAAACGTAAAATGATCTAAGACGCTAGGATTGTGACATCCAAAATCTAAGAAGAAAGGTCACATTTTGACCATCTAGGGCTGATAGTTAGTTGGATTTGAAGAATAAGGACTAAAATCAAACTCATCCAATGGTTGAGATGGAAGGTGTTTTTCCTTTGAATCCTTACTTTTAAGGTATTCACTAGTTCTCTCTTAGAGACCTTATTTCCAAAATACTACTACAGTTGGCTGAAACCATTATGTCTATCACTCTTGACATGTAGGATTTTGTTGCTCCTCCTTAGGGAGGGCCAATAGAGGGACTCTAGAAACCTTCATGACCTTGAATCAAACTCTGGCAGGAATATGTTTAACAGCATGCACTTTATGGCCAAACCCAATGAGCACTTCATCATTTTTCTAAAAAACGTTCAAGAAACCATCATTTGGTACAGATACACCAGTTTTTGTTCTGTTTTCTAGGATCTGAACCCTAGCACATTACCAATGGCAGAGTCATGCTGCTTGACTTCAACACCAATCTTCTCAAGGATGATGCCCTTGACATGAGGGATGCAGAAAATTTGACTTGTTTTAAAATTCCGCCTTTATATGCCTTAGCAACCAGTGCTATCAATGCCTCTGAGCTCAATTTGCAACCATCTTTTGTTCCACACATCTTTCCCATGTTGGCGACTGTGCTTCTGCTGTGCCTTCTGTTGTATTTAAAGCATGCAGAGTAGAGGCATGCAAATAACTTTGGGAGACTTCGTTTGTGATACTTGGCATAGGTAGAGTGCATAAAGTAGGATCTCACAGTCGGGCTTGCTTTGGGGCTGAAGAAGTCCATGCCTGCAAGTAGAGGTGCTTTTGAGACATCCAATGGATGAGTATTCACTCAAATTTAGTGATTGAAAATGAATGTACCCATTGTTGAGAGGGGCTCTAAATTCAGGGGGAGACATTTTTACAAGGATATAAAGGCATCAAATCGGCCAATGTTATATGAGACCCTAATAATAATAACTCAAAAAGATCCCTTTTCGAGTCCGAGCTTCCCTTAATAGGAGAACATGTTGGATGGTTTGAGACAGTCTCTATGAATCATTGTGTCATTTTTTATGAATATTTCTGTATTATAGGGTAGTCAGTTCCGATTCTCGCTGTACACAATTTAGACTTTCAGAGATGTACGGTTGGTATAGATCATTATGGTTTGAAGGTGACTGTTGTAATCTGGACTAATGGGCTAAGTATAATAAATCTTGTAGGCAAAAAATCCAAGACAAATGGCCTCGAATTATAGCGGTGTACTCCTAGATTTGCATTCCTAGAGGCTATGGCAGACAATTATGGTGTAATATGAACATGAAAGTTCTTGAAGTGAATAGAAAATTACCTCTTAAGTTCATTCCTAACCAAGTATCAGCTACACATATAAATGATGCCACCTCTGCCAAAGTAATCATCATATAGGATGCACCACTGAAACGTTCTGCATCCAGATCTCCATCCAACCTTGGAAGAGATCATGGGTCTTTGAATCCACCTTCCACTTCTTGTATATATAAGAGTTTGATAATGAAGTATATGTGTTCTCTTGGTTTTCCTTCTTAGCTCACTTAATTTCTTCTGTTGTGCACTTATCTCTTTGGGGTTTCTTTTATATCTTTATTTCTAGAAGCAGGTTTCCTCATGTGTTATTTATGTCTCATATTCATGCTGCAATGTTTGTACGAAAAACTGTTTTTAGAGATTTCAGCCTGTATTAAAGAATCCCATGTGATGATCAAAGATGCAACAACTTACAAGACCTTATACATGCTTCATCTGGTTTTCCCTTTGCTTTGAAGGAAAAAAGTAATGAATGAGATTTAGTATTCATTGCATCAATGGAGCAACAATTTGTGTTTACTGTTCCTCCGAACTTTTAAGATGTGGAGTCTTCCAGTTACTTAGCATCTTCTCTATACAAATATCTCAATTCCATGATGCCAAAGTAGAAGTAATTGCAATCTCTTTCAGTAATTGCAATCTCTTTCAGTAATTGCAATCTCCTTTAATTTTGAGATTTATACTATTTGATGCAGGAGGATTTCGTGAATGCAGGGTAATGGACTAGAAAAGTCTTGGGTATATTATGGAGGCTATTTCTTTCATCCCGGAGAACAGTCTGGATGGTATAAGACAGCCTACATGTATCCGTGTACCATTATTGCAACGTTCTTGGTTAGCTGGATAGCCATTTTAACAAGGTTTTCCTTTGGTTTCCCTTACTTTTTACATAGAAAAATGAAATGTTATCGGAAGTGCAGGTGATCATAGTCGGTCTAGATTGCATGATAATAAAAAACATGAGGGAATATTTTAGCCTCCTATTGCTTTTTGGCTTTATAAGATTTTCCCTTTTGTTTTAAGCTCTTTGTTTTCTTCTCTTTATTTTGTTTAAGATAAGATACAAAAAATTGTTTTTTTTTTATTTTCAAATTTGTAATCCAAATTACTTTTTTCTTATTCTCTGCAAAATTATAATTGCCAGTGATGGATGTAGGTCATTTTCACCTTTTATGATTCATTGATATAAGTTACCTTTTTAGTGATAAGTATTCAAGAATTTAAAATATTGCTTTAATCTATTTATTTCTCTTCCACTGTCTCCAAAGCATCTCTACAGTGCATAGTCACAACTGCCAGAGCTACTCAGTCAAGTCCAGCACTGCTGAATACATTGTCTCATCAAAATCTGCCTGTTGAGATGCAAGATCGCAAAGAAAGAGTACCACATTGAGGATAGCAACCTGCTTTCTCAGCTGTGCACATCTCATTAGAGATACAACAGCAAATAAATAAAATAAATTGATCCACATCTTGCATGAAACTGTGGTACGCTAATAGATAGTTTGCCTAGAAAATACTTGGCTGGAAACAGCAGGAGGAAAGCAGTACAGGTATCATATATGGAAACGGAGTTGATGATGTGGTTACAAGAGTAGGAACTGAAAGTGAGCAATTCGAATTGAGTTTGAATCTATAACAAGAACTTGAAAAGCTTCAGCCGCAACATCAGTAATGCAATTATTGGAATATCTTGCCTTCTTGCATAGTTACAAAGTTAATCGTTGATATTATGACAATGTTTTTCTGTTATTATACATTGGGAACATTTTGATTTAAAAATACAAGATGGTACTTGTCAAGGGAGCACTAGATTGTGCTCTCCGACTTCACTAGACAAGATTACAGAAATACACTTATGATTACAAGAACACCCACATAGGGGAAATAATACAAGAAGACGGATTTGATACAAGACGTCCCACAACCCTGGACCAATAGGTATGGAAAACTGGACTAGAGATGATACATGAGATTCCACAACCCGGGATCGTAAGTATGAGACAAGATGTCTGGATTACAAGAACTCCCTTCTGGGAGATGAACTGAATACAAGAAAGAACTTGACAAGATCTCGTACTACGAGATTACAAGAGGACAAGACCGGATGTCCAAGAACTAGACTAGACAGGACTAAAACAAGAAACAAGACAGGAACTGGAACTGGAACTGGAGAGTACTTACTTGGCGGTCACGACTCCTTGAGCTCCCAAGGCTGGTATTGGCAAGACTGATTATGAATGTGGCCAACCCCTCCTTATATAGGTTTTCCAAGGGCGGTTCTAGGGCGGTTACGAATTGATGATGTCATCGATGATGTCATCAATTCGTAGCATGGTCTCTGGATGTCAGAATCAAGAAAGAAGAAAGTCGATCTTAGGGTTTTGGCACGTTCCGGACGCAATGGAAGCATTAGTTTCCCCAAATTCTGAACCAATCATGAGATATAGGATTCACATGGAATCTGAGAGTTTCCTTTGTCCATGACATTACCTCCCCCTCAAGCGACGAGTTCCACGAGGAGCAGTCACGTTCTCTGGTCTCGGCTTCATTGGATTTTTCTTATGGAATTCTCGAACCTTGATTGGTGCTCTTTGAAGGTTTTCTGCAGGTTCCCAAGTACGATCACTGATGTCGTACCCTTTCCAATGAATAAGGTACTCTAATCTTCCTCGGGATATTCTCGAATCTAGGACATGCTCGACTTCGAATTCTTCATGATCATCAATCTCGATAGGTGGTCAAGGACTAGGTCTCTCCCCCCTCAATGGTGAAATTTGATATGGTTCCAACATGGATACATGGAAAACTGGATGTATTCGCATGGTACTTGGTAGTTGGAGCTTGAAGGTGACTGGATTAATCTTGGCCAAGATGGTAAATGGACCAAATCTTTGATGATCTAACTTTGCACAAGGCCTTGAAGTTTGCAAATTGGTTCTGAGTAACCATACTTTATCCCCAATTTGATACGATGGATTCTGGACACGATGTTGATCTGCATAGTACTTATATTGTTGTTGAGCTTTATGGATCTCTTCCTTGAGTTCTTTGTGAATGTCCATCAGGTACTGGGCCTTGTCTCTGGGAGCTGGGTTCTTAACATGATTTGAGAGTTGTATATCCATCTTTAGATGTTGTCCATAATTTGCAAAGAACGGAGTTTGCTTAGTAGATGCATGAACACTATTGTTATAGGCAAACTTTGCAAAGGGTAACAACTCAAACCAATCATTTTGGTGATAGTTTCTAGTGCAACGGAGATATTGCTCTAGGACTTGATTCACCCATTCTGTTTGTCCATGAGTCTGTGGATGATTTGCTCTAGATAGTTTAACTTGAACACCAAGGAGCTTGCAAAGACTGTTCCAAAAGCTGGATATGAACTGTGGACCTCGATCACTGACAATATCATGAGGCAATCCATGAAGCCTAAAGATGTATCTGAGAAAGAGTCTAGCAGTGGCTGCACCTGTGATTGCCTTTGTAGTTGGAATGAAGTGTGCCATCTTTGTGAATCTATCCACAATAACAAGAATGGCATCATACTTATCTGACTTTGGTAGATCTGTGATGAAATCCATAGATAATGAAGCCCATGGCCTTTCTGGAATAGGTAAAGGTTGCAAGAGGCCATGAGGCTTATGTCGTGGTACCTTAGATCTATTGCAAGTGTCACAGGTTCGGATATATTCTTTGACTTCCTTCCACATTTGAGGCCACCAAAAATCCCTAGATATGAGTTCTATTGTTTTATTTACTCCAAAATGTCCTGTTGCACGGTTGTCATGACGTTGTTGAAGTACTTGGATCCTGGGCTTTCCTGGAGGGACATATAATGGGTTCTTATAGAATAGTAACCCGTCCTTTTCTTGGAATTCATTTACTTCTTGGACTTTTCCTTCTTGAGTTTTTTGCTTAACATTACAAAATAATTCATCTTGTGGTAAATTCATACGGATCAAATGATTCAAGGTTGAATCTTCAGGATAGGTTGAAGAGATAGCTGCTAACTGGAGATGCTCAGGCTTGAGTAATACACTCTCTTGTTGATCAAAGGCCTCTTCACCCTTCTTTGGTGCAAGGTAAGATCTTCTTGACAAGGCATCTGACCGACACAGTTGCTGTCCTGGACGATATGTGATGACAAAGTCGAACCTGGATAAAAAGTTACTCCATCGAGATTGCCTTCTGTTGAGGATGCGGGTGGTCATAAAATACTCTAGGTTCTTGTGATCTGTATACACGATAACTTTATGAGCTTCTCCTTCTAGATGGTGACGCCAAGTATCAAATGCGTTCACTATGGCAAGAAGTTAAATTTCCTTGAATTATAAGCAACTGGATGTAGGTGTCTATCATCTCTATATTGTGAGAGAATGGCCCCTAGGGCAAAGTCTGATGCATCTGTCTCTAGGAAGAAGGGCTTGGTAGAATCAGGATGAACTAGAATTGGAGTCGTAGTGAATGCTGATTTCAAGGTCTGAAATGCTTTTTCTGCTTCTTCGGTCCATGAGAATTTGGAGTTCCTTGTAAGCTTGGTAAGAGGTGTCACTATCTTGGAGTAATCTTTGATGAATATCCTATAGAAGTTGGCAAAACCCAGAAAACATTGTACATCTCGAACACATGAAGGTGGTTGCCAATTAAGGATTGTCTGAATCTTCTTAGGGTCCATAAAAATTCCTTTATCTGATACAATGTACCCTAAAAATTCCACTTCTGTCTTATGGAAAGAGCACTTCTCCAATTTCGCATATAATCCTTTTTCTCTTAGTTTCTCTAGGACTATCTTTACATGACATTCATGATCCTCTAGATTTTTGGAGAATATCAAGATATCATCAAGGTATATTACAACAAAATCATCTAAATATTCTCGAAAGATATCATTCATCATATGTTGGAAGACAGTTGGAGCATTTGTAAGACCAAATGGCATAACTACATATTCAAAATGCCCATACCTTGTTCGAAATGCTGTCTTCCATTCGTCTCCCTCTCTGATCCTAACAAGGTTGTAAGCTCCTCGAAGATCAATTTTCGTGAAGAATTTTGCTTTTCCAAGGCGTTCCAAGATCTCTGATATGAGTGGTAGAGGGTATCTGTTTTTTATAGTGACTTTCTTCAATCCACGATAGTCTACACACATCCGGAGAGTCCCATCCTTCTTCTTTACAAATAGAATAGGAGCTCCTGCTGGAGACTTTGAGTGTTTGATAAACCCCTTTGCTAGATTCTCATCAATGTTGTTGCGTAGTTCTATAAGTTCCTCTAGGGATAGTCTCTAGATTGGTCCAAAGGGTGGTTGTGCTCCCTCTTAAAGATCTATGGGGCAATCGTAAGGTCTATGCTCTAGGAGGATATCTGCATTCTTCTTTTCAAAAACATCTTCAAAGCCTTTGTATTGATTGGGTAGCTGTACTGGATCATCTTTCTTGGATTCTTGAGCTGGTATGGCATAGATCATATATGTAGGTTCCTTCCTTACTGCATGTATGAAGGCTTTGGCTCCGACATATGTTGGGTTCTTCTGGATATCTCGACGGATGATTTTATTCTTTTTCCAATTAATGTATGGATTATGCTTCTTTAACCAGGGCATTCCAATGATAACTAGATGTACTGGGCTCGATATTACATTAAAACATATATGGGATTCATGGTCACCAAGGTGTACTCTTAATGGTGTTTTTCCATGGTTATATTCCCAGATGCTAGAGGTTGTCCATCTACTACTTTAGCTACTACTGGTTTGTTCTTCCGAAGTACAGGAATTCCATGTTTCTTAACCAATCCTTCATCGATGAAACATGAGGAGGCTCCTGAATCTACTAGGGTTGTAAGGGAAAGGGTCTTCTTAGGCATGATTAACTTGACAGGTGCAAGACATGTTTCTATGGGTGTAGCTGAAATTATGAGACCCTTTCTTATATCATGGTCCGGCTGTAGGGTCTCTTTTACAACTGGACTTCCTCGTTTCCCTGCTCTACAAGGGTGGCTGCGACTCTGGAGTTTGTTCTCTTGTTTGGACAATTAATTGCAATATGTCCGGGGTTTCCACAGTAGAGACATAACTTATTAACTCTCCTTCTCTGTTTCTCTTCTAGTGTTAAAGGTTGAAACCTGGTTACATCTATTTGCATAGGTTTAGGCATGGACTCATCTTTAGTAGTTGGTTGGAAAGGTTTCCACTGGCGAGATCTTCCTTCTACTTGTTTTTCTTGTTTCCTTTCAGAAAGTAGGTTATCACATTGAATAGCTTGCATGATAGATTCATTCAATGTTTTAACCTCTGTCATCGTGAGCAAGATGTCCTTCACATCATCTCTTAAACCCATCTGAATTGGCTTATGAAATAATCTTCATGCAAACTGAGATCACATATCAACTCCCTAAATTTAGATGCATAGGTAGAGGCAGGGCGGTTACCTTGACGTAGCTTCCGAAGTTTGTTTCTACTACTCGACTTGTATCTACATCTCAAAATGTGGCGGAGAGTTCTCGAAGAAACCCCTCATAGCCCTGAAGGACTTCCATGTTCTTCTCCAAGATTGGCGCAAACCATGATAATGCTTGGCCACAGAGCAAGGTTCTAATAAACCCGACCTTGGATGCCTCGTCGGGGTATCTATCAGGTTGCATACGGATGTACAATTTAACTTGCTAGAGAAATCCACGAAACTTTGTGCGATCCCCATCGAACTTTTCTGGCATGCAAATCTTGGGTTCCTTCATAAATGATGTACTAGGCCGTTGATTCACTTGAATACTCCCTTGATTTGCTTGAAGACTCCCGATTCGTTCTTGTAATTCTTGGAGGAGTGCACCTACATGCACTGGATGTCCCATCTCGACTTGTGTTTGTCGATGACTTAGGTCTTCGACTTGTTGTTGGAGACTCTGAAGTGATGCTACGATCTTTTCATAAGCGTTCTCCATGATGCCTGGTCTTGGATAGAAGATAATCTTGCCAAAATGTCAAGGGAGCACTAGATTGTGCTCTCCGACTTCACTAGACAAGATTACGGAAATACACTTATGATTACAAGAACACCCACGCAGGGAAAATAATACAAGAAGACGGATTTGATACAAGACGTCCCACAACCCGGGACCAATAGGTATGGAAAACTGGACTAGAGATGGTACAGGACATCCCACAACCCGGGATCGTAAGTATGAGACAAGATGTCTGGATTACAAGAACTCCCTTCTAGGAGATGAACTGAATACAAGAAAGAACTTGACAAGATCTCGTACTACGAGATTACAAGAGGACCATCTCCCAAGACTGGTATTGGCAAGACTGATTATGAATGTGGCCAACCCCTCCTTATATAGGTTTTCCAAGGGAGGTTCTAGGGCGGTTACGAGTTGATGATGTCATCAATTCGTAGCATGGTCTCTGGATGTCAGAATGAAGCAAGAAGACAGTTGGTCTTAGGGTTTTGGCACGTTCGGGACGCAATGGAAGCATTAGTTTCCCCAAATTCTGAACCAATCATGAGATATAGGATTCATATGGAATCTGAGAGTTTCCTTTGTCCATGACAGTACTTGCAATTGTGCAATGCTATTTTTGGAGCTCCAAATGCAGAAGGGTTAGCATACAAAAGAGCACCTTTCTACACTAAGGCAAATTGTGAAGTACGTTCACTTACTCCTAAACAATATAGTTATATGCGTGAAATGAGCTCTTCCTTGTGTGATCACTGCCTAATGGATGTTGGTGCAATTAAAACCAAGCCCACATACTTGGTTAATTAGGCACATCTCTTATGGAATCCTTTGTGATCAACCTCTTGTAAAAACCATTTGCATTTATCTTGGTAAAAGTGTCCTACAACCATGAGGAAGTTAGGAAGCATCAAATCTCGAAGTTTTTGGCTGTTGAGTAATGAGAGAATATATCCTATACTTTAAGATTCACTTTTAGGTGAACCTTTTTGAATTTGAATTCAAACATTGGCTCCAAACACAGATATTAAAGAGAGGTTCAAATGACCCGCGTATCATCTGAGCTCCATGAGATCATTGTGAAGGGGATCTATTGTGAATTGAGAGCTCATTTCATAGCTCATTCACCTCTCACACATTGAGCAATATATGATTGCCAATGACATTATATTTGTATAGGATTTAATATACATATTATCATTACATTCTCATTTCACTTCTCTCCTATGACTACATTAGAACAATGATTCTTTAAGAGCTTGTTCTTAGTTTATGATTGATCATTCGTCATGATTTAAAGCATGGTAGATTCAACATACTCTCTAGTATATGAGTGCAAAGTCTCATTATCATTACCTCTCTAGATCGTGAGATATTAACACATCTTTACTCTTTGGTCCGTTGACCGATGCACCCGTAATTGTCGAAAAGGTTCTCTGATTTGCTAAACACCATTCTCAGTGTGTAGTCCATTATTTTTTATGAAATCACTCATGATTGGTAGCTATCTAAGACAATTACAGTTTCCTAAAAGGAATTAAGCTAATTGTTGCTGAGCTTAAAGAACTATTCAAAACATTGAACAGGTGTAAAAACAAGAATAGCAAGTTTTTTTGGGTCTTGGATCAATTCTTACCTATCTGTTTTGATCCATTGATTAGTGGATCATGTTTCAAGCAACATGTGTGATTAATTATGATCATTAGCATGCTAAAGAGGCCCACTACACTTTCTAGTAGCTGTTCTTGGTTGGTGTGAAGAAGGTTTAAGCAACACCTATTCATCTCTGAAGATTATCCTCCATCTCCTTCAACAGTGGTATCAGAGAAACAACAAGCAAGATGAGAGATGGATTTCCATCCTTCATTGACAAATTGGACAGAAACAACTACTCAGTATGGTTGCTAAGGATGCAAGCCTACCTTCAAGGGAGAAGTCTATATGGATATATCTTAGGAGATGAAGAAGACTTCGGATTCGGGAAGTACTCTCATCATATTTCTCATCAAATACAAGAGCTAGGAAGAATCAATTATGGATGGAGTTTACAACTCTAAAGAAGAAACCAAAGCAAAGAGTGGCTGATTATGTAACCAAGATGAAAGATGTGGCTGATCAGCTTGCAAGCATTGGAGAGGAGATGGAAAAAGAACACATAGTAAGGCAAATTATTAATGGCATCAAAGCTGATGATAAGTGGGAGCCCTTCACGAGAGCAATGGACCTCTACATGGATATGCAAATACCTGACCTCAACACCTTGATGGGGCAACTCTTCGTCCATGAGACAAAGCTCAACAAGAATGGTGACAACTCTAGAGGTAATCAATCTTCTGCCCTTTATACATATAAGAATAAAAGTAAGGATAAAGGTAAAAGCAAGAAGAATGAAAAAGAGTCTAGCACCTCTCAAGCTAATTACACAGGTAGATGAAGAAGTGCTAGAGGAAGGGGTAGAGGAGTAAAGCATGGAAGGGGGAGATCCTACAACAATCCACCTTGCAACATTTGTGGTCTTATGAACCACACCACGCTATGGACAATCCGGAGGCAGGTACAACAATGGAGGTAGCAACTACAATCATAACTGCAATCAAGGCTACAACATCAACAATTTTCAAGGAAGGTTCAAAGGAAGAAGAGATTATAATAACTATAGAAAAGACGAAGAGGATTCTCTACTCATCATGAACATGACATCCAAGCAAGGTAAAGATGATGAGCATCTTTTCTATATGCTGTTCAAATCATGTGGCTGGAAATGTAGCTTTATTATGTGATCTTGAAGAACCCAAAGGGAAGCATGAAGTACAGACAGGTGATGACACTAAACACTCAGTCAAGCAAATTGGAAATGTCAAGACTTCTGATGGTAACATGAACCTCTTGAGTAAAGTTTTGTATGTGCCAACTATAACCAAAAACCTAATTAGTGTTGGACAAATTATTGAGAAAGGCTTACAGATTCACTAAGCATGGAGCATATGTGGAAGACCCTCAACAAGGATTCAAAAGGATTGCTAAAGATAAGAAATCTGGGAGATTATTTACATTTGAGATTGAAGACACCAGGAACATAGCACTCTAAAATTACAAGGATAAAACCCTATCTGAGCTAAAGATATGGCATAAAAGGCTAGGACACATAGGAGAAAGAAGACTATATGCAGGGATCAGAGTATGCTTGGCATTCCCAATGTGACCAAGCAACATATGATATACAAATGTGGACCATGTCAATTTGGTAAAGCCCACAGGAAACCTTTCAACAAGAAGGGGAACATGTATGAAGACTACTTGGAGCTTGAACACACTCATGCATGGGGTCCTAGCAAAGATCCATCAATCTTAGGTTCAAGGTACTATGTTTCATTTGTAGATGATTACAGTAGATGGACAATCCTTTAATTCATGAAGCATAAGGATGAAGTATTTACATGTTTCAAAAAGTACTTGGCATTAGTTGGAAACCAAACAGGTAGAAGCTTGAAAAGGATCAGATCTCATGGAGTTCGTGAGTTCTTTTCACATGAATTTGATTCATTCTTACAGGATAGAGGAATAAAGAGGGAATTGAATGGGTGGAAGAGAGAAGGAACAGGTTAATAGTTGAAGCTACTAGATCAATGTTAAATGAGAAGAAGTTACCTAACTACCTATGGGCAGAGGCTGTCTCCACAGCCACCTATTTGGTCAACAGGCTCCCATCCAAATCCTTGGATGGAATGACACCCTATGAAGCATGGAATGGTAGGAGACCCTCATTAAACCATTGCAAAATATTTGGGTGCATTGCTTATGCACACATTCCCTCACAGATTAGAGGGAAGCTTGACCCTAAAGCTGAAAGTGTATATTCATTGGGTATGATCAAAACGAGAAGGGCTACAGGCTATACAATTCCACTAACAAAGCATTTATAGTTAGTAGGGATGTAGTGTTTGATGAAAGTAATTCATGGTTTGAAGATGATTGCAGGAAAGTCAAGTTACCTTATGATTTGGAAAGTGATTTTCCAATTCTCACTCAAGAAGATCAACAATTACGAGAAGATATCAATTCAGAGGATGAAGAGTAGATTGACTTCAAGGCTTGGAAGTCAAGACGCAAGACCAAATTCAAGCAATTGGAAGACATACCAGAGTCCTCCAACCAGGCACTCAGGAGATCTCAAAGGGAAAGCAAAAGGCCCATAAGGTATGGCTATGATACATCATTAGTCACCAAGCACTCTTTGTGTATCACAAAAGACTCTATGACAGAAGAACCTTCTTCATTGGAAGAGGCTAGTAAGAGAAAAGAATGGATAGAAGCCATGCAAGAAGAAGTAGAAGCACTTCAGGAAAACCATACTTGGGACCTAGTTCCCAAGAAGCAAAGCCTGAAGGTAATAGGATCTAGGTGGATATATAAAATTAAAAAGAATTGAGATGGTTCTATAAACAGGTACAAGGCAAGGCTAGTGGCAAAGGGGTTTGCTCAAACCCATGGAGTGGACTATGAAGAAACTTTTCCACCTCTTGCAAAGATGCAAACAATTAGGGTTTTGGTAAGCATTGATGCCGCTAAGAATTGGAATCTATATCAATGAGATGTGAAGAATGCATTCTTAAATGGATGGGATATCGAAGAAGTGTATATGGCAGACCCACCAAGTTTTGAAGATAAAAATAAATGAGGTTATGTATGCAAGCTAAGGAAGGCACTTTATGGTCTAGAGCAAGCTCGTAGAGCTTGGAACCATAGGCATGTGACTTATTTGCAGGATCAAGGTTTTGTGGCTAGCACAACAGATTCTTCTTTATTTATAAAGAAGACAAACTCAAAGATGATCTACTTATGTGTCTATGTAGATGACATTATCATTACAGGGAATGATGCTAATGGCATCAAGAACGTTAAGACTTAACTAATGGAAGAATTTAAAATCAGTGACCTTGGTTTATTAACATATTTTATTGGTCTAGAACTTGTGTATACCGATTCTGGCATATTTATTACTCAGAGAAACTATATTCATGATATGATGGTAAAGTTCAAGATGGAGAATACCTAAATTGCAAGTACACCCGTGGAACTCAACCATAAGCTTAGTTCTCATGAAGGAGAACTTCTTGAGGATATTACAGGTTACAAAAAGCTTGTAGGGAGCCTCAACTATAATACCCTAACAAGAGTAGACATTGCTTATGGAGTAAGCACATTGAGTTAGTTTATGCATGCACCAAGGAAGCCTCACATGGAAGCTTCCAAGAGGGTGCTAAAGTAAATCTAAAGGGTACCATGAATGAAGGGTTGTTTTATCCCTTCACTTTTGACTTAGACATAAAAATGTATTCTGATGGAGATTGGGTTGGCTCCAAGGATGATAGAAGGAGCACTTCAGGATTACACTCTTACACTCCAATAAGCTTTGGAGATAACACTACTTCACTTCATTTGGCTATTAATCCTGTATATCATGCAAGGACTAAGCACATTGAAGTACGCTTAGCAAGGATATTCAACTATCCTATGTATCAACTCATTTACAATGTGCAGACATACTCACAAAGTCTTAGATATACTTACAAAGTCTTTGGATGGAACCAAGATGAACAGATTCAAATTGATGATTGATTTGCAGGAAATCAAGGAGGAATGAAGACCAAGCATGCTAGGCTTGAGGGGGAGCTGTTGGTGCAATTAAAATCAAGCCCATATACTTGGTTAATTAGGCACATCTCTTATGGAATCATATGTGATGAACCTCTTGTAAAAACAATTTGCATTTATCTTAGTAAAAGTGTCCTACAACCACGAGGAAGTTAGGAAGCATCAAATCTCGAAGTTTTTCGTTGTTGAGTAATGAGAGAATATATCCTATACTTTAGGATTCACTTTTAGGTGAACCTTTTTGAATTTGAATTCAAACATTGGCTCCAATCACAGATATAAAAAAGAGGATCAAATGACCCGCGTATCATCTTAGCTCCATGAGATCATTGTGAAGGAGATCTATTGTGAATTGAGAGCTCATCTCATAGCTCATTCACCTCTCACATTGAGCAACATATGATTTCCAATGACATTGTATTTGTATAGGATTTAATATACATAGTATCATTACATTCTAATTTCACTTCTTTGCTATGACTAAATGAGAACAGTGATTTTCTAAGAGCTTGTTCTCAGTGTATGATTGATCATTTGTCATGATTTAAAGCATGGTAAATTCAGCATACTGTCTAGTATATGACTGCAAAGTCTCATTATCATTACCTCTCTAGATCGTGAGATATTAACACATCTTTACTCTCTGGTTTGTTGACTGATGCACCCCGTAATTGTCGGGAAGGTTCTCTGATTTGCTAAACACCATTTTCAGTGTGTAGTCCATTTTTTATGAAATCACTCATGATTGGTAGCTATCTAAGCTAGTTAAAGTATCCCAAAAGGAATTAAGCTAATTGCTGCTGTGCTCAGAGAGCTGTTCAAAACATTGAACAGGTGTAGTAATAAGAATAGCAAGTTTTTTTGGTCTTGGATCAATTCCTACCTATGTGTTTTGATCCAGTGATTAGTGGATCATGTTCCAAGCAACATATGTGATTAATTATGATCATTAGCATGCCAAAGAGGCCCACTACACTTTCTAGTAGCTGTTCTTGGCTGGTGTGAAGCAGGTTTAAGCAACACCTATTCATCTCTGAAGATTATCCTCCATCTCCTTCAACAATGGATAAGCCCTGGCCCATTGCAACTTGATTATGATTCTCATCTAATTCATGCAAATAGAACGGAGTATATTGTTATGGTAGAAGAAATAGTAATCTTGCTGCCTTAGTATACTCTGATTAATTTAGTATCCTGATCATTGGCAGTATCAGAATTTCGAAATGTTTCAATTTGAATAGATAAATGTTATTGTTGATTAGGTAAACTTTGTCCAAAGCTTCTATCTTCTTGTTTTTCCAGAATCTTATCATGATGTGTTGATTCCTTTGCCTTTTTTGATACCTCCATATCCTGATGATATAATTGCTCATTTAACATTATCTGTAATGCACTTTTGGCCCCTCAGAAATCCATGGTGTTTTCCAGTCATTTAACTCGTGAGCCAAATCAGTTCTGTAGGCTTTAGCAACTACAACCAAAGGAGATTCATAAATAGTACTCAAATACATAATAGAACAATGCCATAAATGAACCATGTACGAAACTATGGCAAACCCGCCTTTCTAGACTATGATTCTCTTCCATCGAAATATTAATCTATGGAATATGGTCATTCAAAGTAATACGTATACTATCCATTGCTTTTTAACATCTTGTTGTCATGCTTCATTGTGACTTGTGAAGTACCCACATTATCTAAATCTTTTAAACTCAGCTTCTGAAAAAACATCAATTTTCGGCTTCAACTTAATAGAAGGTTTAAATGGTCTAGTACTTGATATTGCTTTCAAAGTTGATCAGGTAAAAAATTGACCCATCCCAATTCAAATCATGCCATTAGAAATATCTCCCACAATCAACTTAGATCAGGAACAAATTGAAGTGTTGCAATAGTGATGCATCATAGTGGATTCTCCTTTAAGAGAGCTTTAGTAGGATGCTATGACAATAAAAAACTGAGCTTTTCACTACACACACGACACTCTCCACAGACATGTGGATTATGCAAAAGTACATGGTGCAGAGACACTCCGTACTCAAATTTCTTATGTTTTACAAATGAGGTCGGACTTATAGTTGGTGATTGACCAAACCACTATATGTTTTACTAAAGATCATACACAAAAGTGTCGAGCGGCCATTTGACCTTCATATGGACACTACCGGTAACATGAATTTCTAATTTCAGTTTCATGTCAATGATTGCATTATAAGTACCCTGAACTGGGACAATTGATAATGATGCATTGTGTAGCCCAACAATCATCACATTAGATGCGTACACCTTTCACTCGCTAAGAAACGATGTCTATTCTTATCTTGCAGAGCCATTTGAACTTGATTGCATCCTTTGAAGC
The DNA here is from genome assembly GCA_020310875.1 of Ceratopteris richardii. NCBI lineage: Eukaryota > Viridiplantae > Streptophyta > Polypodiopsida > Polypodiales > Pteridaceae > Ceratopteris > Ceratopteris richardii. The sequence goes on along the minus strand of CM035430.1, from coordinate 134,366,649 downwards.
CAGCCAAGGTGGTACGGAACCTTTGGTACGGCACGTACGGTACGCGTACGGAATGCGGTGCCGTACCAAACGTCAAGATATGGAACGGTACGGAACGTTACAATAATATAATATATATATATATATATATATACATACATACATACATACATACATACATACATACATACATACATACATACATACATACATACATACATACATACACACACACATATATATATATGTGTGTGTGTGTATGTATGTATGTATGTATGTATGTATGTATGTATGTATGTATGTATGTATGTATGTATGTATGTATGTATGTATGTATGTATGTATGTATGTATGTATGTATGTATGTATGTATGTATGTATGTATGTATGTATGTATGTATGTATATATATATATATATATATATATATACACACACACACACACATATTTATTTATTTATTTATTTATGTGCATACATGCATGTAAAGTGTATATTTTAACTTTCATGTGGCATAATAGTACTTAGTACATGTGGAGCATAGCACCATAGGTTATGTGTGACATCATAGATGCGTTCAGAAATGCAATGAGGCACGAATGTATATATGTATATATGAGTGTGTATGAACTAATGGACTTTGGTTGGTCCTTTGAGAGAGCTCATTGACTCTTAAGGCAAGAAGTTATCAAAAAAACCACACGGTATTGTTTTTTTAAGTCAAGGTTTCATACGTTTTTTGGAACGTTGGTGCAGAACCAAAAGTGCCGAACCATAAAAGTTGTTTGGAACGAGTTCCAAGCCAACTATGAAGCCAGCTATGAAACAATACATCCCTTCCTTGTCTTGCGGAGCCATTTGAATGTTTTGCTTCCTATGAAGCTAGTTAAAAAGCTCTACATTTCCAAAGCAGCCAAAATATCCAGCATAGCATCACAAATGGCAAATGAAACTAATATGTGAGTACGTTAACATTGAATTTCCAGTAATCCATGCAAACCCTAAGCGCCCCTTTTTTCTTTGGAGCCACAACAACAGGGGACAACCAAGTGACATTCCTGAAGGGATAATGAACCCTATTGCCAATAGCTTGTCCAATACCTCCTTCAATAAGTTAGGATTCATCCTATACCGCTTCTCCTTGATTGGCACCACCTTTGCTTAAGATTGATAATGTCTTGACATAAAGGGAGATTGGGCTCCTTGATATGTGTGTAAGACCATGTAAAGACACTGATATGTTGAGATAGCAATTGTTTTGGTTCTTCTCTAAAGTTCAAATCCAATTCTACAAAAACCTTAACTATTTGTGGCTCCTCTTCAGTCCATGAACTCAGATCCTATAAATTGTCTTATTTTATATTGGAACTATAACTCATTTATTCATCAAACATCTGTGCATTCTTTACGGCCCTCTCGCCCTCCTCGACTTGTGGAATGTGCTCAATATACTTTTATGGTTTCTCCTAAGACCTAAGATTCAATATCCTTAACCTATTGTCCCATTGATTTAGCAATCTTTAAGGATGTCCATATTGACTAATGTCTCACTTGTTGGATGAAAAACATCTTCTTCATCATCTTCCAACACTGATCTCATGTCAATCCCTTTAGCATACAAAGGCCTAAGACCCAATTAAAATTTGTGCTTCTTCATCGATTGGAACATCATCTTCTTGTTGTGTTTCTTTATGAGTATCCTTTCCACAATCCACAGTTGCTCCACCTTAGCTTATCTTAACCAAAGCCTACCCATAATCATGGTGTAAGTAAACACTCATTCTTCTAATTTCAATACCAAAAATTTCATCATAAAATGCAACCCTTAAATAGTAACTTTTGTTGGAATTTGGGGCCCCAGGATCGTTCCAATACTAAAAACCTTTGAGCATACACACTTAATCAAGATGGTAAGTGAGAGATAGAAAGAAAAAGATCTTGAGACAAGGATAGGAAACGTAAGCAAGATGCTTAATCACTAAAAAATAGATGTCCAAATTACAATATGGGAGTACTACTCAACCATATGATCCATATGATGTGGTGCACTCACTAATGGAAGAATAGTCAAGAAGATGATGATACAAAATTCAGATTATGCTGTTATAATCTGAGTGTGTGTGAAGCGAATGAGCAACGAAGTGAACCTAACCTCACAAGAAAGTGCAACAAATCTGAAAATCAGCAAAACCTGCACATCTTCTCATGATTATCTCTCATCAATGCTTTGGTAAATATATCTGCAACATTCTCACTAGAAGGAACATAAACCAGCTCAATGTGCTTCTTTGCTATTTGCTCTCGAATATAGTGGTAGTGTACCTCTGTATGCTGTGTCCTTGCATGATGTACTGGATTCTTTGCTATAGGTATTGCACTCTGGCTATCTGAAAATATCTGAATGCATTCATGTACTCTTACATCTAGATAACTGAAAATCTTCTACAACCAAACTGACTCTAGAGTAGCAGTAAATGCTGCACGATTTTCAACTTCACACGATGAAGTTGCAATAGTGGGTTGTCTCTTCGAAAGCCATGAGATGAGACAATCTCCAAGATAAAAACAAAATCCACTAGTACTTCTTCTAGTGTCTCTTTCCCAATCAGAATCTGAAAATCCTTTTAGTAACAAATGTGTAGATTTCGAAAATACCATAGCATAATTTGAAGTTCCCTTCAAATATCGGAAGATACGTTTTACTGTGCTTTCCAATGTAAAACTCTCGGATTCTGCATGAACCTTGATACTTTAGAAACTGCAAATTGTATATCAGGACGTGTATTACAAAGATATATCAAGCGTCCAACTTCTTGACTATATAAAGTAGCATCAAATGACTCTGCATCTGCTACCATCTGTAAAGACACATTCTGATCCATAGGTGTTCGCATAGGTTTAGAATCACTCATCTCAAACCTTTCTAAAAGTTTCTCAATGTACATGTGTTGTGTCATATAGATACACTCATCCTTAAACAGAAACTGAATCCGAAGATAATAATGTAAGATTCCTAAATCATTCATATCAAATGTTTGTTTCAATTGTTCTTTGAACATCTACAAATCTTCATCTCTCGGACCTTTGATTATAATATCATCCACATAAATGATTGCTATAATATCATACCTGGTTCAGCTTTGACATAAAGAGTTGGAACTGCATCTGAGTTATGGAAATCAATGGATAAAAGATATGTGTGTATCTTTTCATACCATGCTTTAGGTGTTTGTTTTAAACCATACAAAGCTTTTATAAGCTTACATACCAAATGTTCTTTACCTGTCTCTTCAAAACCTTCTAGCTGTTGAATATACACATCCTCATGTAAATCACCATTTAGAAAAGTAGTCTTTATGTCAAGTTGATATATATGCCAACCAAAATGTGCTGCTAAAGCAAGTATTGACCTAATAACAGTCATCCTACACGTAGGAGCGAATGTCTCATCATAGTCAATACCTTTTTGTTGTGCATATCCTTTGACAACTAATCTAGCCTTATACTTGTCAATAGTACCATCTGCTTTCCTTTTGATTTTGAAGATCCATTTTGCACCTATAGCTTTCTTTCCTTCTCATAACTCACATAGCTGCCAAGTTTGATTCTTATGAATAGAATCAATCTCTTCTTGCATAGCTTTTCTCCAAATAGGAATGTTAAGTGGATCTTTAACACATGCAGGTTCATCTTCAACTGTCGTTAGTGCCAAAATATCATGAATCTCAAAGTCTTCAGCAAAACTTACATGATCTTTTTGTTGTTGTTGTCTAGTCTGACTTCTTGTTCTTCCTGTAAAAGTCTTTATACCACTATCTTTCCAAGTCTGATATAACCATGTAGGTGTATCCTTACATAGTGGTGAAACTCTTTCTGACCCTTCAACTTCCACAGGTTTTGGAACTTGTCCTTCCGAGGTGCTAGGACTTTCTGGAACTCTAACTTCTTCCATTTCTGGAACCAAAGTCTCATGTGGAACTGACTCTGTAGAAGGTTTTGAAATTCCTTTTTCTTCAATTCTTTCTTGAATCCTAGGAATTTTAACTCCCTGCTCATATGGTTGAACATTCTTTCTAAAAAATCCATAGTCATTTTCACTAATGAACTCTGGAATTTCTGCTTCTTTATCATAAAATTTATTTTCAGCAATATAAGCATTGCGTGAAAGAATGACTTCACGTGTCTCTAGAACATAAAACCTGTATCCTTTGCTCTCAACAGGATATTCAATAAAAACGGCCTTCTTTGCCTTTACATCTAGTTTGCTTCGATCCTTTTTCTCAACATGTACATAAGAAAGTGATCCGAATACTCTGAAGTAACTCACATTAGGTTTTATACCATATTAAGCTTCATAAGGTGTGATTACCTTTAAGGCTTTTGTAGATGACCGGTTCAAAATGTGATTAGCTGTATGTACGGCATTAAACCGGAATTTTGGTGAAAGCTTCTTGGATGCCATCATGCTCCGCATCATCTCAACAAGTACTCTATTCTTTCTTTCTGCAACACCATTCTACTCAGGAGTATAAGCAATAGTAAGGTGTTGAGTAATACCTATCTCGTCAAGAAATGTCTGGAACTCATTTGACAAGTATTCTCCACCTCTATCACTTCTGAGAATCTGGATAGCTACAAATTCTACAAATTTCTTGAACATAGGAAAGCCTTCTGAATTCAACTTAAGACCATAGATTCATGAGTATCTCGTAAAATTATCAACGAATAGAACAAAATACCTAAAACCTTGAATAGAGTCTTCTCTCATAGGTCCATTCACATCTGAATGAATAATCTGCAATTTCTTGGTAGTCGTAATATGACCATGTTTCTTGAAAGATAGTTTATGCATCTTACCTTCAAGACAACCTTCACATATATCTGAATCATCTGGAAGCTCGAATGAGGGTAAACTCTCAACTATACCTCTATCTTTGATATTCTTGAGAGCTCCAAAACTTATATATCCAAATCTCTGATGCCATAGCTTCATATCTTCCACCGGTGACGAAGATTTGACCGCATATGCCTGACTGATTTTTGACAAAACAAAAATCCCTCCTCTATGCTCACCTTGCAAAATACACTTCTCTTCTTTGTGTGATAAGATCTTACAAAGATTTCTCTCAAATAGAACTTTGAAACCATCACCTAAAAATGCAGATATAGATAGCAGATTTTTCTTCATTTCAGGTACATATAAAACGTCAGAAATCTGAAAATTACCACCTTCTCTTGACGTTAGGGTTACTGTACCTATTCCCACAACATCCAGATCATTACCATCTGCAATAGTAACTCTTCTACCTATAGAATAGGAAAGAGAAGAAAACATATCTCTGCAACTTGTCATATGCTTTGTAGCACCTGAGTCAAATATACAAGGATTTGCTGAAAGAACTTGTAAAGTTTCCTGATCAAAAGCTACTTCCTCAATGGTGATACAGGCATAAGAATCACCTTGAGACTTCCCTTTTTTATCATCTTCTGCAACATTACCTGATGCCTTTTTCTTTTCTGTTGCAATCCTTTTTTGACAAGCTTATATAAAATGTCCAGGTTTCTTGCAGTAATAACATAATGCTTCTTTCTTCTTAGAAGACTTCTCTTTAGATGTAGTAGAAATAGAATCTGAAGTAGAAGGTGAAAGGGACTTACTTTCCTTCTTAGATTGTTTTTCCTTCTTCTCTTTTTTCTTCTTTTCACCCTTTAATGAAGATAAAAGTGCTTCTTCATTCTCTTCCATTCCCTTCAACTGATCTTCATTTTGAAGTAACAAGAACTCAAACTCTTCAAATGTAACCTCTCTATCTCTTGTGGTAAGGGTAAGAGTGGTTATAAAAGACCGATATGAAATAGGAAGTGAATTAATCAACATATTTACCATTTCTTCATCAAATATCTCAACTCCTACATTTAGAAGTTGATCTCTCAAGTCAACAAGTCTCGTAATGTGGGTTTGAATTGACTCACCAGCCTTCATCCTTGTATTTGCTAGTTGTCTCCTCAAATGGGCTTTCCTAGTAGGATTTCTGCTCTGAAAAAGATTCTCAAGCTTCAACCAAGCTTGTCTAGAACTTCTGCAAGATCTGATCTATGGTAGAATATGCTTTTTGATACTCATTGCTATGAATGAGAGTGCTAAAGGATCTCTAGCATCCGATCTTGCCTGATCTTCAAAAGGAGGAACTCTAAGTAAAGATCTACCTGTGACTCTGGATGTAGAAGTGGTTACCTATTCTTCACTTGGTTCTGTGATAGAAACACTAGTACCTCTTGAAGTTGTTGTATCCCCTTCTTCGCCTTCTCGTCTTGGTCTTGTTAAGGATCCATTGACGATACTCCATAAATCCTTTGTCACTAACAAATTCATCATCATGAAACTCCACATGGGATAATTAGAAGATCCATCCAACTTGTCCTCAATCTCAATTCTTATCTCACTCATCTTAACTAAGTGTGTATGGCAATTATGCTTTGATACCAAGTGTTGGAATTTGGGGCCTCTGAATCGTTCCAATACTAAAAACCTTTGAACATACACACTTAATTAATCAAGATGCTAAGTGAGAGATAGAAAGACAGAGATCTTGAGACAAGGATAGGGAACGTAAGCAAGATGCTTACTCACTAAAAAATAGATGTCCAAATTACAACATGGGAGTACTACTCAACCATATGATGTGGCACTCACTAATGGAAGAATAACCAAGAAGATGATGATACAAAATTCAGACTATGTTGTTATAATCTGAGTGTGTGTGAAGCGAATGAGCAATGAAGTGAGCCTAACCTCACAAGAAAGTGCAATAAATCTGAAAATCAGCAAACCCTAATTCTGAAATTAGGGTTCAGAAACCCTAAAAACAGAATATAAGGCTAACTTACAAAAGATAGCTGCCTCCAACTTCTAGAAGACTTCTTGGTCCAAGAGAGTAGCCTCTCCTTCACCAAACCTTCACCTCCAAAGCTTGAGAACTCCAAAACTCTAGCTTGTGATATTGCAAATAGTATCCCAACATGCTCTTTATATAGTTTTACTCCCATCCAATAAATCTAGCGATCCAAATAGCGAAAATCAGCTTTTTGGCGATTAAAATTTGCGATAGCTATTTTTTAATTAGCTTTCACTAATATTAGCTTTTCTTGATTAATAAAAACTCCATCGCTAAAAATATGCTTTATTTTAAATTTTATCGCCCACATAATGTTTCTTTTGGCCAACTGACATTATAACCTAGCTTTTTCAAGTTTGGACTTCAAGAAAATGCTTTTCCTCCATTTTGAGCTGAATTAGGGTTTGGCTTTTCTCCCTGTTCTGACCTTTGATGAAGAAATGAAGCATACCACTAGATAGCTCTCGCTAAGCTGTATCTATCTAGCCTAAAAAAATTTTACCCAAACGGAACCAAAAATGCTAAGTCCAAAATGTAGAATTGTTGGAATGTGGACCATATGTACATTGATTTCCAACAACTTTTTGATTTCATAAAGCTCTTGTGGTTGAGTATGCCATTGATATGCCAACTTGACCCAAAAATGTGTTGGTTTCTGTGCCATTAAACTAGTTGCTTGCATACTCATTCTTGGTGAATGTTGACGTTAAAACTCCTATCCACAAATACTGTTGCCCACCAATATTCTTCTTAAGTGTATCGCCCCCAAAAATAAACATGTCATGGGGATCTAATAATTCACATCCATTGGAAGTGCTCCCTAAACTCCCATGTGGAGGTGGCCTCTCACATGAGTGCCACACGACACTCATGTGTGAGCCCATGTGCTCTTACTTAGGAGTGGGTTCACACATCCACTCCCTAAGAGTTCCTAATACAACCATGTAACATTTAATGTGGTGAAGCTCATAACATTTAATGTGATGAAACTCGTGATGAGTCTCCTTATTTTGTAGAGGAGGAGCTCGAAGAAGTTTCTACTGGCTATATATTCACGGAATTTGCACGGAGATCTCGTATATTCTATTCCTCCCAACCGTGTGCCTATTGCACTTTACCTATATATATTCTCTCTCTCTCTCTCTCTCTCTCTCTCTCTCTCTCTCTCTCTCTCTCTCTCTCTTTTTCTTTCCCCCCCTCCCCCTCCCCCCATATGCTAATCTAGAATGGGTCCAGTGCCACATGGCACTCATGTGTGAGCCCACGTATGCTCTTATTTAGGGGTGGGTTCACATACCCAACCCCTAAGAGCTCCTAATACAACCACATAACATTTCCTTCCTCTTAATTCCACTTTTATTCTCAAAAGTGGTGTTGGAAGGTCTTAGTGAAAGAGAGAGACATACTATGATAGGTACTCGCACTGAACTCCATGTATCCGATGTACATGGTCATACGAGAGTGAATAAAAATATTCTAACTACGTCACTATCTAGATTGAGGTTGTTAGATTTATCTTGTATTGGATGGATTTGGTTACTCTCTGGAAGTTAGAGCTCGTAAGCCATCTTTCATATTCTCTTTAGTATTGGGAATGGTCCATAATACCTAGGAGATAGTTTTGGACAGGTCCCATCTTCATGGTTTCAGACCTAGAGGAAACTCTAAGATAGACTTGCTCTCCTACTTCAAAGTTGATTTCTGTCCTTTGAGGATCAGCATAAGCTCTAGCCATGTCGTAAACTCTTCTAATGTTGTCCTTTGCAAGCCTAAGCATACCGTTCATCTCTTGCAAGAAGTCCTTTGCACCTTGGACTTTCTCATGCTTCAATACTATTGCATAGGGAGCTCTTGGTTGAAACCCGTACATAAGCATAGATTGACAATGCAGAGTGGAAGACTCTTTTGCACTATTATCTACTATAGGTAAGTACTTTTCCCAATTAGCTTTCCTTTCATTTGCATATGCTCGAAGCATATCTTCTAGGATTTTGTTAACCCTTTATGCTTGCCAATCCATTCTTGGGTGCTCAAACCTGCTCATGCTAAGTTTAGTATCTAATCTCTTGAAGAGTGCTCTCCAAAAATGGCTAGTAAACTTCCTATCTCGATTTGAAACAATGTAGACATGAAGCAACCATGTGAAGTTCGCATGATGGGCAAGCAAAAGAGGAAGGCGTTTCCACAAAAAATCAAGAGCAGAGGGAGCTATCGTCTAGAACTGATGCATGTTGACTTGTGCGTGAAAATGCCTACACAAGCCTTGGGTGGATCTTCCTACTTCATGTTACGCGTCAATAACTAAAAGAAGAAGATGTGGGTGTACTTCCTTTGCGACACAGCTCAAGATCTTGGTAAATTAAAAGAATGGCTTTATCTTGTTGAAACTAAAACAGAGACGAAGATGAACAAATTTAAGACACAGTGGTGAGTCCACATCAATAGAGTTTGAAGATTTCTGCAAGAGTAAAGGAATCAAGCATCAACCCACCGTCCCACATAGCCCTCTAGAGATTGCCTTGGATATGCCCTTGGGGAAGGGTGCACTTGCATGGAAGAGATAGTCTAGAAAGAAAGGGATCCACATGGGAAGAGAATGAGATAGAAAGGACATGCCACATGGCAGGGGGGGAAGTCCCATGGGCCCTATGCCATTTGGCATTCAAGGACAGGCTCGAACTCTACATGTGAGGGGAAATGAGTAAATTATTGAAGGGCATACATGAAAAAAATTTGTGAGGGGGCTTCTTTCACATGCTTCATCCAAATACCTTAGTCTAGATAGGTACTCTACTGCAAGTACAAAGTACCATACCTGAAAGTACAAAGTACCCTTTTAAGGACAACAAATTCAGTCATTGGAAAGTACCCTTCAATCATTGTTTTTTTTGGGGGGGGGGGGGGGGAGAGAGAGAGAGAGAGAGAGAGAGAGAGAGAGAGAGAGAGAGAGAGAGAGAGAGAGAGAGAGAGAGAGAGAGAGAGAGAGAGAGAGAGAGAGAGAGAGAGAGAGAGAGAGAGAGAGAGAGGGAGGGAGGGAGGGAGGGAGGGAGGGAGGGAGGGGGGAGGGGGGGGGAAAGGGAGGGAGGGAGGGAGGGAGGGAGGGAGGGAGGGGGGGGGGGGGGGGGGGAGAGAGAGAAAGAAAGAAAGAAAGAAAGAAAGAAAGAAAGATATATTAACGTCCACGGGAGGCCGAAATCGACCTATGGGACCGATCAGGTACATCAAAACATTACATTCCACTTGGGGGGGAAGCCCTCAAGGGGCTATAATAAAAGGGAAAAATCAAAATAAAAGGGGGGGATGTGGCTTCCAAAGCACTCTTATGACTCATAAGAGTTTCAAAATTACATCAATATATATTACAAATGAGGGAGATAGCTGTTTCTTCCTATGTGGTATGGGTATGGAAATCTCTGATAATAGCTTGACCGCCTCTGTATACTGCCCACTTTCCATTCTTCCTGGCTTCTCTGACTTTAGTTAACTCTGTTGGTCGATTTTTAAGTTGGAGTGGGGTGAGTTCATCTGCTATCCATACTTTAGTACCTTGTAGTGACTTTGCTTGCTTCATGACAGCTATCTTATCTGACATGTCAAAATAGCTTACCCTTGCCTGAGTTCCTTTGGGTGTGATGAAGACCGGAGACCCTAGATTGATGAAGGGGACCACCTTGGTTAGTTGTGCTTTTAGTACTTCTGTTTCAAGGATGCAGTCATCTTTTAACTCGGGTGCGATGTCCTCTCTGTCCCATCCTAGGGGGAGGCCTCCAATCCTGATAACTTTCTTGTTGCCGTCCACCAATTCCTGCTCCTTTACCACAGCCATTACTTCTTTTGAAAAATGTGTAGAGCTGGATAGTTTTACCTCGGATAATTGTGTTGTCAAGTCGACTTTATTTGTTGATTCAGCTCCTGTTTGCTGGCTGTTTCCTTGTGTTTCATCAAGTTTTTGTTGCAATCTGGCTATTTGTTCATCTTTCTTACTAATTTCCTGCTTCATTGCTGCCATTTCTCCTTGGAGTTTCTTCAGTTCTTGGAGTAAGTAAGACTCCCATGCTGTTGGTTTGTTGACTGGGGTTGGTATAGAAAGCGGCTGGTGCAACAGGGCAGAGGCAAAGCTTTTCCTGCCTTCCATGTTGTTGCTGTAGACAAGGGAGAGAGAGAGAGAGAGAGAGAGAGAGAGAGAGAGAGAGATATATAGATAAGTGTGGATGCTTGTGGCTGTTAGCACAGCAGGCAGATGACAGAGAACCCTAAAATCAGATCTTCGGGGAAAGAGGTGCTGAACTCTAAATCAGAGCGTCGAAACCCTAAAATCAGAGATTAGGAACCCTAAAATCAGTGCTATGTCTAAGATCAGAGAGAGATTGGACCCCATTGCTTAGAGAGGGAGGCTGCAGAACCCTAAAATGAACCCTAAAAAGAGAGTTTCGAAACCCTAAAAATTGAGCATTATATCTTTCCAAGCCTTAAAATCAGAGCTGCCCATGTTCAAAACCCTAAGAATCAGAGCTGATTTTCTTCAGAGCCTTTAAAACAGAGTTTCGCCTCTTCAAAACCCTAAAAATCAGATCTTCGTCAGTTTCGAAACCCTAAAAAACCAGACTTGCGCCTGTTCGAAACCCTAAAAGAAGGCGCTGCACCTCTTCAGAACCCTAAAAGACACAGTTTCGCCTCTTCAAAACCCTAAAAAACAGCTCTGCGTCAGTTTTGAAACCCTAAAAAACAGCTCTGCGTCAGTTTCGAAACCCTAGATCTGCGTCAGTTTCGCGCGAGAGAGAGAGAGAGAGGGAGGGAGGGGGGGGGGGCAGGGAGGGAGAGAGAGAGAGAGAAAGAGAGAGAGAGAGTGTTGGCTTTCTTGGCATGCAAGGAAAACGGAGGGAAGAGAGATTTTTTTTTTTTTTTTGGAGAGGGGTGTGTGTGTGTGTGTGTGTGAGAGAGAGAGAGAGAGAGAGAGAGAGAGAGAGAGAGAGAGAGAGAGAGAGAGAGAGAGAGAGAGAGAGAGAGAGAGAGAGAGAGAGAGAGAGAGAGAGGGCTGTACAACCATGCATGAATGTTGTTCTTTCCCTTCTTCCTTTTGTGACACTCGCTTCCTTGGAACGGCACCTCACTGTTCCAGTGGTCCGCCCATATAACATCTTGGTCATTTGCATTGGAACGGCACCTCACTGTTCCAGTGGTCCACCCATATTCACAACAATAGTGCTTATAAATTCTGCTTCAAAGAGTACAGTTTGTGGCATAATTTGATTTTAACACGGTTAGTTTTGGAAAAGTCAACTTGAGATACAAATGCTACAGCTTTCTACAAGGATTTTATAAAACTTTTACTGGAGTAAGGAAACTAGTGTAGAAGATTGTTAGAGCTTTTTGGTTTTTGCCAAATATTTTCTAACACAAGTTTGATTTATGAAACTCCGAAGAAGTTATATGATTGCTACATGGATTCTTCACCTCTTAGGCTCAGCCTTTTAATGAAGACTACACCAACACAGGTGGTTCTATTAGCTGTTGTGCACATAATGCTTTTTCTCAGATCCTTCTCTGGCGTTCATCTTTTTGTTGTGTATGCCATCCAACAGTTTGCTATTTACATCATATGCTGCTGGAGTCTACAGCAAATTTGTTCAACCCTATCTCATACATGATGATTTGGTGATGCAAAACCCGTATCTTAGCTTATTGTAGATCAATTTCTTGATCTATATGCTCGATGTGGTATGTCTTCTTAAGTGCAATATGCATTGTGGGTTGCAATTTGAAGACTCAATGGGGAAGAAAAATAGCATATACAATGACATAGTGAAATAAGAGAAAGAAGCTAAAATTATGAGTACAAACAGCTCAAAAGAGGATTATACAAACTTTGGGCAATCGGTAGGAGACATAAGCATACACCTTCATTCGAAGTGCTGGACTTCGGTTCCCTAAACATACATGCTCAAAATCTAGTTTTCCAACTAGCTACTCAAGAGAAGATTGGCCAATCATTGCTTGCCCAATACTCACCCACAGTGCCAAGCTAGCTGATTCCAAATCTACCAAGTGGAGCACTAGTGGTAAGCTACGAGCTCTATACACACAAAGAGAAGGCAAAGCTGCAGGAGTGCATTCCTTCCTCGAGTCTCTCTCTGAGCTTGTCTGAGCTTCCCCTTGGTTGAAGGAGAGGTATACTTATATAGTTTTTTTGGAAGTGAAGGATAGCAAAAGGGGACAAAATTAGTTTCTTCTTTGGAGGCTCTCTGACAATTTTGGTACTCTCGAGGCTTCCTTCTTGGTCCACTTTTCCTGCGCCGTCACTATCTTCCAAATTCTGGTATTCGGCGATGTCCACCGTCCATGAGTTCTCTGCGTGCAAGTGGCTGAAAATTTAGACTATATGGAGATCTGAAAAATTTAGTCACTTTTTTCAAGTGAAAAAGTAGACTAAATCAAAAGTACACCCTTTTCTTAAAAAATAGACTACTTTTGAAGTAAGTAGACTAACTTCATAAAAAAGTTAACTTTTGAGTAAGTCGACTAACTTGTAAAATTTGCCTAAAAAAATAGACTAGTTTGAGAAATTGGTCAACTTAGGAAAATTGGACAACTTAGAGAATTGGTGAATTGGGAGAATTAGACAACTTAGGAAAATAGGTGAAATGGGAATTAGGGAACTTGGGAAAATAGGTGAAATGGGAATTTAGACAACTTAGGAAAATAGGTGAAATGGGAATTTAGGCAACTTGGGAAAATAGGTGAAATGGGAAAATAGGAAACTTGGGAAAATAGGTGAAATGGGAATTAGGGAACTTGGGAAAATAGGTGAAATGGGAAATTTGACCTTCTTCATGAGCTGGATCCCCCTTCCACCATTTTCTTGCTCTTCGCTTCTTCTGCTTCTCCTTTTGTTCGAAATCGAGGTAACTTGCCTTGTGCTTGGCTTCTGCATCTTGAAAAGCAAAACAAAAAATACATTATTTTAAAGGTGTATCAAAGTACCATGCTACAGGTTGCCCACCACTTATACATTCTCCGTCCTCGGAGAAAAATAATTCTCTCCTTCTTCTTCTTCTCTTTTTTTTTCTCTCTCTTCTTTTTCTTTTTTTCCTTTTTTTTTCCATCTTCTTCTTCTCTTTATTTATGTTTTTTGGGAATAATGTAAGTGAGAGATAATATGGAAAAAAGGGAGACATTTGCAGTAGCATGAAGATTTGTTATATGGATGTTTTCTAATGCGGGGAGTGCATAAGTGGAAGAACAAGGTGCGAGTGGAGGTGTGATAGAGTGCATAGGTTGAGTGGATGTGGAGTGCATATGTGAACCTGACGGGGTAACTAATATGGTGGGAGAAGGTGAGTTTGGTGATTGCATAGGAGGAGGTATGGGAGGTATGGGGATAGGCGGGACATGTATAGGTGTATAATGAGGTTGAATCGAAGGTGACATATGTGGTGAAGGAATTTGGACAAGAGGTGATGCATGTGGAGTGGAAATAGTAGTTGGAGATGGTGGTGGTGTGGGTGGATTATATGAAGCACTATGGTGAGTGCGAACCTTAGGATTAGGAGCCCTTTTTCGTACAGATGTATGTGAAGAAGAAGGGGGATGAGTACCTTTTTCTGCAGCATAACCTTGATCACCAATTGGAAGTGCTCAGATGTCTTCTAATGTGTTTGAATGGAAACTTGGATTCGACCCTTCTTAAAAGGATAAAATAGTGGCATGCACATAAAAGATGATAGTACCTTTCTGAGAGGTCGTTCACAGCGAACAACTTCACACATTCCTCACATACCTTGCTTGCGTCGACTCCTGAGAATGATCTCCCTGGCATGAGCCGTTTTGACTCTTTCATCCCCACAACTTTGTTTAGCATTTTCTTGGTAAGAGTTCCTATTGTAAAGTGGAGAAAGGACTCGAAGAAGTCAATCACCTCGTCTGTTGCAATATTTTTGGTAAGTGGTACTTTGGCAATCTTTGTGAGGTGCAGAGTATGCAACTCATCCGCTGTGAAGATCTCTTCCAATGATGTTGGTGGGAGAGAATCGTGGGCAATCAATGTGAGTGAATCTTCCCCTTCAGTTGATGACTGGGTTGAACCGGAATCTTGCTGATATGGTTGATCATCTGAGTCATAATGATTGCTTCCCATTGAATTCCTTAAAGATGATGATTGGGATATGTTACTTTGTTGCTCTTATCTTCTGGCTAACAGCTCACCTTGTATCCTCACTTGCATAAGCTGACTTTTAACAAGCAAGAATAATTAATTGCTGTCGCTGGACTCTTCAAGATGGTGACGAACTGGATCGACTTGACTACCTTCAAGCACTTCCTTCAAGGAGATCGACGAATTCATATGTGCAAGCTGTCTTTGTCTGGCCTATGCATGGCTTAAGAGGAAGCTTGTACAGCATGAGGGGTGCGCATCAATTCGCGATTGCCCTTATCATGAGCCCACGCATTTGGGGAAAATCGTCCTTTTGACATCAAGACCAAAAAATCGACTTTTTGATCTATTTATGACTTAAAAAAAATCGATCTGTTTTGACCTAACAACTTAAAAATCGACCTTTGATATAAACAAAGGCTAAAAAAAATCGACTTAACAACTTCTCAAAAAAATCGTCTTTATTGTCATATACACATTGACAAAAAAAATCGACCTAAACACTTTAGAAAATCGACCTTCTTTTGTTTTTTTTTTAAATCGACCCAACAATTTAAAAAAAATCGACTTTTTCAACTAAAAACAAAAATCGACTTTTCTTGGGAAAAAATCGACCTTTCCAAAAAAAAATCGACTTTTTTTTTTTTGGATTTGAAAAAAAATCGACCAAAAAAGAAAAAAGATTTTTATTTTTTTTATTTTTAATTTAATGAACTTAGAAAATCGACCTATTCCAAAAAAATCGACTTTTTTGTTTATGAACTTTAAAAAAAATTTGTCCTATCAACTAAAAAATCAAAAAACGACTTTTTTTTGGGAAATTGACTCCAAATCGACTCGATGTCAAAAAAGACTTATACATGTGGTTCGGAGATATAGTGGATAGAGATGATTGGTTTTATTGATGTGGACTATAGTAAGTCTAATAGAGCATAAGGAGGGGAGATGATATATACACAGTTCCTATAGTAGTGATTCATATCTCATTCTGATTCTTGGTAGGGTTTGAGACGTGAACGGGTCACCAAAGGAATTTGGGTTCCTTCAAGAGTGGAGAGACGTACTGCCCCTTGAGGAAAGATCTCTTTTACCTTGTTAGGACCTGTCCATCCAGTGGATAACTTCTTTTCCTTCCTGTCCTTGGGTCAAATCCTTCGAGACTCCTTTCTTGCCTCTCCTCAAGTCAAAGACGTGTTCTCCAAGCCAAAGAGTTTCTACCTGTTCAGACTCTCCTTCACAAATAGATATGCCATAACATGGAAAGGCTTCCATCCATTCCAAAAGATCTTGGTCATCGTTTATTTCAATTTCATTACAAGCTTCTGCGATAGGAATGTGTTGTTCTTTGAGAATAGTGAAAGAATGAGCATTACCTCCATGAGATCCTTTCGGATCTAAGTGTACTTGTTTTTGTACTTTCCCCGGCAGATTAACTAAAATAGTATTGTTTCCCCAATCATGCATGGCTTGGATGTGCCTTAGCCATGGCCTCCCTATGAGTAAAGGAAAGCCTCCATTGACCTACGGTAAATTTAACACCATAAAATCTAGAAAGAATGTTAGCTCGTCCATCTCTACCGGTACCTTTTCTACAATACCAAGAGGTTTAACTCGACTCTGGTCAGCCAAGGTTATTGTGAACCTTGCTTCACCTGAAAGTTGGAGTCCAAGTGATTTGAGGGTAAAATCTGGCATGAGATTTATGCCTGAACCTCCATCGATTATGACTCCATTTATAGTTATTCCGTATATAGTGACTGATAGACATGGACTCCTGAAGTCGGTTAGAGAGTTGGTTGATACCTTTGTGAAGTTCTCGGAAATTGAAGCTTTCATTTGGTTTGTTGGAGTGTGCCCATCACTTATTGCAAGCATTGTCGGAGGAGACAATGTCTCTATGATCCCTATAACTTCACTTCTAAACCTTTCATCGAGTCTTAATAGATCATACAATGATACCTGCAGGAAGGTGTTCTATAATATTTCCTCCGTCTTGATGATGGATGGTATTGGCGAAGGTAGAGGAGGCTTGTTACATGAATGGAGTTCCCTCATCGTTTCTTCAAAAACTTTGTCTATTTCCTGCAAAACTTCAGAATTTTTCGTACCTGAGTCTTTTTCTTGGAGGACCCTTGCTTCTTTTTTCTTTTTCTGGGCTCTAGTCTGCACCCCTTGTTCTTGATCCATTTCTTGCAACGCCACCACTCTAGCTTTTGGACTTCAGCTCAAGGATGGGCTTTCATTGAGTTCTTGATTTCCTTCTTCTCTCTGTTGTGAATCAGGTTCTAACTCTGGAGCATAGCTTGGGGTTTCTTTTTTTGGTCCATGATTGTGCAGGGAAACATCTCCATGAAGTTGACCAAGATCACTTAGTGGAGTGGCATGAATCTGGGCAAAAGAGTCGATTTCAAAAAATAGTCTATTTTCCTGAATTTGGTTATCCTGGGAAAATAAGTCTACTTCAAAAATTTGACCATTTTTAAGTAGACTATTTTTAAAAGTTTGGGCAACTTCAAGTTGACCATTTCCCAAAAATTGGTCTACTT
Organism: Ceratopteris richardii; assembly: GCA_020310875.1. Lineage (NCBI taxonomy): Eukaryota > Viridiplantae > Streptophyta > Polypodiopsida > Polypodiales > Pteridaceae > Ceratopteris > Ceratopteris richardii. The sequence goes on along the minus strand of CM035430.1, from coordinate 134,349,077 downwards.
TATGAACATGGTCATTTTTACAAAATGGGTCAAATTTTTTAGTCACTTGCCCATCTTTTAAGTCGACTTCATGAGCTTCACCATTTTTAAAAAATGGATCAACTTTTTTAGGTGAAACAAATCGTCCATATTGGCCAGGGGCATCATGCATATTCGGGTCCTCTTTTTTAGATAAGTGCCACTCTGAGTGTAGAGGAGAAAATTGGATACCTGGAAAATTGAGAGCGTTGCTCTCTTCTCTCTTACTTGAATGAATTGCTGGTTGCTTTCCCTTATTGACAGAGATAACATTGACTTGGTAGGATGGAGCTGATCCACTTGTAGAAGCCTTCTGCTTCGGACAGTCCTTCGAATAATGATCCATTGTATCCGGGCAAAACTTGCAAGGTGGAGACCCTTCTGGGAGGGAGCATTTTCCTTGGAAATGCCCATATTCGCCACATCTGTAGCACATGATAGGACGAGCTGGCCTTCTAAATGGAGGTTTTCTTTCGTTAGAGGAGTTTACCTCAGGAGTGGTATACCTGGGGTAAACGTAGTTGTGAAGGCAGTTTTGAGGGCATCCGAGGTGGTGAAGTGTGCTTCATCATGTTGACTGTACCATCCATCCGCGAGCCCTTCAAGAGTGGCCGGAAACAAGGCCAGGAAGGGATCTTCTCGCTGATGTAAACCCCTACTCTTACATAGGGAAAGGAACCTCCTAACGTGACCATCCGCGTCCTCATGAGGAGCTGCCTTGAAGGAAGGAAATTTGATGTTGATCCGAGAGAGCAAGTTAGTCAAGTCGTCCCCATCGCTCCGGCTTGTGGTCTTTGGTTGTCTACCATGTCCGTTGAAGGAGGCGTTGAGTGCCGATCCGAGATGCCTCCCGATGATGATGCGTCAGGAAATGGAAATGGAAGTGGTGGAGCTCTTGGAGGGATGTAGTGTAATCTTTTCCATTGATAACTCTTTATGGGAGTCTTTACGGGACTAAGGGATCCTTCCTTATGGCGGGAGCGAGTATGAGTCATAGACTATCGTTCTAATGCTCTTCATCAACTCGGTTCCTCTAAGGGCTGAACTTCTAACAAGTTCAAATTGCAACCAAGGTCCCACCGTGCATGCCAAAATGAGCACCTATAGATCAATTTCTTGATCTATATGCTCGATGTGGTGTGTCCTCTTAAGTGCAATATGCACTGTGGGTTGCAATTTGAAGACTCAATGGGGAAGAAAAATAGCATAATGACACAGTGAAATAAGAGAAAGAAGCTGAAATTATGAGTACAAACAGCTCAAAAGAGGATTATACAAATTTTGGGCAATCGGTAGGAGACATAAACATACACCTTCATTCTAAGTGCTCGATTTCGGTTCCCTAAACATACATGCTCAAAATCTAGTTTTCCAAGTAGCTACTCAAGAGAAGATTGGCCAATCATTGCTTGCCACTACTCACTCAGAGTGCCAAGCTAGCTGATTCCAAATCTACCAAGTGGAGCACTAGTGGTAAGCTACGAGCTCTACACACACAAAGAGAAGGCAAAGCTGCAGGAGTGTATTCCTTCCTCGAGTCTCTCTCTGAGCTTGTACGAGCTTCCCCTTGGTTGAAGGAGAGGTCTACTTATATAGTTTTTCTGGAAGTGAAGGATAGCAAAAGGGGACAAAATTAGTTTCTTTTTTGGAGGCTCTCTGACAATTTTGGAACTCTAGAAGCTTCCTTCTTGGTCCACTTTTCCTGCACCGTCACTATCTTCCAAATTCTGGTATTCGGCGCCGTCCACCGTCCATGAGTTCTCCGCGTGCAAGTGGCTGAAAATTTAGACTATATGGAGATCTGAAAAATTTAGTCTCTTTTTTCAAGTGAAAAAGTAGACTAAATCAAAAGTACACCCTTTTCTTAAAAAATAGACTACTTTTGAAGTAAGTAGACTAACTTCATGAAAAATGGTGAACTTTTGAGTAAGTCGTAACTTGTAAAATTTGACTAAAAAAATAGACTAGTTTGAGAAATTGGTCAACTTAGGAAAATTAGACAACTTAGAGAATTGGTGACTTGGGAGAATTAGACAACTTAGGAAAATAGGTGAAATGGGAATCAGGCAACTTGGGAAAATAGGTGAAATGGGAATTTAGACAACTTGGGAAAATAGGTGAAATGGGAATTTAGGCAACTTGGGAAAATAGGTGAAATGGGAAAATAGGCAACTTGGGAAAATAGGTGAAATGGGAATTAGGGAACTTGGGAAAATAGGTGAAATGGGAAATTTGGCCTTCTTCATGAGCTGGATCCCTCTTCCACCATTTTCTTGCTCTTCGCTTCTTCTGCTTCTCCTTTTGTTCGAAATCGAGGTAACTTGCCTTGTGCTTGGCTTCTATATCTTGAAAAGCAAAACCAAAAAATACATTATTTTAAGGGTGTATCCAAGTACCTTGCTACACTTATATATCTCAGATTTTACCTACTCCTTACCTTTTGTCTCAGCTTACATAATCAGTTTGTACCAATTTAGTCTTCTTTACAACTTATGAGGAATATCTGCAGTCATTATGTTTTTCTGTATCCTATATTGTAGGACCTCTATTGGGCCTATGCATGCCATTCCACCAATATCCTTTGCACATAAATAGATCATTGTAATCCTTTTCTTCCAATCTAGTTTATCTTACCATCTTTTATTGTTATGTATTTCATATCTATTTGTTATCATGTGAAAACATCTCTCTATCCAGCATTATGAGCCAGTACTACTGAAAACAGTCTCCTTGTATCTTCTGTTCTTTTCTATGTGTTGATCAGGTCTTAGTCAGCCTTATACTAGTAGAGGATGTGTAATTCTCTGAATCCTATTTCATTTCCTAACTAAGAAGTAGGGTATGGATTTTTCATATTTTCTTCTATTAATGATTTCAGACAGGGAGATGCTGCTAAAAATTGGAGCCAACTTTCCTGAATCTATTTTTCTATGAATTTAACCAGTGAAAATAAACAGAGGCTCACTATTTTACGAGAAAATTCACATCTTAACTGCCAAGTCATTTGAAACTTTACTACAAAACTTGTAAATCCAAAAGTGATCCTTTTGCTTGGTTTAGAACCTTTTCAATCTATATGTATATATATGTTTTTTGTTTATCAGGATAGCAAGAAGACTGAGAACAAGCAGTAAACTTCTGATGTATGGAAGTGAGTCGAATTATCCGTTCTGTACGTTGGTATTTGGATCTTGGGACTTTGCTATCACCTCTCAGGAGGTGCATCCTAATTAGTTTGGTTGAGCTAGCTTCACTGTGTTAAGAAACTTTTTGAATGCATGCCATCACCTAATACAGTTGAAATGTACAGGCAGCATCAAGACTTCGCAAGGGTTTAAGGATGCGCTTCCGAGAGAAAATTGCAGATATTAGAAACCATGAGAAGAGGCTGTCGATAACTGATCCTAAGACCAAATCCTACAAGGTTGCACTTATCTGTGTCATACACTTGAACAATCTTTTAAGTGCTGCTTGTCACGTCAAAGTATGGAGCATTTAAACTAAATCTTACCACTGTCTATTAGCAATAACTTTTTTTTTTTGGTGTTGTTGAGTTTTGTTGGGAGGAAGGGAATCATAGGCAAAGAACATGGCCCTGGTGGCACTCATAGGCTGTGTTTTGAGATAACTAGAGTGCAAAGTCTAAAAGACAATGTACATGATTGGGCATGTCGATGTCGATGTTTTGTGCATGCTCTAAAATACAATATCTATTGTGTTTTTGAGAGCGTCAGCAAAAAGTTTGTCCTCAAATCAGCCCATACTTTTAGATTGCCATAACAATAACAGAATCTTCCTTTGGTCAAGTACTGAACAGAGAAGACTCATCATGATAATAATAAAGGCAGAAAATGAGTTTGAACCCTTTGATAGGACTGCAGACAAGCAGATGAACCTCATGTACCAACCCTTTATATATCTGCAATCCCAAAATAACTCTTGTATGGACTCCTTACAACTACTGCATCTTGAAGATAAAGGGTTGATGTTCTCAGGGCCATGTTTTTTCATGAATTTTATAGTATTTACACCCCATGTAACCAATTTTCAAACGCATTTATATCTGAGGGTATGCTTGGTCCAGATACTTTTGTGGGAATGAATCAGGTGTTCAGCTACCATATTCAAAATTTCAGAGTACAGGCATTGCTGTTGTCCATTGCTTCATTGATGCACATTTAGAAAATTCTGATAGATAGGCCCTGCCAACTATCATGTTTTTGTAGGGTCTATTCCTTCTGCTTTTAAGGTGGCTATACCTTACGTGGGAAATTATAAGTGCTCAAATAAATTCTTCACCTGCAGGCAGTTCCTTGTAGTAGGTAGAGCCCAGATGGTATGCATGCTTAGCTCAGATAAAGGATAATCATTCATCTTGAGTATCTTGGTGATGGCTAATGGTGGTAATGCTCCTTTTGTAGAAATATCTGAATGCTGAACCCTATATGTATGGAGTTGCTTCCCCTAAGAGAGGTGTCATAGCATTCAGTTAGAATCTAGTTTTCCACAGTTCTGTCTCCTGTTTGATTGTGGGTTGAAAATGATGCATCATCATGAGGTAAATAATAAGTAGACTGTCTTGAATTTGACTTTGAGTGGGGAATAAAAGGTAGAATCTTCCTGAAGTCATAGAAAATCCATGTTCATTTACACGTAGTACAACTTCGATCCAAGAAAAAAACTTGTCCAATTTATATCACGTGTTTGAACCTTGATGGAGTTTATTCATGAAGGCACATATCCAGGCTTTGCTATGAGCTGTTAAACCTCTGATATCTAATCCATCCGCTTTCTACGTGAGTATTGGAATCCCAGGAACAAAAAATAGCTGATCATGAACTCCTTATCATCCATAAAAAAATTTAAGATTAAAAAAGAAAGAAATGTCTAGTATTGAAATTATTCCAGGCCAAAAGCAGGAGTGCGTACTGTATGTCCCAATGAAGGTACATTTCCTGTGCTCGGTGTGTAGTTGTGTCCTCAGGAGTGCAGTACTCACTATCCGCAGTTGTAGACCAATCTGCTTCTTATTACGAACCAAGCAACTTCCAGCACATAAACATACTCTCACATGCTTATGCATAAGGGATCAAGAAGGCACAAATGGAATTAAGATAAGGGAAGCAAGAACTGAGTTTATTTGGAATCACAGAGTCCAAAGATTTTACAATGAACCGAAAGAACTTACAACCAAGATAGATGACATTCAGCAGTGGTGTACAACAATGGCCCATAGTGTCCAGCCGTGCTAGCTCAACTTGTTGAGTCATTTACCTCCTTTGGGGAGGGTGTGGGCTCAAGCCCTGGGGGCTGCATTGGCAGAACACCCCTCGTCCACATGTAGTGGTGAAAAGGAAAAACAAGTTCCCTTTGGAGGTTAGTGGGCCTTGGGTGCTCTCGTTGAAATGAGTCTCCTCGTCCGGCATTAGGGTTGTCCCTACCCTGTCTCTACCCTTAGTGGCTGAAGAAGGGAGCCCCCTCGACTCCATTTTGAAGAGGAAAAAATGAATGTTTAGTCTCCGAGGGCACCTACTCAAGAGGATTCTCTTTAGGGAAATGTACCCTATGCTCTTTCAGGCACACATAAAGAAAAATACAGCAGTTGGCTGATTTAGAACAGCATGGATTATTGAAGATTTAGAACAACACGGATTCTAGGAGTCCTTCAAAGAAAATATCACATGAGATGCGACCAGCTTATTTGTAGAAACCATTCTACCAAGGACAAACGATGACTTGAAATAAGAGCAACATTACATAGACAAGAATATGACAGTTCTTCTAATACAAGATAAGCTAATGACTAATTACATGGACAAGATACTATAGCATAACATAAAGAGATGGACAATTGAGGGGTACCAACTCATTGCTCCACAGGAAAAGGAAGACATCTTCTCAGCCTAGGAACTTGAGAACTTGTAAGGCAGGCAATGGCAGCTACCCTTGCTCAGCCCACCTGTTGCAGTCAAGTGCCGGACCCACTCCTCCTTCACAAACCTCTTAATTCCATGCTTCAATATGCCATCCACCCCTAGGAGAAGCAAGAAGGGACTCCCCCCTCTACACACTATGTAGAGGTCTTGTGTTTGTGTCTCTGTCTATCTATGAGTCTGTTCTTCTTTGATGGAGAGGTCTTCTTATATAGTTTTTTTGTGGGATTGGTAAGAGTGAAGGGTAGCAAAAGGGGACAAAATTAGTTTCTTCTTTTGTAGCTCAGTGACAATTTTGACACTCTGGAAACTTCCTTCTTGGTCCACTTTTCCTCCACCATCACTATCTTCCAAATTCTGGTACTTGGTGCCATCCACCGTCCATGAGCCCTTCACGTGCAAGTGGCTGAAAATTTAGACCATATGTAGATCTAGTCGCTTTTTTCAAGTGAAAAACTACACTCAATCAAAAGTAGACCATTTTCCTAAAAAATAGACTACTTTAGAAGTAAATAGAATAATTTCATAAAAATGGTGAACTTTTGAGATAAGTCGACTAACTTGTAAAAAATTGACTAAAAGAATGGACTACTTTGAGAAATTGATCAACTTAGGAATTTAGACTACTTAGAGAATTGGTGAGCTGGGAAGTTAAACAACTTAGGAAATTGGTGAAATGGGAAAATAGACAACTTGCGAAATTAGTGAAATGGGAAATTAGACAACTTGGTGAAATGGGAAATTAGGCAACTTGGGACATGAGGCAACTTATGAAATTGGTGAAATGGGAAATTAGGCAACTTAAAAAATTGGTGAAATGGGAAATTAGGAAACTTAGAAAATTGGTGAAGTAGGAAATTAGACCACTTAGGAGATTGGGAAATCTTCCTTCTTCATGAACTGATGAGTTGATCCCGTTGTCTTCATTTTATTGTTCTTGCTTCTTCTCCTTCTTTGCTTACTCAAAATCCAGATAACCTTTTCTTTTACTTGCCTTCTGCATCTTGAAAAGCAAAACATAAAATACATTATTTAAGGGGCGTATCAGAGTACCCGCTATAGGTTGTGTGCCACTTAGACTTTCTCCATCCTCAGAGAGAAATAAAGCATCTTCTCCTCTTTTTTTTCCCCCTTGCTTTTCTTCTTCTTAATGAGTTGAACCTTGCTGATATAGTCCTCTGAGTCAAGGTTATTGCTTCTTATTGAACTTCTTAAAGATGAATCCGGCATGTTGTTGTTAATGGCTGACATGTTGTTGTTAATGGCTGGCTTCTCTTATCTTTGTTGTTGAAGTATGCTTTGTTGGCTGATGTGTGGTTGTAGACTTCTTTAAGAGGAGAGAATTTGAGAGCCTCTCTTCTTCTTCGTAACTTTTGTTTTTTCTTAAGCCTAATTGTTTAGAGATTTAAAATCGACATGATCTGGAGAACACTGATTAATTGATCACTTGTCTTCCAAGCTCTTTCTTGTCAAGTGGGGAATGGGATGCTTGATCACTTGTCTTCCAAGCTCTTTCTTGTCGGGTGGGGAATGGGATGCTCCGCGGAAATTGGAAGAAGATCAAGTGAAGTCGACTGTGAGCTGAAATGACTAAGATTGAAATCGACCAAGGTAGGTTTGGAACGCGTTCCAAACGCATTTGGAATGTACGGCATGTACCGTACGGAACGTGCATTCCAAAAAACTTTTGGAACGTGTTCATTTAAAAAAAAAAATTGATCTTATTTAAAGAATCTGCTTTTATCATATATGATGCATACATATAATATTTATATATAATACATATATATATAATATGACACACACACATGCATAAAAACACATATATAATGCATATATATATACAACATAACACACACACATGCATATATACTCAGCTTAAAATTTCCATCATATATGCTACATGACACACACATGCATATAAAATATGACACATTACACACATGCATGTATGAAATGCACATGCATGCATGGATAATGGCACGTGCATATATGTATCTTTGAAAAAAAAAAAAAAAAAATATATATATATATATATATATATATATATATATATATATATATATATATATATATATATATATATATATATATATATATATATATATATGATAACGTTCCATACCGTTCCATATTCTACCATTTGGTATGGCACCACGTTCCGTACGTGCCGTACCAAACGTTCCGTACCACTTTGAAATCGACTAAAGGAGAAAAAATCGATATATATATATATATATATATATATATATATATATATATATATATATATATATATATATATATATATATATATATATATATATATATATATATATATATATATATATATATGATAACGTTCCATATTGTTCCATATCCTACTATTTGGTATGGCACCACGTTCCGTACGCGCACCGTACGTGCCGTACCAAACATTCTGTACCACTTTGAAATCGACTAAAGGAGAAAAAATTGACTTTTTTGAATTGGTGCTTAAATCGACTTTTTTGAATTGCTCCTGAAATCGATTTATTTTGAATTGCTTCTGAAATCTACTAATTTACTTGCTGAAATCGACTTCACCCATATGACTCAATGAAAAAAGAAATCGACTCAACAAATCGACTAAAAATTTAGAATAAAAAAAATTATCCTAAAAACCAAAATTGACTAAAAAATTTAGACCAAAAAAATTTGACTAAAAATTAGCCTAAAAACCAAAATCGACTAAAAAAAATTTGACTAAAAATTAGCTTAAAAAGCAAAATTGACTAAGAAAAATTTAGACTAAAAAAAACTTGACTAAAAAAAATTTAGAAAAAAAAAAAATCGACCTTAAAAATTAGCCTAAAAAAATCGACCTAAAAACTTTACCTAAAAAGTAGACAAAAGAAAATCGACCTCTTTGATTGTAGCAGAAATTTGTGGCTCTTCAGCACTCGCCTGCAAGCTCTTCAGTCGATTGGCTCTACAAATTTCTCTAGCACTCTCTTGCAAGCTCTTCCGTCGATTGGCTCCTCAACATTCTCCTACAAGTCCTTCAGATAGCTATCTTCTATTGGAAACCTCTCCAATCAATGCATCTTTCAATCCCTGGAATTGGATGTATAACAACTCCCCAAAATAGAACCATGCATCTTCACGGTTTTGCTCTTTCTGCTTCAATTGCCCGTACCTGAGAGAGAAGTGTCCCACCGGGTGTGCCATCTGATCAAGGAGGTTGAGAAATTGCCTCATTTGGACCGGCACTTTAGTGTCCACCTACAAGAAGAGGAAGCGAAGTGTTATACATCTTTGGAGCAAACTGATGTCTACTTAGTACATGAAAGTAATGGTTGAATTGCATCTTCCACAAAACAACATCATGGCTAGCCAAAATCTGTTTACTTTATGGATGATATAGATGATAGCCTTTGCTTTCCGAACTCCACCCAACAAAAATACATTTCACTACTTTATCATTCAATCTTTTGCGTTGCTGTTTAGGCACTAATGCATATGCAAAACAACCAAAGACATGCATAACAATAACAAATGGCTTGCGACCATGCCAAGGCTCATATGGAGTGATAGACTCCATTGCTTTGATGGACACCTCGTAGGTACATATGTTGCACACATAACAATCTCAAACGAGAAGCTATGTGGTAAAGCTTGATTTTTTACTATACACCTCTAGACCTCCCTGAGAGACATGTTCTTTTTTTTAGCAACTCCATTCTGTTGAGGTGTATACGACACTGTACATTGATGTTTTATCCCACATTCATCCAAAAATGCATTAAAATCAAAAGACTTGTATTCCCTCCCTTGATCAGAACGGAGGGTGCCCATTTTACATGCTCACAAATTTTCAGCCAAAACCAGAAACTCTTTGAACCACATAAACAATTAAGACTTTGCTTTCAATGGATACACCCCATGCATGCCTTGAAAAATCATCAATAAAAGTAGTGAAGTAAAGGTAGCTCCCAAAAGAAGGTGTTTTCATAGGACCATATACATCACTCTAAAGAAGCTTCAATTTCTAAGTAGATCTAGTTGAACCATTTTTTGAGAAGGAGGAATGTTGCATTTTGCCCAAAATACAGCCTTCACAGACATGTTTGTGCCTCAGGTTTGGGTAGAGAGGACACCATTTCAGATTTATGGAGATATGAAAAACTAGCAAAATTCAGATGACCAAAGCATGCATGCCGAAATTTTGCATCTGAGATAGCTTGAGAATTTTGAACTGCACATGTTGAATCATTGACATATTTTGCATGGTCTATGAGCTTATATAGCCCACAATTTAAAATGCGACAGACAATAGATTTTTCTTGATCGTATGCAAAAACAAAACATTTGATAATGTGAAAGAACTACCATCAACACTAGTCACAATGATCTTACCAACTCCCATTACAAGATAAGAGGAGTTAATAGTGCATGTGAGAGTATTCCCTATAGGGGAAGGCTCAAGTGAAGGAAGAAACTGCGTTGCAAGGTAATATGTTTGGTTTCCCCACTGTCAAAGTACCAAACATCCGAGTCTACTGTAGACATACACTATCCATGAGAAGATGGGTCATGACTGCAAATAGTAGTAAACGCCCATTCTTCGTTCTGCACAAGATTAGTTGACTTTGTTTTAGGTGTAGAGGCCTTTGCAACAACCATTCCTTCCTCTTTTTTCTTTGCCTCTTTTGTAGTCAGTTTTGGACAACCCTTTATGACATGATCATTTCCTTCATATTATTTGCAGAACTCTTTCTGCTTTTCTATTTTCTTCTCGTCTTTGTCTTCCTTTTCCAACTCTTTAGAACTAACATATTTTTGCTTACTAGTAGATCAGCTCCATTTACCTTTGCCCTTCTGACTAGCTAAGAAAGCTTGATCTGGTACATGCATAATGGACCTGTTCTTCTCGGATTGATCTTCTTGTAACAAAACAGAGACTAACTCTTCAAATGTTAAGGCATCTGGATTGCCATTCATCATGAACTGAAAGTAGAAGCAAAACTCTTATATGATTTTGGAAGACCATTGAGAACGGTTTGCATAAGTGAGCTATCTAACAAGACTTTATTTGTAGAAATCATGAACTCCACTTTCAAATCTTTGATCTTTGTCAAAAACTTTCCATAGAATCTCCTTCATTCAGATACTCACTCTCCATCTAGTTTTGGAGGTAAGAAATTCGAGCCTCATTTCTTGCCCGGTACAAAATGGTAAGTGTATCCGAAGCATCCTTTGCTATTTTGCAAGAGTGAATATGCGGCATAATGGCATGTTTGACAGACAAAGCATCTCTGCTATCCCAACAAAGTTGCTCTACGAGAGATGAAGCAGGAACCGTAGCATGAACAAGAATTTGAAGATCGTCATTTTCAATGCAATCTTCATCACCTTCAATAACTGTATTTACGGGTGTAGTAGATCGTTTTTCAACACCCTGTATGATATTCCAGAGTCCTTTTGCTACCAATACATGACGCATCATATATGCCCACAATGGGTAATTGGTACCATCGAACTTGTCCTCAACAACCAACATACAAAGTACATCATTGCTTTCAGCCATGGTCACTGACTAAAATACCTTGGTGCAGAAAAATGATTGTACCTCAAAAAGTTGAACAGAACTACCATGTCAAGCTCTACTAAACCTATGTCAGACTTTGATCCGCTTGTACTGGTGAACTAAAACATATATATATGTTTGACACAAAAGGATGAAATTGCCTCCAGAGGCAGTGCAATAGTGCGTTCGGAGGACGAAACGAACTCATATCAAAATTTCGACGTCACAAAGCGAAGTTGTTTTGAACTCTTAATTGTCCTAAGTATGCTCAGTAATTATCTTGTGATTATAAGACTCTGACCAGAGGGGTGTCGACGATGCCCTATATGAAGAGGGGACCTTCTCTGATACCAATTGTTGGAGTTTGAGGTGTGCGGAAGCATGCGAATAGCATAAGGAAGAAGAGGAAGCTTGGAGCACAACACACAATTTTGATTGTATTACCAAGTGAATGCAAAGATAAGTGACCCATTAGGGTTATAGGCATATATACAAAAGGGGGGGAAGGGGGGGGAGAGACCTCCTAAAGAGGGAAAAAAGTGCCTCAGGAGTCCTAAGTGTGTTCACACACATCACTACCAAAGTATATCAACACCTCATACTACAGCATATAAAAGTTTTTGCCTGCATTGTACCACTATACCCTCATTTTTTTGCTGTCACAAAACTCCTCTACAGTTGAGTGCTTATCACCTATTTTTCTTATATCAATTGGAGCTTTTGCAAGTTGTTTGGTCACGAGAAACTCTTTCAAATCTCCATATATATGTTGTTAAATCCAGAATTCCTCACATATCTTCTAATAAAGATATATTATGATGTATTTTTGTTATTTGTTATATTTAGCATTTTCTAAGCATTCCATAATGTTGAATCGTTTTTATTTTCAGCATATTTTCTGTTGTAACAGTTGTACTCTCTTGTTTCTCTATCCATTCTTGTGTATTTGGAGCATTTAGTCCCTTCATCTTCTATATTAGCTATTATGTATGCTTTTTTCGTCCAACACAAAATGAGGAAATTTATGCATTTGTCAGTCTTTATGGATTGTGATATTGGCAATGATGACATAGTAGTTTGTATTTTGAATGGGATGAGAGATGATGATAAACGGAGGGCTTTTGCATATTCAATTTATGTTAGAGATGTTATACCAGATTTTTAAGAACTTATCCCACTCTCCTTACTAAAGAGATGAAATTAAAAGGTAAGTAAACCAAAAGTAGCCAAAGAAAGCTCTTCTATGCAAACATAGGTAAAGATAGACGAAGAAAAGATACACAAAGAGAGATGAATCGAAATCCAACAAATGTTCATGAAGTTATCCTGGACATTGGGAAATATCTTCTCGAAGATGAGAAAGAGGAAGAAATTAAAGGTTTCACAAGAAGAAGACAAAAAGCAAATGGATGTTTCATACTGGGAGCATGAACCCTTTGCAAATGAATGCTATTAGAGAGGTACAAATCAGTTCAATGAAAGATTAATAAAAACTTCCGAAGTCAAAGTAACTTGTCAAATACTTCTAGTTCACATGAAAATGAGTACTTTTTGAGTATGAGGCATGGAAAAGACTCCAAGTGAGAATAACTGAGGGTGTAAAGATACTGGATACAATAACCATATGCCATGTAATATGGAATATTTGAGCAATTTGCATATTCTCTTGCAAAAAAGACCTGCAAAAACAAGTGAAGAAACAAAGAACTCTTTGAACATGTTAGAGATGTCATTCTTGAAGATAATCACAAAGACAAATGCTTATCAAATTCATTGCATGTCCTTGCAGTGACAAAGAATTTAGTATCGATTTGGAAAGTGATTTGGAAAACGGTTCAAAAATGAGATGAAGTTGAGTTGAGTTAGGAAGAATGCTTTGTTGAGGAAACAAAAGAAAACTTCAAGGGCATTTCAAGAGAAAGAAAACAAAAAATATTGTTCGCAATGGATGTAAAAGCACCATATCCTCAAGCTATGTACATCACCCATAAAGACAGGAAAATTAAAAAGTTAGACTTGTGTGATAGAACATAGGTCACATCGTGAAAGACATGTGAAAGAAAAATCTTCTAGGAGGTCTAGCTGCTACATAAGGACGTTGCATGAAATGTGTGAAGTTCACAAAAGGTCATCAGATGTTTTGTTCAAATCTCTCCACATATTTTGTACTTATGAGTATTCATATGGTGTACATCAATAAATTCTGCATTTCAATGCCACGGATGCTTTGATCTTGTTGACTTGTGTGGATGATTGCATTTGCACATTATCATCATGCGTTTAAGGTTCTTTTGGGGCAATACATACATTTGTGAGGTCGTGTATGGCTAATGCTTGATAATAAGGCAACATATGTTTTCTCGGGCATGCAGTTTGGAGTTCTATAAACAAACTCGTCCTGATGTGGACTCGCCAGTTCTGATTTTCATCGTTGCACTTATTCTTACTTGATAAATAACTTTTGTTCTTAATTTCTAGAGATATATAGCTCTTGGTATGCTGTGGCCTTTCCAAATAGCTGCAAATGTCACTATTGTTGTCTTTCTTGTCTCACAAGCCGACAAAGTAAACCAGACATTCAGTAATATTTCTCTACCTTTTATACTGGACACTACCCTTAAAAGTACCAACACTTAAAGTTGATGGTTACGTAACCTGGATTGCAGAAACAGATTATGCTCAGTCCCTTCTCTTGACAACTTTGAGTATGGTATCACCTCTATCAATACCTTTTCTTGTAAAGCTTGAAGATTGGAATCCTGCAACCTCTGAGCGTGTTGTATTGATTAAGCTGTTCACTCTCAGACTGGTGAATGCTTGCACTTTATTTTACAGGTTTGTTTTTTCCCTCTCCTTTTTTTTTTGGCTATGATTTGAGAAGCTTCCCGTGTTTTTAGTCTAAACAAAATATTATGAGGAATGCATAATTAAATAATATCGAATCCATTATTCCACTAGAACTTATCCTGAATAGGTTGCAGTGCCCTAGAAACTATAGGAATTTGAAATCCATTTTAATGACACTGAAGATCTTCATGAAAGAAAAATCTTATAACAATGGTAAGTATTGAGAACTTAGAATGACCATATGGTGGGGACCATGCTAGATCTCTATGAAATATTCTATCAAATTATTGCAATCGTCTATATGTTCAGATGCCTATAAAGATAATTATTTTTCTACATTTGCATGATCTTCTTAAACTCTGTGAAAAAGCTAAAAATAAGTAATATTGGGTAACTTGTATTCCTCACCTTAATTAGATGATAGCACTGCCATGATTCCTTTCTTTTTTTTTCGGAAGAGGGGGGGGAGGGGGGGGGGGAGGGGGAGGGAGGGGGGGGGGGAGGGAGGGAGGGGGAGAGAGAGAGAGAGAGAGAGAGAGAGAGAGAGAGAGAGAGAGAGAGAGAGAGAGAGAGGGGGGAAGGGAGGGAGGGAGGGAGGGAGGGAGGGAAGGGGGGGGGGGGGAGGGGGGGGGGGAGGGGGGGGGGGGAGAGAGAGAGAGAGAGAGAGAGAGAGAGAGAGAGAGAGAGAGAGAGAGAGAGAGAGAGAGAGAGAGAGAGAGAGAGAGAGAGAGAGAGAGAGAGAGAGAGAGAGAGAGAGAGAGAGAGAGAGAGAGAGGGAGGGAGGGAGGGAGGGAGGGAGGGAGGGAGGGAGGGAGGGAAAAGGGGGGGGGGGGGGGGGAGAGAGAGAGAGAGAGAGAGAGAGAGAGAGAGAGAGAGAGAGAGAGAGAGAGAGAGAGAGAGAGAGAGAGAGAGAGAGAGAGAGAGAGAGAGAGAGAGAGAGAGAGAGAGAGAGAGAGAAAGAAAGAAAGACTTTTTAACGTCTATTAGAGGCCAAAATCGGCCTATGAGACAAAACATATACATCAGTATGATCCAATCCACTGTGATCCCAAAAGGAAAATAAAGTGTGAGTACTGCAAACGGGTATAAAAGGAGTGGATAGTAACTGGCATCAAGGGTGTGGGGTGCTATGGGTATGCACTCTATATGCTCAATGGGCGAGATACAAATATGATATGCATAGGGAGGGGAGGCTCGATGGTATCACAACCCACTAAATGCCTGGAATGGGTGTAGGATGTAATGCATCGGTGGGTAAGGCATCATGGCGATCCTCAAAATGCTCTGAGCGTCCAAATCGATAGGGGTGCGTTGCTGACGTCTCCGTATCTCCATGTCATGGCGTGTGTGAATCGCCTGAATCTCTCTCTGATGTGGACGGGCTCTCCGGACAGGGGGTCTCGGTCGTCGACGCTGTCGTCTAAGCTCCTCTCCTCTCTGTAATGTGACCCCCCGCATCGAGCTGGGTCCTCGAGTGGCTGTGGGTCTGAAAAAATCTGTAATATAAGTCTGAGGGGGGGGGGGCCAGGTGTATCTCCATCTGCTGCTAGAGGAGTGATGCACGGCGGTGGTGGAGCTCTACTAGGAAACGACCTAGAGGGCGCTGGTCCTCTGTCCCCAATAAAGCCCTGATCTCTCTGGGCCCCGTGAAGAGCTGTGGGTAGCGGTCTCTGATGTCCTCATATGCCTTGCATCTACATGTGTAGTGCTCCTTGTCCTCCACCTCCTCTCTACATATCCTGCATAATCTCTCACCCCTCGGGGTATGTGTGGCTCGCCCAACCTCAATCTCGAGCTGGTGTGATGATAATCTGAGCTTCCCAATGGCCACTCTCTCAGCTGGTGCCATATATGTATCCATGTATCGTGGTCTCTGAATGAAACCATCCACAGTCACAGTCAGGAAGTGCTCTCTGTAGTGTTGCCTCTTTGTGGGAAGAGGCTCCCGTGGCGCTATCCATGTCTCCCTGACGTGTATCTGTAGTAGGTCCTGACGGATGATCCTATTCCTCTCCGAACGAGAGAGGGTAATGTGGGGGGAAGAGAGGTCATACTGAAAAGGGGGGAGATCTGTAATGCTCATGCCATGGTCTGCTAGCCATCGGTAAGTCTGTGCATACCATACTCTCTCATGCCCTGTCTCTACCAAATGTCTAGAGCTCTCAAATGCAAGCCTGGTGAGTCTGCTGGTGGGGAGCTCTCAGACTCTCAGAATAAAGGTCACCAACTGGAAGAGGGCCTTCACTAGCATTGGTGGTGTGCCAAGCTCAGCTCGTATAATGTCGTGTGGAACGGAGGGCTTGCTGCGCAGCAAGCGTGAGATCGTGGTGACCTGGGGCCTCTCAATCCGCGCCCACATCGCCTCTGTGATCCCAGGTGCCCATACTGCCACTGCGTACATCAATGCGGGTGTCACTAGAGTGTCAAAGAGCCACCCCTTAGTCCGGGGCTCCTGAAAATGTGTCTGAAAGCAGCGTCTATCCAATCCTGCAAGTGCCGCATAGCCTCGCGTCAATCTATCTCTCGCGGCCTGTGCCATGGAGAATACCCCTGTGCTGCCCGAGAAGGTGACACCTAGGTAGATGTAGGAGTCCACTACCTCTATCTGTCCTCCAGCTGCTGTGAAAGAGGCACGATGGCGTACTTTCCTGGAGGTATGGAAGATCATGACCTTGGTCTTGCCAAGGTTCACTGTGAGTCCTCTCTCCATGCAAAAGGTATCGAGCGCCTGTAAATGTGACTGCAACCCCTCCTGTGACTCTGAAAGAAGGACAATGTCATCAGCATATAATAGGATGTGTACTGGCGTACCTCCGAGGTCTCCTCCTCGCCCTCCTGCTCGCTGTATATACTCCGTGATCTCGTCGATGTAGAGACCGAAGAGAGTGGGTGAGAGAGGGCAACCTTGTTTCACACCAATGGTGCTAACAAGGATGTCTGATAAACCGCCGGGGCAGCGTACCCTGCCTGTGACTCGTGCATACAAAGCGTGGATGGCCCATAGCATGTCTGATGGTAGCTGTAACTCTTGGAGCCTCCGTAGTAGTCTCTCTCGAGGGACCATGTCGAAGGCTTTGCGGAAATCCACAAAGCAACAGTATAGTCTCTGCTTCCTCACCTTCGCGCTCTCAATCAAGCAACGAAGCACGAAGATGTGGTCGATGGTGGAGAAAGTGCGGCGAAAGCCTGCCTGGCCGGGTGCTCTAGTCCCAGCTACCTCAGCGTGTGTACTGAGCTCTGCCTCTAGTACTGCCCCATATATCTTGGCCAGGATATGGCCTATCATAATAGTCCTGTAGTTCCCTGGGTCCATCATATCCCCGGACTTATGGATAGGCGTAATGGTATGCATAGTCCATGAGAGAAAGAGAGAGAGAGAGGGAGGGAGGGAGGGAGGGAAAGGGGGGGGGGGGGGAGAGAGAGAGAGAGAGAGAGAGAGAGAGAGAGAGAGAGAGTAACGTCTACCAAAAAGCCAAACTTGGCCTATGAGACAAAACCATGTACAACTGTGGTCATCTCTGTGTATCGGTGAAAAGAAAAGTAGTCACTACAGAAAAGAACTATGTAGGCTGAAAACAGCAAGATGATGGTGTACCTAGCAATGATGGAGTACTGGAGATAAAGGAGTGGTGCGTGGGGGGAGCGTGGCTCTGACTCTGCAGATAATGGCCACCTACTACATAGGGACATATGTGGAAGTGAATATGTATACCCTAACTCGTACAGATGGGTGGAGGAGGGTGGAGTATATGGTACATCGGTGGTGGACTCAACATCTCTTGCAAGAGGGAGATCCAAGTGGTGGTGGTGCACCAATGCTCCATCATGTGGTTGTGAGCTATCTTGATGCGAGAGATGTCCTCATGGTGGAGTCCTGGTTGTTGGTACCCAGTCGTACGTGATTTCTGTCGCACTCTCTATGCCACTACCTGCTCGAGCGTGAGCCCTATGCCTCTAGAAAGCTGGTCTGTCTAATGTGGCTCAAGTCGACGAAAGAACTGAGCAATGTCTACTGAGTACCCGCCTCTGTTCGATGTGTGCGCTGGAACATCTTCTCTCATCTCTCATATGCTGCTGTGATGTAGCGACCCACCCTTTGTTGGTCTCCTATGGTCATGCACAACTAGAGTGACTCCTCAATCTAGAACGATGCTCGTAGGTCTAACTTCTAAGTATGCTGGGCATCTCATAATCAAGTGCTCCTCACTCTCTATGTCTGTATGGAAAACTGGGCACCACCTCTCCTCTCGGGGGACTTCTCTGGCCCGACCTCTCTCGATCTCGAGCCGACGTGATGAAACTCGAAGATGCCCAATAACGACACAAAAGGTGGTGTGGTAGGTATGTCTCCATGTAACATGGGAACTCAATGAAGCCCTGACCTGAGATCTCGAGGAGATGCTCACGATAATAGAGCATTTTCGATGGCAATGGATCTCTTGGGCTCACCCATGTCCTCTGCATGTATGTATGCCATATCTCCTCACGAATGATCCTATTCCTCTCTTGGTGGGAGAGCGAGTAAGTGGGGGTGTGGCAGTCATAACGTACTGGTGGTGGTCTGTCTATGTCAAGTCCATGGTGGGCCAGCCAATCTCGTGTTTGTGCATACCATGAGTAGGTGTCCCCCGCTAACGCCATGTCTCGTGATGCCTGGAAAGCTTTGTTAGTGATGTGCTCTCTATCCATGCCTTGGATCGTGTGTACTAAACATACTACAAGTCTGGCAATCATGAGAACATGTGGTCTCTCCACCGCTTTCCATGTTGATGCGGATAACCCTGGCCCCCATATGGCTGCTCCATACATAAGTGCTGGTGTGACCAAAGTGTCGAAGAGCCACCCCTTTGTGCGGGGCTCCTAAAAGTAGGCCTGGTGGCACTGTCTCTCCATCAAAGCTAATGCTGCATATCCTCATGTGATGCGATCTCGAGCTGCCTGAGACATGGAGAAAGCCCCGGAGGTTGCTGTGAACGTCACGCCAGATAAACATATGAGCTGACTACCTCGATGAATCTGCCTGTGGCTGCAAAAGAACTCTGCCTCCTCACCTATGCTGATGTATGAAAGATCAGCACCTTGGTTTTACCAAGATTCAGTGATAGCCCTCTCTATGTGCAGAAGTCGTCTAGACCGTGTAAATGATGCTCTAGACCTTGTGCAGACTCTGAAAGAAGGACAATATCATCAGCATTAAAAGAATATGGACCATGGTCCCTCGTACCTCAATGCCATCCCCTCCCTACTGCTGTATGAAGTCCAATATCTCATCAATGCATAGCCCAAAAAGTGTGGGCCAGAGAGGGCACCCTTGCTTCACCCCGATGGTGCTAGCAGGTGAATCTGATAGGCCGCCCAGACATCTCACTCTACCTGATACACGCTCGTAGCTTCCTCTGTAGCACCCAACACTCATCATCATACCATCGGTTTTGGGGCATGGGCCCTCTGCGTGGTGGGGGTGAGTGTGTATGGTAGGGGAAACTGTGTAGAGGTGAGTCGTGTAGGATGGTGGTGATTGTGAGGTGAGTGTGTCTAGAGGTGAGAGTGGATCTAGTGAGAGTAGGCGGGTGTGTAAATGGTGTATGTAGACATGTTAGAGCTCGTGCGTGAAGTGTATCATGGTATGTGGCACATTAGGTGGGAGAGGGTCTAGTGGAAGGGGAGATGAGAGTCTGAGCATGATAAAAGTATGATCGGCTCCGAGTGGACGTCTACCAATACCAAGTGAAGTGATGAGCGATGCCCAGCAAGAGTACCTAAGATGTAGTCGATTGTGCTCTCTTCGCCTCCCGGTGGAAAGCATGTCAATCCACTCGATCACGGCCATCTGTGCATCATGTTGTAAATAATGAGATGGTGTCGATTGTTGAGCTCGAGTAGGTGTCTGTCGTAGCCTGTGGTGACATATCTACAGATATTCAGCTGGTCCTTGTCTCCTCTGGTCCTCATCAGTGACTCCTCCATATCATATGACTCACACTTGCGTGACTGTGTGCGTCCATTGAAGTCCCCTGTAAGGAAGACCTCACCTAGAGTGCTATAGTGTAGTATCTCCTCTGAGGGTGTAGTGTAGGGTGAGTCACTATGTCAGGAAGACCTCACCTAGAGTGCTATAGTGTAGTATCTCCTCTGAGGGTGTAGTGTAGGGTGAGTCACTATGTCTGGGCGGCTCCTCCCGGTCATGTCCAGAGTATCGGGTCCTCGTGGTGGGAAGTAGCAAATGGCTATGTAGATCCACACCTATGTTGCTATCTCCAAGCGTACCCACATGTATCGTGCCTCCTTGTCTCGGCAGGTGATGTGGATCCGACCCTGTAGCTCATGTCTGAATATGATGGCAACACCTCGTGATCCTCGTGCTGTACTCTGTCGCATCGTGGTCTTGAATATATGGATGTCCACTGGAAGCCTGCTATATGAGGGAACCCTCTCTCTGGGCTCTCGTGTGTCTCTGTGATGCAAGCAAAGTCATGTGTCTCCAGGATCTCCTCAAGTCTGTTTGGTCGCGTCCAAAGTGCTCCCCTAGGTGGTGCCTCCTGGTGTGGTGATGTCTTATAGGCCGCGTGGCTTTATTTGATAGGGCTTCCGTCTATGAAGACCTTACCATCACCGTAAAAGGCCTTCCTCCCCTCTCGACGTGCCTCGAGTATCTGTGGCATGCAAGCACGTCAGTGTGCTACTTGCATCCTCGTGAGGTCCTCGTCCATATAAAGGGTGCCACTAGGTAGTCCACGTTGTAGTGATCGACATCTAAAGAAGGCGGTCCGTGTCTCCTCGGAGCTCATATGAAGGATGAGTGCTCACGAACGGGATGTATCCCTCCCCTCCCTCCATGCTCCTGTGAAGGGCATGGTCTCATATCCAAGTCGACGGAAGAGGTGTCTTCCTCCAGTTATGTTCCCTCTAGAAGGCCTATAATTCAAACGTGGAGTCTTCGGATGTGTCGAAGTCTCTCCTCCTCGAGTGTATCTTGAACTTGTGTGAGCTCTTCCTTCTTCATGTCTTCATGGACTTCCTTCTTAATCCTTTTGTGGACTACGTCTACCCAAGACTCTCGGATGGATTCTACCTCCGTTTTTATTTCCTTCTTTATTTCTTCTTTTAGTGTCACTACGTTGGAGATCTCCCCCTCTTCTTTGAGGTGCTCGTAGGTTGTCCTCCAAGTGTCTCGCTCTTCTGTGAGGATCTTTACTTGTTCTTCGAGTCTTTTGAATTTATCCATCATTTTTCGTTCCTCAGCTTTTCCTGCTCGTCGAGTCCTCAAAGAGAGAGAGAGAGAGAGAGAGAGAGAGAGAGAGAGAGAGAGAGAGAGAGATTTTTAATGTCTACTAGAAGGCGGAACTCGACTCATGAGACAGAATCAATGTACATAGTTTGTGTCTCCGATCAAACCGAAAGACAAAGCATGCTGAAAATAAAAGCTGATGCAGAACTAGGTAAAAAGATAATTGGGGCCTCCATAAACATGCGTGCAGAGAGTCTATGAGAAGAAGGGAGGGGTATATGGAGTGCAATATCTATGGTAGCCTACATGCAAGAGGGAGATACAAGTATGCGAATGCACCTAAGCCACACAATACCCTCAACTAGTGCTCATATGTGGATGTAGTATGTGCAACATAGGAGAAGGTGGAGTCAGGGCTGCCCGAATGACTACAATCTGATGACCATGCAATCTCTGTGTCTGATAGCCTCTAGCGCGAGGTCTCAGCCTCTTGAAGAGTCACCCCTCTCTGAGTGACAATAGGTTTGAGCCTGCTGAAGAGTCACCCCTCTTTGAGTGACAATGGCATGAGAGGGCTGAGCCTGTTGAAGAGTCACCCCTCTCAGAGTGACAATAGGTGGGGGAGTTGGTACATGTCGTGGGGCAAAGAAGTCAGTGAGTTGTGTCTGTCTCCCACCCATCGGAGCTGCTTTGGTGAGCTGGAGCAGGGACTCTTTTTGGCTTTGTATCTCGAGGAAGATCGGGGTAACTGACCCTGATCTCTAGAGGCCATGATCTTGCAAAGGGTAGGCTGTCCTGTGAATAGAGCCTCGTATCTGCTCCTCATAACATCATATGCCTTGCATCGGCATACAAAAGGTTCCTCATCCTCTATCTCTACTCCACATATACGACAAATCCTCTCCTCTTTGGGGGTGTCTTCTACTCTGCCAACCTCAATCTTTAGTCGGTGTGATGAGACCCTCAGCTGGCCAATCGCTACCCTCAAGCTATGAGGCATGTATATGTCCATGTAGCGTGGTCTCTAGATGAACCCGTATGCTAGAAAGTCCAAGAACTGATCTCAATAGTGTGATAGTCTGGATCCATGGCGTGCATTGAACCATGTCTTACTAGTGTATAGCTGCTAGAGATCCTGCCTAAGCATGGTGTTCCTCTTAGTGAGTGAGAGGCGAATGTGGAGAGAGTCTAGGTCATATTGGAAGGGTGGTAGACTGTCCATATCCAATCCATGTCCATCAAACCATGCCCTAACCTGAGAATACCAAGCTCTCTCATACCCTGACTGAAAGGCCTGTATTGCCACCTCAAATGCTCTACGTGTGAGTCTATCTACACGGAGCTCCTCCATCCTCTGAATGAAACATATAGCCTGGAATAGTGCCTCTACCACCATGGGAGGTGTGGTCATCTGTGCCTGATGATGTCATGCGGTAGTGATTGTTTCCCGCAGAATAGCCATGAGATCATGCGTACTTGCCATCTCCCAATCGCATCCATTAGGCGGATGTGAGACCTGGACCCCAAACTGTCGCTGCATACATCATAGCTGGTGAGACTAATGAGTCAAATAGCCATCCCTTTGTGCGGGGCTCTTGTAAGTGTGCGTGATGGCACCTCCTCTCTATCATGGCCAAAGCTTCTTATCCCCGTGTGAGCCTATGAGTGGCTGCTTGTCTCATACTAAAGGCACCAAGTAGACTCGTGAATGTTACCCCTAGGTAGACATATGAAGTGACCACCTCTATCTAACCACGAGCTCCTTTGAACCTTGCTGTATTCCGCACCATAGGAGAGGTGTGGAAGATCATGACCTTGGTCTTGCCAAGGTTTACAATAAACCCCTTCTGTGTACAAAACTCATCCAAGGCATCCAAGTGGTGCTCTAGACCCTCAGTGCGAGAGAGAGAGAGAGAGAGAGAGAGAGTCATATTTAAGTCTACTGAAGCCTATGAAACAAACCATATACAAACGATAGAAATCCAAATGAACTAGAAAATCAAGAACATAAAACATAATTGAACTAAGATATGGCTCTGGTTTTGTAGAAAATGGCCATGTCCTAAGGGGGAAATCATAAACCTAGGGATGTGGTTTTTTTTTTTTTTTTGGGGGGGGGGGAGGGGTGGATGTAATATGTGATACAAAGGTGATGGGTTGGTGGAATATAGTGTCCCAAGGTTTGGATGCACATCTCCATTCCATCTCTGTAGAGGAAATTCTTGTTCTCTTGTGCTCGAGGTGGGTTCTTTTTCTGAGAGCAGTATGCACCATGTGCTTCTTTGCACAATCCAAAAAAAACCTACAAAACCTCAAACTCCACAAAACCACAAACTTAACAGAAGAAGGTAAGCACAGAATCACAGAAGCATCACTTCGTTATCATAAGCATGAAAGTATACAAGATACAAGATAGGCTGAAAACTCACAGTAGATGGAGCAAGGGGCCGCTCGTACTCTGACAAACTCACGATCTCCCTACAGAACTAAACTCAACTCGCTCGAGATACTGGCGAAGTGCACTGGTCTCTACCGAGCACTCAGTCTTGTAGACTTACTCTGCTTGTCCACATTGACAAGACCAGAGCCTCTTGTCTAACTCGATGACTGAGCTGCCTAGATTGAGAATAGCTGCACCTTCTTCCAGTATCCTCCTTCTCACAAATCTTATCTCTCTCACAGTCCTTGTATCTCCCTTGTGATGTTTATCTCCCTCGTGATGTGTTTTTTGCCTTCGAGTCTCTTTCCTTTATATAAGCGGCTCTCTCTGGAGCGGTTACTCCACCACTCCTTCGCTCTCACTTTTCTCTGCCAAGTCCGGTACTCTCCAAGTTTGGTACATTGCAGGTTCTTCCACATCCGGTACTCTAGCCTCCACTCTTTTTCTTTGTCTCTTTGTTTCCACTCTTTTCTGCTGGCTTCCGGCTTTTAGTGGGTCCCTTCTTTAGTTTGTCTTCAAGAGATGAATCTGAGAATTTAGTCTTTTCTGGAAAAATGAGTTGTTGGACCACTTTGATGCGGATGGATTTTTATGAAGACCACTTGCACTAGAAGAATTCTTAAAAATATCAATTCGTGGGATTGGTCCTCGAGACCAATTTTAGCCTTCTATGAATTTAGTGTTTACTGCTATGCCAAAAAGTTATTTAGGGGCCTATTTTGAGTTATAGAGTTTGCCCGCCACTACTGCACTCTCCGTCTCGGACATTGCCCATCACTGAAGTGAAATGCTTGCTCTGTGTGTGTGTGTTTTTTTTTTTTTTTTTTTTTTTTTTTTTTTATAAATTAATAATAAATTATAATCTGCTATTGCGTAATAGATTTACTGTAAAAGTTACAATCAACTCGACATAAAAGGTGCAAGATGAAAATATACAAAGTTATGCCCAATGGCATATTTGGTACTGTTATGGATACATAAAAAATAAAAAGGCTGATGCCTAAGTCTAAATGCAAATACTCATACTGGTGATGGACTAATAGATCAACTAAAAATGGATCCACTAAAATGCAAAAATGACTCGACAGCTAGAAGAGGCAAACTCTTCTGGTTGTCTGCAGAGAATAAGTCGGAAGCCACGGTGTGTAGTGCTCTGGCTCGTTCATACTTCTCCCTTGCTTTTTCATACTTCTCTTTGTAGAATTCCACCTGTTTATGTAATTCTTGGTTTTCCTTCTTTATATCGGTGTTTTGTTGTCCTTGATGAGCTAGTAAAAGTAGTTCATTCTGTAGCCTCTTAAACTCTGCATCCATGTAATCCACACGAGATTGAAGCTCTCGGTTGCATCTTATGAGAGATGCTACCAAGGTCCTCATCGTGGTAAGATATGTATGCTGCTCATCAAAAGCAGTTAGCCGAGATTCGAGCGAGATATCTTGCTGATCGCACAACTCGAGCATGTGAGTAAGAGTATTTGCTACTGCATTGAACGGAGAGTTGTGAAGGGGGATGATGGAGTGTCGGAAGGACATGGAAGTGAAGGAGCTGGATCCGAAGAGTTAGGTGCATGTGTTATGAAGAGTTAGGTTCTAGTGAGATGGAAGTTTGTGTAGGGGAAACAATGGTTGTAGGGGTTGTCAAGGATGTTGAGGTAGGATTTAAAGAAGGTGGCACATATGTTTGCGGTGGGGAACTAGTATGTGTGGGTGATGGAGGTGATGGTGAATAATTAGGTGATGGTGCGGATGCCTGTGACTGAGTGGTCTGAGTTGTTGTTGGGTGAAGGACGTGAGGAGGAGGATCAGATATAGAGTGTTCAGCAGGTGCAACAGAGGATGAAGTAATGTGGGCTGGGGTCATAGAACATGTAGTATATGTAGTGGGAATAGGTGTAACAATAGGTGCTGTGGGAGTGATGGTGGATGGGGTAGTGCAAGATGGAGAAGTCAAAACATGTGATGTAGAGGGTGTAGAAGCAGAGAAAGATAATTTTTTACCGGCTCTTGCTCGCGCATAGCCTTGCTCATGAATCACCGACTACTTTGGCCCGTTTCTGTTTGCTGTAGGTCTGTAGTTTGGAACGAAGCACTTGTGGTCCCCTTTTGGTTGTAGATGTCTGCCCATTACTCCGTGTGAATGGCAAAGACCGAATATTGGGGTATAAAGGAGGAAGCGATCGTAACCAAGCGAGTATACTGGGTGAATATACATGAAAGGTCGAAGCTCCTTTATAGCTTGTGAAACGAACGGCTTTCTCTTCGTGAGTACTGATTTCCACCATAGTTGATGAAATGGATATGGCTTGGAGTAAATCATACATAACAATCCATCGCACAAGAAAGTATTAGTAAAAGAAATTTTGGCTTGCATGTTCCTAAGTAAAAAATAAAACTTGAAGGCGCGCAAAATGGGTGCTGTGGCTAGAGCAACTCGGTTTTCAGCAAAGGCTGCCTTGCATTTTGTAATTAATTGATCTTCTGGTATACCCGAGTAAGTGGTGTTTGAGGAAGAAGGCATAGGGGTGGCAGCACCCATGGCTAAAGCAACCATATCCAAGGAGAATGTGCCCCAGCAAATTTGGGAAATGATTGAAAAAAATCAATAATTTCCATATGATCGGGATCATCTGCAAGAGGAACTAAGGAAAAATCCTTTATTCCCAGGGCTACCAATTGTTCAGTGGGGAAAAGATATGATAGAGTTTCACGTTCATTTGGTAAGTTCGAATGAGCATGTATAAACAGCCCCTTGCTTCCAGTACTTGATGAGTTTTGTGAAAAAGAATTTGTTCCTTCTGAAGGATCCATGGATGAATGACTTTCTAACGGTACGAACTCAGACCCCGTAGAATTGTTGGATTGTTCGGAATCCTCACCCTCATCGTTGTTGCCATGTTCTCC
Organism: Ceratopteris richardii; assembly: GCA_020310875.1. Classification (NCBI taxonomy): domain Eukaryota; kingdom Viridiplantae; phylum Streptophyta; class Polypodiopsida; order Polypodiales; family Pteridaceae; genus Ceratopteris; species Ceratopteris richardii. The sequence continues at coordinate 134,322,162 of CM035430.1, read as the reverse complement.
TGAAGAAAGAGGAATTACCAACTGTTTGCCTCCATTAGTAGGAGCAGTCAACTCCTTGTCTTGGTGCTTTTCGGTAGCATCTTGTTGCTATATTTGTACTGCTGGAGTCAATTGAACCTTTATCTGTGGTTGTATTACAGCATGGTGAGCTTGTACAGTTGTTGCCATCACAGTATGTTGAGGTTCAGTATGCTGAATATTTTGATGTCTAGGTTGTGCTGCTGCAGAACTAGTAGGTGACGCCATAAGGACTAACCTTGAGGGAGAACAAGTACGGAAGGGATTAAGGAAAACAAACTGAGACCTTTTCTGAGGCTGATGGATATTTACTTTTCAACCATGTGAGGAGAATGTATGTATGAGAGGTAGATTGATATGAATTCCCACGGGGCGATGGGAAACTGCTGGAGCGCTTTGGGAATCAAGACAAGACCTATCCCTTCTGCTTTTAGGTGAGCAAAATCGATTCACTTCAATTTCTGAAGATGGGGCATTAAGAGTACCTTACGCTTGCTGGATAAGAGGGAACTGAGAAGGGATGATAGGCAATTGCAGGCAATTTCAGAGAGTAGCGTGAGATGAATTTTGATTTTGCGATCGATTGGTCCAATATGCAAGAGAATAAGGAGGGACTTAGCGACACCTTGTTAACTCTATGTGTGTGCTGGAGGTCAAAAAAAGAATGCGATCGGCCAAAAAAAAGAACTGCGATCGAATGATCCAATATGGAAGGAGAATTTCAGAATCACAGAGGAGTGCTGGAGGCGAAAAAATGAAAAGTGAAAAAAATATGGAGGGACGCTAGAGGTGTGCTGGAGGCGAAATAAATGAAAAGCGAAAAAAAATATGGAGGGACTTAGCGACGCCAACAAGGATCAGCCATATTCATCTTAAAAGACAAGGATCGAATTCGTCGCTTGTGAATAACTAAACATGGGGGGACGAATTTGCTAAGAGATAGTCTTATCCCTCCATATCCCTTATCCCTTTTCGTGTCAATTTGTGGTGCTCACTCTATATTTTGGTGTAATTCGTCCCAGCTCTTATCTCTCTTTTTTTTTTCTAAATATAATATTAAAATAATAATAATAAAATGTTACCAGATATGATTGCCTTAAAAGACGGAGCTATCCATCTAGAAAGAGGATGTGCTATCCATCTAGAACGAGGATGTATTAGCATTGGAAAGCCGATTTAGCCTCAGTTCTGAGCTTGCATCTTGAACGAGGATGTGTTAGCATTAGAAAGCCGATTTAGCCTCAGTTCTGAGCTTGCATCTTGTTTCTCCTCCTAGTCAAGTTGATTGTACTGATTCATGAGGAGGAGATCCTTGCAAAATCTCCATCATGTGTTCTATAGATTCCTTGTGAGGCTCAACATATATGCTTTTTGTGTCCTTCCAAGGAATTCATATGTTATCCACAGCTCAATCTGTACATGAAATTTTATCGAATTGAAGCACACAAGCAATCTATTTCGATGAAAACAATCGAGTTTAGAGCCTCTCCAAGGATTGTCTATCGTTAAAGCAATATCGTTAGAAATGGCCTGGGTTGGTGCGATGGTGTATGATACCAATTAACTAACTGATGAGCCTCAGATGACTCGGTACAACATATACATGCTACAGGGAGTGATATTTACATTATATACAATGGTTGAAATCGAAGAAGTTACTCGAGAGGGTGGTAGGGTTTTACCCCGGAAGCATTGACCAATGGAAGGAGTTCACCTTCCAATGTGGCAAGTTTTACTCCATCATGAGGAAGTGATTGAACCACCTTATAAGGTCCTCTCCATCCTGTGAGGAGCTTGTTTACTCTTCTATTGACCAAACTGGGTTGATACAAAAGTACAAGTGAGCCTTCCTTTATGGTTCTTTTCCATAGGTAGTGGTCGTGCTTTCTTTTTAACTGAGAGGTCTTTATGTTTTCCCTTGCCCTAAGTCTGAGTTCTTCAACTAAGTGGATCCTGGCATATTGAGCTTGCTTAGATGAGCCATTGATTTTATGTGTTCCCACCCTTGTCGATCTTTGAATGAATTCTAAGGGAGCTATAGCTTCCATGCCATACAACAATTGGAAGGGTGTGTGCCCAGTGGTAGCCTTGTAGGCAGTTCTATAAGCCCAAAGCACACCCAAGTATGCTATGCCCCAAGTAGTGGGCTTCTGATGACACATCTTCTTAAGTAAGGTAATGAGCACCTTATTTGTGCTTTCCGCCTGGCCATTAGCTCTCGGATAGTATGCGCATGATACCTTGTGGAAGATTTTGTACTTCATGAAGATGGTTGTAAGAGTTCTGTTTACAAAGTGTGTACCTTGGTCCGTAGTGATTTCAATTGGGCATCCATACCTGCAAAAAATGTGCTCGTACAGAAATGAAGCTACTGTGTTAAAGGTGCAATCCACAGAACCAATGGCTGCTTCCCGTTTAGTAGCATAATCTGTTGCCACCAATAAGTATTTTGCCTTTGAGGGATAAGCCATGGGATAGATGGGGCCTACAAAGTCTAGCCCCCATCTTTCAAAGGGTTGCCATGCTATAGAAATGGTTAGAGGTCTATTGTTGAGCTTAGATGGTTTAGGACCACATCTTTGACACATGTCACAGGACTTGACCATGCTACATGCGTCTCTAAAGAGGTAGGGCCACCAAAGTCGACTCTGGAGCACTCTCTGGGCAGTGATGTGTCTTGGATAATGACATGATGATGGTCCATTGTGGGCAGATTCTAGGATGGCCTTAACTTGTTGAGGATATGCACATCTTCTGATCATGCCATCAGCTCCGATTATGAAGAGCTACCCGCCAATGAGAGTGAAGCTTCTACTTTTGATTAAGAGTCTCCTTTTCTCTAATGCTGACATTTGTGAAGAGCAAGTGCTAGTAGATAACAAGTGGACTATTTCACTGTACCATGATGGATAAGTATTTACCTGGAATAGGTGATGGTGTGGGAGATCATCATTCACTCCCTTGCCTTCATCAAGTACTCCTATTCTAGATAGATGATCTTCCATGACATGTTGTTTTCCTGGTCTCTGCATTATTTCAAAATCAAACTCTTGGAAAAGTAGTAACGACCTCCAAATGCGACCTACAATGTGTTCCTTGCTCGGTTGTGCAAGAATTGCGCCTACAGCAGTGGAACTTGCATCCACATGCACATGAAAAGGCACATCCCAATCTGGAACTATGAGAATGGGGGCGCTTGCCAATTTACCTTTGAGAGTTTCAAATGCTAATTCCTCTTCCTAAAACCAAGTGAATGGGAATAGTTTTCCTGTTAGTCTAGATAGCGGCCTTGCTATATCAGCATACATTTTGATGAACTTTCTATGATATCCAGTGTGACCTAGGGAGCTTTGTACTTGTTTCGAATTAATAGGACGTGGCATTCGCATAATGGCAAATACCTTATCAGGATCGGGAGCCATACTTTTGATGAAACCACATGCCCAAGAAGTGGTCCTTCAGTGACTAAAAAGTGACATTTGTTTGGGTTCAGCTTTAGTCGTGCTTGACTGCATAGCTCGAACACTTCTCGCAATTGTGCAAGGTGTTCTCTAAAATATTTGATAGGAGAGGAACATCCTTCACCTGAGAAAGTGGAAAAATCATCCATAAAAATTCTTAAGAATTTCAAAAGCAGTGGTCTAAAAATGGTGGAGACCACCCTCTTGAAGGATGCAGGAGCATTTCTTAGACCAAAAGCCATCTTAGTGTACACATATGTACCCCATGGTGTGACAAAGGCTGTTTTGGGTTGATCTGCAGGATGAATTGGTACTTGATTGTACCCATTGAAACCATCCATGAAATTGTAGAGAGAGCATCCTACTAGATCTTCTACCACTTTTTCAGAAAAAGGAGTAGGAAAGCCATCAGGGATTGTTACCTTATTGAGAGCCCTGAAATCGACACAAAATTCTGATTTTATTCGATTGCTTTTTAGGAGCTATAACCATGGATGACAACCATTGCGAATGTTCCGCTGGTACAATTATTTTTGCTTCTTCCATTTTCTCAATCTCTTTTTTCACCGCTTCAGCATATTTTGGATCGAGTCTATATATCCTCCCTCTGATTGGTTTTGCATTCTCTAGGAGAGGTATTGTGTGCTCTCCTAAGTGTGGAGCTATCCCTTCAAGGTCTTCATATGTCCATGCAAAGATGCTTTTGAATTTATTCATGAAAGTAATTACCTCAGCGAGTAGAGTAGGATACTCCCACAGCCAAGATGCCAGAAGAACTGATTGAGGTTTCGCCTCCGTTCCGAGGTTGACCTCCTTTACTAAGCTCGAGGCTAAAATGGATTTTGTAGCTTCTTTGTTGAAAAGGTCACTTGAAAAGCAGGGAGGCTTATCCAAGAGGATATTAGTTTCCTGCTTTTTAACCCATCCTTTTGCTAGCTCCTCCCTTGGTGGAGAATCCTCCTTCACCTCTTTTTCCAAGTCTTCATAGTCTGATGATAATTCATATCCTTCGAGAGCGCCTTCAGTGTAGTACCTGCACATTTTATCTTTTCCCCGTCTATAGTCGAAGATAGGTTCCCCTAGCCCAATAGTTTCTACTTCCTTGTCATTTTCACTTATATTAATCCCATAGCATGGAAATGAGTCTATTGCTTCTATCCATTGGAGTAGGTCTTTATCATCTTCCACCTCTAATTCTTTTTCCTCATGTATGAAAAGGGAATGTGTGTTACCTTCATATTGTCTTTGATCTTTGCTGTCCAGTCTTAGATATTGCCGTGAGTCAACTCTGTTGACTAACAGAGTGTCATTGCTCCAATCATGAACTGCGTGATGATGTCTCAGCCAAGGTCGGCCAATCAGCAACGGGTATACCCCTTCTACAAAGGGAACATCGACCACAACAAAAGTTAGGAAAAATTGGATTACCTAAATAATGAGAGCACTTGTTCCACTATTCCTAGTGGTTGGACCCTGCTTTGATCTGCAAGAGTCATAGTGAAAGAGGCTTTCTTTGTCATTTCCAGACCTAATGAGAGCATAGTGTAGTTAGGCATTAGATTAATGCCGTCCATCAATAATAACTCCTGTAAACATTTTGCCTTTGATGGTCAAGGTGACTGTTGGACTTCTAGAGTCAGTAGTGGGCGTCTTACCTGTCGTTATCAAATTGGCCGGTACATGCCTGCCACTAATTTCGATCTCAGGGGTTGGAGGGCAGAATGTTTCAATTATTCCGAGAACGTCACTCCTAAACCCTTCGTCCATCCTTAAAAGATCATAGAGAGATACCTGTTTATAAGTGTTTTTCAAGAGATTCTCGGTGTCGACAATAGTAGATTCCAGCTCTTTTGATGAACCATTCAGTTCCTTCACGGCAGCCTTGTAGCCTTCATCTACCTCCTCGCTTCTTCCATCAAGATAAGGCATTTTCGAGGTAGGTTCTTCCTCTTCCAAGTAATTTGTCTTGCCCTTGTTTTGTTCCTGTAATTTCTTCTTTTGGGCCCTTGTAAGTACTCCAGCATCAGCTTCTCCAGTGTCCGCTTTTCCAGCCTTGATTTCTCTTAGTGATACTACATTTGCTGCAAGATATTCAAGATTATTTTGTTTTAGTGGATTTTCAGCATAGATTAGTTTGGGTCTTCTTTCAAGAATAAGTCCCGTCAAAGTGGACCCAATTTCTGAAATTGGCCCCTTTCCTGGAAATGGTCCAATTTCTAAGATTGGACTTATTTCTGAAATTGGCTTCACCAATCTGTCAGGCATTTGTCTCCCTTTGGAAGTTGACCCAACTTCAAGAATCGGTGTGTTTTCTTGAATTGGGAGAAGCTCTGAACTTGGAATTAGTCTACTTTGCGAGATTGGACGAATTTTCGAAATGGGACTGATTATTGAAATTGGTCTGTTGAAAGGATTTTGCATACCTGGAATCGGTCCAGCCATACGAGTTGATGTTATTTCTGAAGGTAACCCTTTCTCTAAAACCGGTTTGGTTAGGTTGTCTCCCCACCTTGGACTACTTTCACCATTTACAGAAATTACGTTTACCTGGTATGAGGAACTCCCAGGTTGCTGCCCACATAGTCCTCCTTGGCCGCAACTTTGGACAATCTTTTGAATAGTAGCACATTATGGGCTTCCTCTTGTTGATCGGTTTCCTTTGACCGTTATTATTGTACTAAAGGGCATTGTTGTTGAATTGAGGAGTTGTGTACATTACTTCTTGTGGGTGGCTATGTTGATTGAACTGTGCTCCAGGAACCTGGACCCAATTGGTTTGAATGCCTTTGAGGAAGTAGCAATCTCTTGCCTCATACCAAAAACAAGAGACCAATTTCACAAAAATTCGTCTTTCTCAGAATTGGTCCAAAACATGAAATTTGTTTTTTTCAGAATTGGTCCAAAACAAGAGACCAGTTTCACAAAATTCGTCTTGTTTAGAATTTGTCCAAAACAAAAGACCAATTTCACAAAATTGATGTTTTCTAGAATTGGTCTAAAACAAGAGACCAATTTCATAAAATTCGTCTTTTTCAAAATTAGTCCAAAGCGAGGGACCAATTTTCAGAATTCGTCCAAGGAAAGTGGAGAAGGCCAATTTCGCAAAGTGATCTAAGGAAGCAAAAGGATCAATTCCAAGAATTGGTCCAAGGAATAATTTTTCTAGAAAGGACTGATTTCCCAAAATCTTCTCATAAAGGCAAAACTAAAGAGAAGGGACCCACCAGAAACGGTGGAGTAGAAGCGACGGAGCAGAAAAGAGAGTGGAGACAAAGAGAATAGAGAAAAAGAGTGGAGGCCAGCAGAGTACCAGACTTGGCGGAGTATCGAAATTGGCAGAGTAACAGATTTGGCAGAGTACCAAAAAAGTGAGAATGAAGGAGAAGAGTGGTGGGTAACCGACTTGCAAAGAGCCAGCTTATATAAGGGACGGGATTTGAGTACCAGAGACAGAGAAACTAGATAGGAGACACCAGATAAGGGAGATCAAATACTAGACACAAGATACACATCATCTCTCATATATGAGAGTGAGGTTACTGGAGAGAAGGGTGTCGCTACTCCCAAGCTTGAGCAGCTCAGTTGAGGAGTTAGACAAGAGGCTCTGATCTTGTCACTGAGGATGGACAAGGAGAGTAAGTCTACGAGGACTGAGAGCAACAGGCTTGTGTGCTTCACTCGAGCCTTGAGTTGGATTCTGTAGTCAGATTGTGGAGTTGCTAGCTCTCCCTTTGCCTTCTTCATTATCATTGTACCACCTACCTTGTACACTTCCAGGTTTATGTTAATGGAGTAATGCTTTTGTAACTCTTCATCTTCACTCTACTTTTGTTGAGTTTGTAATCTGTACAAAACAAACACATAGTACATACTTCACTAGGGAAAAGAACCCACTTCGAGCACACGAGAACAAGAATTTCCTCTACAGGTGCTCAATTTGGCACGCAAGGTGGGACCTTGCTTTGCATAATCTTTGCTTTGTTCTTTGTTTTACTATTCAATCTCTGTTTGAGATTTGACTTTCAGAATTAGTCCTTCTTTTGCCCAAGTTTTGAGTCTTTTTTTTCCGTTTAACCTTGAAGACCAACTTTTTCATTTGAGTTTTTAGTCCTTAGTTTTTTTAGTCCTGGTCCTTAGCCTTAAGTATTAGTCCGATTTTTTAGTCCAAAATTTTAGTCCAACCTTTTAGTCCAAATTTTTAGTCCTAGCTCAAGTTCCGTACTGTTCAGGTCCTCTTAGTCCCATTTCTCATCATATCTATGAGTTCATACTGAGTGGTAGTCTATGACTCATACTCGATCTCATAAAGGAGGATCTCTCAACCCTGTCAAAATACACATCAAGAGCCACCATAGGACTGTTCACTATACTCCGCGAGTACCTCCCAACCCTCTGCCACTTCCAACCGGGTCTTCATCTTCATCTTCATCTTCATCTTCTAAGGAAGTACTTGCCCACAACAACACAAGAAGGATGGTTGATGACTTAGCAGCTCTTTTGTCTCGGATTAACATCAAATTCCCAACCGTCAAGGGAGCTTCCCACGAGGAGCCCGATGACCATGTGGGAAGATTCCTATCCTTGTGCAAGAACGGCTTCAGAACCGACATGACGCCTTCGTGGCTCTCTTCCCGGCTACCTCAGAGAGCATTGCTGACAAATGATTCAATCAGTATGCTGAAGGACATTTTGCAACATGGGAGGCCTAAGGGACAGCCTTCACCAACACCTTCAGTCCAAGTAACTCTACTGAAAGAACTCTTGACCATTTAGAAAATTTTAAACTTCAGCCAGAGGAGCCAGAGGAATCATTCCCTGAGCTGATGACTAGAGTAAAGTCTCTAGTAGCCACTCAACTTGGAGATTTCCTAGTTAAGAAGTGGGTGGAGAAAGCCCTTCCAAAATCATCTCAACAAAAACTAAGGGAATTGTCACGAGGCAAGAGACTCCTACTTCCTCAAAGGTATTCAAACTAATTGGATTCAGGCACTAGGAACACAGTTAAACAAAAATAACCAAGGGCATCCACAAGAGGTGATGTACACCACTCCTCAGTACAACAATAGTGGCTCTCAATTCAACAACAGTAATAACTAGAGAAAGCCCATCAATAAGAAGAAACCAATCATGTGCTATCGGTGTGGTCAGTACAGGCATTTTCAAAGTCAATGTCCTCTTCCCGAAGGATCACCTCCATGGAAACTTTGTTCAGATGCTACAGATCACTACTCCAAGGATTGTCCAAAGTTGAGGTCGAGCACAAGCCAAGGACTATGTGGGCAGCAGCGAGGAAGTTCCTACTACCAAATGAACATGATCTCAGTAAAAGGGGAAGGCATTCGAAATGGGGAGATCTTGTTGACATGGATAATTTCGAGCCCAATTCTGGAATTGGATCTAGCAGACTAATTTCAAAAATTAGACCAATTTCTGGAAAAGGCCCAATTCCGGAAATTGGGCCAATTCCAAAAATTGGACCAACTCCAGGCATGAGATGAATTTTTCACAAGGGCTACTCTAAAAACCCCCCTCCCCTACCCATCTCAAATCTTGGTTTTGATTCCATTTTGCAAGTGTGGTGATTCATTTTTGAAGTTCAATTTGCTTCAACAGCGACGATGTCTACTATTTCTAGCACGTTGTCTTCGAGTGAGTGGTACTTGCCTTCATTAACACCTTCATGCCAAAGGATGAGAGATTAAACAGCACAGACTATATCATGAGGATCTTTAACTCCATGAAAACACAAAATAGTGTGCACGAAGCATTAATCCCACATTTATTCATGAATTAAGAGTATATGGTGTTACATTGAATGCAGGCTGAAACTTCCCTCTTCCTATTTCTCTTTGTACATTGTCTTTTTGCCATGCGTTTACATGTTTAAGATTGTGTTTGACATTGCATTTATCATCTTTGCTTCAATACTCTTTACACATCAAATGGACATGGCACCTTTGGTTTCTTGTTTGTGGAAAGCTTTAACTAGTTGTTTTCAATGGAAAATTACACTTTTCAGACTATATATGGCTCTTGCCCAAGCGGGATATGTCAAAGCAGGAATTCAGGTTCTGAATTGCATGGACAGTGAGGAGTGCCCGGATGGTTTTACGTGCTGCAGTGCAAATGTTGGAAGTAACTGGAATGTCTGCACACCTCATAAGGTGGAATGAGTCTACGATTTGATTTCCCATGTCTGAATTCATTCTGATTGAAGAATCTTGAAAGAGAAAGTAAATTAATTTTTTTGGTTATCTCACAGGCACAGCTATGCATGCCAGGGTGCATCGAGAATATCATGGCAAAACAGCTGTTGCGCCTAATGTTGACAAATACGCTTGTTGGTGTGCTATGGGATTTTGTGTATGGAATAACATATAAAAGTTATTATAAGGTCAGAAAAGAATTTACTCAGTGTTATCGTTTTTTTTATTATTATTATTATTTTATTTTTTTTTTTAAATAACTTTTAGAGACATTGTACCAAATCCACTGTCATGCAATTTTTTCAGTCCCATATGTCATTTTGACCTTTTGAAGACATTAATATATTACTTCACCTCATTTCACCACCAATAGATGGAGGGAGCTGGCATCTGCTTTCTATGGTTTCTCAGCTGATCTGGGCCAAGGCTTCAGTGCTTTATGAAATTATTAGACTGGAGATGTCTTCAGGCTCTTTGAAGATTGAGGGTCTTGCTAGATCAGTCCCCTTTCTATATAGCCTATGGCAGCTTTCAAGATACACACATCGCTTGGTCTTGTCTCCTCTCAACAGTTAGCCCTACGGAGACACTTACTGTTTATATAGACAGATAATATCATGGCTGGTTCCAGATGCATGGGTTCAGTATGATGAACCCTCTCAAAGATTACTCATATGGGAAGACCTGCTTCCTGGGAAGTGAAAGGACATGGGTAGAACCTGCTGAGGTGTTTGGTACAAAGATGGCCTTCTAGAGAGGGCATCTTATCCAGCTTATGGAGGATGGTTTTTTAATCAACCCGAGCTGTATAGGTACACATTTATCTCATGGAGTGCAGCGTGCCATAGGCCAGCCAGATGTGTACATACTCCGACCAGCAAGGTTGAAATCCACAAATATAAAGTATGAGCTGGTGCGAGAGTACATCATCTACACCACATTGAGCCACAGAAAACTGCATCATACATGTCGTTGCCCAGCACATTATTAGATACATGACTGGCCCCATGGCCTTTTCTGAGAGGGCTTTGGATCATTCTTCAGGAACATGAATAGAGATGGTCGGGGCTGTTCTTGCTTGAGCTATGCAGACAAATATGGCATGCGAGTTTACCCGAAAGACAAGCTCAAAGATCTTACAAACTTCATTATGCCAGTCAACATGGAACAGCCAGATAGACGGATACGGCAGCACGGTCCAGAGCACCTATATCAGAGGCACACTGCTAGATAAGGCAATGAAGATTGGGCAATCAATGTATGCTTTATTGTGGAGAAGAGGATCCTTGGACCAATGGGAATCATAGACGAGGATTCAGATTATTCAAGCATGCCAGGCAGAGTGTCTAATCAGGATGCTGACCATGGCAGACATTGAGGAGATTTGTAGATGCAGGATGCTGAACCCACTGAGGGAGGATTCCCTGTGCTTGTAAAACCAACCCCCCCCCCCCCCCCCCCCCGGAAAAAAAAAAAAACAACCAAAATGTATGCTTCGTTGTATCATTGGAAAGGACTCTGTGTGTCTTGTCTCTCCCACATTATATTGGTCTCAATGTATTATTTAGTGAATTAGCCCTCAGTCATGCCATGTCAGTTTTTCCCCTCAGAACTCCTTGTAGTTCTATATTGTCTTCCTTTCAGTTCCTACTGTGCCTTTTCCCTTTTCAATTTTATCTTGTTATTCAGACGTATTAGAGACACCATGTTGTAGCATTTCGGTCTGACAGGTCATTGTGGCCTTTGAAAGATGTTAATCTATCGATTCATTCCTCTCTCTCTCTCTCTGTCTATCACAGAGAGAGAGAGAGGGGGGGGAGGGAGGGAGGGAGGGGGAGAAAGAGAGAGAGAGAGAGAGAGAGAGAGAGAGAGAGAGAGAGAGAGAGAGAGAGAGAGGGAGGGAGGGAGGGAGGGAGGGAGGGAGGGAGGGAGGGAGGGAAAAGGGGGGGGGGGGGAGAGGGGGGGTTTTGGAGGGAGGGAGGGAAAGAAAAAAGGGGGGGGTGAGGGGGGGAGGGGGGGGAAGGGGGGGGAAGGGGGGGGGGGGGGGAGAGAGAGAGAGAGAGAGAGAGAGAGAGAGAGAGAGAGAGAGAGAGAGAGAGAGAGAGAGAGAGAGAGAGAGAGAGAGAGAGAGAGAGAGAGAGAGAGAGAGAGAGAGAGATTAATTAACATCTTTTGAAGGCCAAATTTGGCCTAAGAGACAAAACCATGTACAACTGTAGTAACCTATGTGCAGAAATAAAACATGGAAAGTACTCGCTACACAAAACTGTGTAGGCTGAACATGGAAACAACCACAGGATAGTGTACCGGGTGTTGGAGAGGTAGTGGGGATAATGTAGTGGTGTGTGGGGATATATGGCTCTGACTCTGCAGATAATGACCATCTAATACATGGGGCCCCGATGATGGGAGTGTATATGTATATCCTAGCTAAAAGTAATGGGTGGAGGTGGGTGGAGTATGTGGTACATTGGGGGCGGTCTGAGTGCCTCCTGAAGGAAGGCTACCCGGGTGGTGGTGGTGGTGCGCCTGTGCTCCATCATGTGGTCATGGGCTATCCTGATGCGTGAAATATCCTCTTGGTATAGTCGTGGTCGTCCATAACCAGCTCCATGTGGTCCACGTCGCGCTCTCTGTGCCACTGCCTGCTCGAGCGTTAGCCCCATGCCTCTGGAAGGTGGGCTCGTCTAATGTAGCCCATCTCGCTGAAAGAAACAGAGTAATGGTCCGCTGTGTACTCATCTGTGTCTGATGCGTGGGCTGTAGCAACTGCTCTCGATGCTCATACTCTGCTGTGAGAAATCGTCCCAACCTCCGCTGGTCTCCAATAATCATGCGTGGGCTGGTACTTCTCTAGTCTGACCCCTCTTGATCTCGAGCTGTTGTGATGAAACTCGAAGCTTCCCGATGACGACTCTGAGGTGATGTGGTAAGTATGTCTGCATGTCTCTCTCTCTCTCTCTCTCTCTCTCTCTCTCTCTCTCTCTCTCTCTCTCTCTCTCTCTCTCTCTCTCTCTCCCCCCCCCCCCTCTTTTTTCTTCCCCCCTCCCTCTTTGTGTTAATGTTGCAGATAAGTTTTATTTGAAGAGTGTAGAAAAAGGAAAATATAAAAAAGAAGATGATACAAAGAGTCTAATCATCACCATTACTTTGATATTTATTGCACCTTTCTCTATGCGCTTCTTGTTGATATCTTCTTTTTGTCTAATTATTTTGACGTCAGATAAAAAGGCAGCTTTCACTTGAGACGTTGGTGATTGATATTGTTTACTTGGAATCCTTGGTGTGGGTTGGTTCATCTTTTAGCCCGATAGCTCCTCTGCTTGGTCTATTCTGCAATTATGTAACCTTTTCTTATATGAAGGTGATGTTTTTTTATATGAATACTCATCTCGATGAATACTTTAAAGGCCACACAGATAAAATTGTATCATTTCATGTTGTTTTAATCGGAAATGCGTTCAATCAAAACTGATCTGTCAAGATGCAGTTTCCATGAACATTAAGTTCTGTAAAATCAACATGTGCTACAGGAAATTTATACAAGGACATCAATGATATTCATGTTACATTATGTTCATGTTTCATCATGTGGTTAGGATATAATCTGAAATATAAGGTGTGATTCATCATGCATGACTTTGGTTTCACCGAAGCCAGCAAATCATTTTGTATGATGAGGAATTTTATTGAACTTAAGCAGATATCTAACATACTTGAATTTTTTTCGTTTCCTTTTTCTTTTTCAAGACAGTTTTCATTGAGGCGCTATTATGGACCCATGAAAAAGCCTTATAGTGCATCGCGAACATCGAATTTAACTCATGGGCTCCTATTGCTTGCTTTGATACTCTGCAGCTTACCTGCTTCAGCTTCTCTTGTCCAAAAGACTAACGGTATATGTGGCCCAATTGCAGAAGGATCATCCATGTACCAAACACTCTCTGACTACATTGAGGCACGCACTTCATGAGTTCTACCAGTTCATTTAAAAAAAAAAGAAATTTTTGTCAAGGGCAAATGTCATACGGTAGAAGATGCCAACATTGGATTTTTAGAATATGCATGTCCTTAATCTGAGTGCTGCACCATGGAAATCTTAGGAAAGTGTAAGCTTCCATTCTGCCATTCATTGAGCATACATACTCTCAGCTCTTTTCATTCACTTCATAGCATCAATAACTTATGGTGCGCTTTTGAATTTTCTCCCTTCCATCACTCCCTCACACCCACACTTCCCATTCCCACACTTCCTACCATTTTCCACACCTGCACTCGCTACCATTTCCCACACATGCACTCCCTAGCACTCGCTCTCACACTCACACATACTCTTGCATTAAATCTCTTCCTCTCACATGCACACATGCTCATTCCTATACATTAATCCTCTAGACCTCACACAATGATATAGATCACTCTCTCCCTGCCCCTCCCACATACCCATACACACAAAAGACTCACACTCACATACACACACACACACCCCCTTACACACCATATCCTCTCTCTCTCTCTCTCTCTCTCTCTCTCTCTCTCTCTCTCTCTCTCTCTCTCTCTCTCTCTCTCTCTCTCTCTCTCTCTCTCTCTCTCTCTCTCTCTCTCTCTCTCTCTCTCTCTCTCGCTCGCTCGGCAGGGTACGTTGCCCAGCCGGCCTATCAGACAGCCTTGTTAGCACCATTGGTATTTAACAAGGTTGCCCTCTCTCACCCACTCTCTTCGGTCTCTACATCGACAAGATCACGGAGTATATACAGCGAGCAGGAGGGCTAGGAGGAGACCTCAGAGGTCCGCCAGTACACATCCTATTATATGTTGATGACATTGTCTTGCTTTCAGAGTCATAGGAGGGACTCGAGTCACATTTACAGGCGCTCGATACCCGCTGCATGGAGAGAGGACTCACAGTGAACCTTGGCAAGACCAAGTTCATGATCTTCCACACCTCCAGAACAGTACGTTGTTGAGCCTCTTTCACTGGAGCTAGATGACAGATAGAGGTAGTGGACTCCTACGTCTACTTAGGTGTCACCTTCTTGGGTAGCACCGGTGTGTTCTCCATGGCATAGATGTCAAACAGCGAGAGACAGATTGATGCGAGGCTATGCGGCGCTTGCTGGATTGGAGAGACACTGCTTTCAGGCTCATTTCCAGGAGCCCCGGACTAAGGGGTGGCTCTTTGATACTCTAGGGTATGCAGTATGGAGCGGCAGTATGGGCACCAAGCATTACGGAGGCGATGTGGACGCGGATTGAGAGGCCCGAGGTCACCATGATCTCACGCTTGCTCCGCAGCAAGCCCTTGGTTCCACATGACATTATACAGGCTGAGGTTGGTACACCACCGATGATGGTGGAGGCCCTCTTTCAGCTGGTGACCTTTATCTTGAGAGTCAAGGAGCTCCCCACCAGTCGACTCACCAAGATTGCATTTGAGAGCTCTAGACATTTGGCAGAGACAAGGCATGACAGAGTATGGTATGCACAGACCATGGCATGACCATTACCAACCTCCCCCCTTTTTAGTATGACCATGGTTGGCAGACCATGGCATGAGCATTACCATCTTCCCCCCTTTTTAGTACAACCTCTCTGCCCCCTACATTACCCTCTCTCATTCTAAGAGGAACGGGATCATCCGTCAGGACCTACTACAGATACACGTCAGAACCTACTACAGATACATGTCAAGGAGACATGGATAGTACCACGGGAGCCTCTTCCCACAAAGAGGCAACACTACAAAGAGCACTTCCTGACAGTGATAGCGGATGGTTTCATTCACATACCACGATACAAGAATACATACATGGCACCAGCACAGAGAGTGGCCATTGGGCACCTCAGAGTATCATCACACCATCTCGATATTGAGGTTGGGCAAGAGTCACACACCCCAAAGGACGAGAGATTATGCAGGATGTGTCGAGAGGAGGTGGAGGACGAGGAGCACTACACATGTAGATGCAAGGCATATGGAGTATCAGAGACGGCTACCCTCAGCTCTTCAAGGGCCCAGAGAGATCAGGGCTTTGGCCACGGAGGACCAACGCCCTCTAGGTCGTTTCCTAGTAGAGCTCCAGTGCCACCGTGCCTCACTTCTCCGGCACATGGAGATACACCCCACCCCCCAGACTCATATTACAGATTTTTTCAGACCCAAATCCGCCCTTGAGCCCAGTTCGACGCGGGGTGTCACATTACAGAGAGCAAAGGAGCTTAGACGACAGCGCCGACCGAGACATCCACTCTGGAGAGCCCGTCCCCACCAGAGAGAGATTCAAGCAATTCATGCACGCCATGACATGGAGATATGGAGTCCTCAGCAGCGCACCCCTTCCGATTTGCAGCGCACCCCTTCCGATTTCGACGTGCATAGCATTCTGAGGCTCGCTACGATGCCTTACCCACTCCAAGCATCAAGAGGGCTATGACTCCACCCACCCTCCCCTCCCTATGCATATTATATTTGAATCTCACCTGCAAAGCATATAGACTGCATACCCATAGCACCCCACACCCTCGATGCCAACTATTATCCACCCCTTTTATACGTTGTTTTTTACTCACATTTTATTTTCCTTTTGGGATCACACTGGATCAGATCATGCTGATGTATATGTTTTGTCACATAGGCTGATTTTGGACTCTAATAGATGTTAAAACGTCTCTCTCTCTCTCTCTCTCTCTCTCTCTCTCTCTCTCTCTCTCTCTCTCTCTCTCTCTCTCTCTCTCTCTCTCTCTCTCTCTCTCTCTCTCTCTCTCTCTCTCTCTCTCTCTCTCTCAGACACACACACACACTCACTTCTTATCATGCGCACACTTTCACACTCTCCCCCACATGCCACTCTACCTCCCGCACACACTCATCCTCACTTTCACCTTCCTCACACACACACATACACACACACCCACTCTCCATTCTCATCACTCACTCACTTTCACACTCTCTTCGACACACTCCCGAGTCCCACCTCCTCTCTCTCTCTCTCTCTCTCTCTCTCTCTCTCTCTCTCTCTCTCTCTCTCTCTCTCTCTCTCTCTCTCTCTCTCTCTCTCTCTCTCTCTCTCTCATTTAGGGTTTCTGCCCGCTGTCTGACGCGTATCCCTGCCCGCCCTCTGACGCGTACACACATGTTTAGAGAAAGGTGTGACGAGGCTGGACAGTGAAACGGGACTGTACGCAGAGGAAGGTGTGACGAGCTAGACACAGAGGAAGGTGTGAAGGGACTCGACGGAGAGGAAGGGCACGATTTCATCTGTGCTAGGGTTCGTCACTGTTCGCAGAAGAGATTTGAGCTCAGTTCGGGACACATTTTGAAGCCAGAAACCCTACCACAAAGATTTCGTATGTGTTCTATTCCAGTAATTTCGAAACCACTCGCACCCTTGCTCCATCGCGCATCGGGCGCGCTCCCGTCTTCGTCGCAAGTCTTTGGTCTCAGCACATTGAGCATTTTTCCATCTTCTAATGCCATGACCGCTATGGCTAAGAAGGACAATTTGCCAAAAATGGAGGACAAACTGACCATAGCTATCAAAGAAAACAAGAAGATGGTGGACACCATCATCACGACCATCATCAATCGCCTCTCAAAACTCGAGAAAGAGTAGAAACATATCATAAGGAGAAGGAAACATGATAGAAAGCGAAAGAAGAGTGGGAGAGGGAGAGCAAGAAAGGAAAAGAAGAATGGGCTAAAGAAAGACCAAACATGAAAGAGGAATTGGAGCTCCTCAAAGCTTCAATGGTCTCTCTCACACCCGAAGAGGGAGAGATTAATTTGAACAAGACAGAAGCTCTGAAAAAAGAACTCACCAAAGCCTTGAGGCCATGCACCTACTTACCTCATTCACCATCCCACCCATACCCATTGAGGCCGATCACACATACCTCGCGGCTCTCCCTCAAGGGCAACACCCCTACACGCACACCCGTAGCACGCATCGCACACACCACGATCCACTTCACACGAGAGCTAGCGCACAGATATGCGGCTCAAGTCGACAAGGGTCTTCTCTTGCTTCATCCTGACACTTCACTATCCCTACTCACCTCACAGATAGCATCAGCCCTTCGGACATCAGCCATCTGCTCCTTCCCACACACCATCCATTCTCGTCACACACCTCCTCCCGGGACTATGCCACAACATCGGTGGTATGATGAGGAATGCAGAGATCCTTACCGCCAACTACGAGCTCAGCGAGCATTGGGAGAGATCACAAAGAGAGAGAGAGGCCAGGGGACTGATGAAGACTCTCGCACGTCGAAAGAGGCGAGCCTTTGAGGAGCTTGAGCTATACCATCTTTTTATGAGTATGGATAGTGCTGAAGCATGGCGTACCCTACGAGAGCCACGCCCGACCACACCTATTGGAGACCTACACATATGGCATGATTATGCTGATAGACTATATGAGGTACCTCGGCAGCCTCCCATTACCCAACCACTTGAGCCTCGCCCTACTAGTTCTTCGCTCTTCACAACAAAGATGGTTGAGAGAGCCATAGGACGACTATGACATGGACGTTTGACAGACCATATGGGATTGCAGAGCGAGCATCTCATATAGGCAGCCCCCACTATAGCCCCGTTGATTGCACATGTCTTCAACCGGGCTATAGGGGAGGGCTTCCGAGAGGAGTGGACTAGGCACACCTTTGTGCCTATCCACAAATATGGAGACACCCTGGATCCAGGGAACTACAAGACCATCATGATTGGCCACGCCATGGCCAAATTATACGGTGCCATACTTGAGGCACAGCTCAACGCATATGCAGAGACTGAGGGGAAACGAGCAGAAGGCCACATAGGTTTTCGACGAGATTTCTCTACTATTGATCACATCTTCATTTTGTGCTGCCGCATTCATGGGTAAAGGTGCAGTAGAAGAGATTATATCGCTCCTTTGTGGACTTCCGCAAAGCTTTTGATACAGTGCCACGAGAGAGCCTCTTTCGATGCCCCTAGAGCAAGTCCGCGAAGCTTTTGATACAGTGCCACGAGAGAGCCTCTTTCGATGCCCCCAGAGCTTAAGAGTACCATCAGGGATGATTTGGGCCATCTATGCACTCTATGAGCGGGTGATGGGAAGGGTACAGTGTCCAAGAGGTATGTCTAAGGCCATTGCTAGCGCCATCGGTGTTAAGCAAGGCTGTCCACTCTCCCCTACTCTATTTAGTCTCTACAACAACGAGATTGAGGACGACATTCTCCGAGCTAGAGGAGAGGGTGCAGACCTCCCAAGTACACATGTCCACATTTTATTATATGCTGATGACATTGTATTGATTTTAGAGTCACCCGAGGGACTACAGCGCCACCTGGATGCCCCAGATGAGTTTTGTACAGAGAGAGGCCTGATAGTAAACCTTGGCAAGACCAAGGTCATGATTTTCCACACCTCCCCATGGTGAGGAATGGAGCAGGATTCAAAGTTGGCGGTGAACAGATTGAGGTGGTCACTTCCTATCTCTACCTTGGAGTCACATTCATGAGATTGTCTGGCCCCTTGAGCATGAGACAGGCAGCCACCAATAGACTCACACGAGGATATGCAGCTTTATCCATGTTAGAGCAAAGATGTCACTAGGCACACTTCCAGGAGCCCCGCACGAAAGGATGGCTATTTGATACACTAGTCAAACCAGCTATGATGTATGGTGCGACAGTTTGGGCCCCAAGCCTCACAGTAAGCCAGTGGAGTGCAATCTGAAGGCCACAGATACGTATGAACTCGCGACTATTTCGCATGAAACAGTCGGTGCCACATGACATCATCAAGGCAGAGCTAACTGCACCACCCATGGTAGTAGATGCACTATTCGAGACTATCTCCTTTATTCACAAGATGAGGGAGCTCCCTAGAGACAGACTCACACACAGAGCTTTTGAGGCATCTATACAGATATCAGAGTGAGGATATGAGAGAGCTTGGTACACTCTGGTTAGAGTCTAGTTTGATAGTCATGGACTTGATATAGACAGATTGCCGCCTTTTCAGTATGACCCAGATTCACCTCACATCCACCTCTCCCGTCGTGAGAGGAATGTTGTGCTCAGACAGGATCTCTGGCAACTCTACATTAGTCAGACATGGCACACACCACACATGTGATCGAGACTATGGCACTACCCAGACCAGTTCTTAGATATACTAGCGGATGGTTTCATCCAGCGACCACGCTACATGGATACTGACATGCCTCATAGCTCGAGGGTAGTGATTGGCCAATTGAGAGTCTCATCACACCGACTTGAGATAAAGACGGGCAAAGCCGCAGACATTCCTAGAGAGCAGCGGATATGCAGGGTATGCAAAGTAGAGATGGAGGACGAGGAGCACTTTGTATGCAAATGTAGCATATATAATGACATCAGATGCAAATATGACACTCTGTTTATAGGGCAGCCCACCCTTCGATAGATCAGGAACTCTAGAGACCAGCGAGAGCTCGAGCGATTCTTACTAGAGATACAGAGTCACAGAGATTCCCTACTCAAGCCTACTATAGTAGACCATACAGGAGGGAAACAGAGTCAGCTCACTCACTTCTTTATTCCACGACGTGCAACATCCTTGCGCCCCTCACCTCACAAACCCAGAGGGGTGACTCTTCGGCAGGCTCAGACCTCTCTCGAGCTAGGAGAGGACCCCGTGCTATAGGATTGCAGAGGTCCAGGCTCGTGACCATCACTCCATGGAGGAGAGACGATTACAAATGATGGCTGGCTCATCCCACTGTAGCCATCACGCTTGCCTTGACTCCACCTCCACCTATGTATAACATCTTACACCTGCCCACTATAACAGGATTGAGCTACTTAGTCATTTAAGATGCATTCTCATGCTTGTTGTACTAACCTTTTGCATATAGACTATCAAAGATATCCCACTCCATACACCCCTAGTTTCATGGATATCTCCACATGCATATTACAGAGATGTATGTCAGCTTTACCAGTTTTTTCAGCACTTTTATCTTTTCCGATTGATAGAGATATACCGATGTACATCGATTTGTCTCATAGGCCGAATTCTGGCCTCCTAATAGACGTAAAACTCTCTCTCTCTCTCTCTCTCTCTCTCTCTCTCTCTCTCTCTCTCTCTCTCTCTCTCTCTCTCTCTCTCTCTCTCTCTCTCTCTCTCTCTCTCTCTCTGTAGAACAAATTTTTGAAGGACAGAATAAAGGATGGCACTAAGGAACCAAATATCAAGTTGGGCACCAGACGTCCAAAAGCTGGAGTTGGGCACCTGACGTCCAAAATCTGGGTTGGGCACCAAGACGTCCAGATGGTAGAATTGGGAGACTGCATGCCCAAGGCCTGCCCAGACAAGCTGACCTGACAAGGCGGCCAAGTGGGGCCAGCCACTCATCATTACACGACAAAGTCTGGTATTGGCAGCGGCTGACAAATGAAACTGCCTAATGCATTAACTTCCCATTACTCCCGTGTAACAGACTTACCTATTGTACCGGTTCCTCACCTCTCTCCTATAAAAGGGGAAACCTCAAGAGAGAAACATATGACATATGAGATATAGAGCATATAGTGCACACTACAAGAGAATATAGCTGAGAGTGAGAGCGGGCGTAGAGCTTGTAGATGGTTGAGTCTTGCTCATGTTATTTACTTATGCTGCTTACGTTATTTGCTGATGCCACTTATGTGAGCCACTTATGTGAGAAAACTTGGAGGTTGTATTCAGTTGTTGTTTTGAGTTTGAATGATAAGTAGTATGCTTAGCTGTGGTATGATTAGCTAATGACTGGTATTCAGATTGTGTTACATTTGGTTTTCTAGTTAGTGTGGTCTCGTGCTCTATTCTTCTCCATGCTTGCTGCTGCTGTGTCTCTTTCTTCTAAGTGTAGTTTCCAGTGATGATATGGAGGCTTGGGGATATGTGTCTATCATAGTAATGTGTTTAAATGTGTTCATGTGTTGCATATGCTCCAGGAGTAGTGCATTTTGCATTCCCTGCACCCACACACTTCACTTCACCACCTACAGGTGAAAATTTGGCACGCCCAGTCGGACAGGGCTTCTGGAGATTTCCTTTTCCTTGAGAAATCACTTAGAATTGAGTACCCTTTTCCTTGAGAAATCACTTAAGGTTGAGGGCCCAGGGCCACCTCTCCTCCTCCTCCCCCTCCCCCTCCCCCTCCTTAACTTCTTGGGGGACTACTCCTCCTCATCCTCCTTAATTTCTTGGGCGACTACTCCTCCTCCTTTGGAGTCTTGGGCGGCGACGACTCCTCTTTTGGCTTCCTAGGCGACCCTCATCCTCCTCCTTCTTGGCTTCTTGGGCACCTACTCCTCCTCATCCTGGCTTGGGCGACTCCTCCTCCTCCCCTTCCTAACTTCTTGGGCGACTACTCCTCCTCATCCTCCTCCTTGGCTTGGGCGACTACTCCTCCTCCCCCACCGGAGCAACCTCTTCTTGGGCAAAGACTCCTCCGGGGCGACCTCTTCATTGGGGCGACTTCCTCCATCAGAAGTAGTTCCAAAGATGGTCCATGACCCACACCAGAGCTAGCAAAGACAAGCAGTTAAGCCCTAAGAAGACACCAATCAAAAGTTACCACAGAAGAAGGCCAGACCCTTACCTAACACCCATCAGAAGTCTATCTGCCTCAAGCCTAGCTTCTAGAATAGAAGAGTTAGACAACAAGGCTAAAACTCAAAAGACTTTACCTCAAGACAATCTTCTTAATAAGGTTATGGCTGAGGAACTTTCCGCTCTTCTGTCAAGGATAAATATTAGATTTTCTTCATTTCATGGTGGTGCTAATGAAGATCCCGAAGATCATGTACGAAGATTTCTTTCAATTTGTAAGAGCAGGGCCTTACAACAACGACAAGACTCCTTCCTCTCTCTTTTTCCGTCAACACTTGAAGGATTGGCTG